>OY829915.1:169147060-169680233 GCA_963691935.1 Nephrotoma guestfalica
CTATGACTGCCCCATCGCATAAATATGTTGGCTTCTAGAAAACATTAAGAATTGCCTAACTAAAATAATCCCACATACCGTTAAGCGTAGACATCTCTACGATGCCTTGTCATTGACCTCCGAACCGCCACTACACTTTTTACTATAGCAAAATTTTAAAAATGAAAAAAATCTATGACTGCCCCATCGCATAAATATGTTGGCTTCTAGAAAACATTAAGAATTGCCTAACTAACATAATCCCACATACCGTTAAGCGTAGACATCTCTACGATGCCTTGTCATTGACCTCCGAACCGCCACTACACTTTTTACTATAGCAAAATTTTAAAAATGAATAAAATCTATGACTGCCCCATCGCATAAATATGTTGGCTTCTAGAAAACATTAAGAATTGCCTAACTAACATAATCCCACATACCGTTAAGCGTAGACATCTCTACGATGCCTTGTCATTGACCTCCGAACCGCCACTACACTTTTTACTATAGCAAAATTTTAAAAATGAAAAAAATCTATGACTGCCCCATCGCATAAATATGTTGGCTTCTAGAAAACGTTAATAATTACCTAACTAACATATTCCCACATACCGTTAAGCGTAGACATCTCTACGATGCTTTGTCATTGACCTCCGAACCGCCACTACACTTTTTACTATAGCAAAATTTTAAAAATGAATAAAATCTATGACTGCCCCATCGCATAAATATGTTGGCTTCTAGAAAACATTAAGAATTGCCTAACTAACATAATCCCACATACCGTTAAGCGTAGACATCTCTACGATGCCTTGTCATTGACCTCCGAACCGCCACTACACTTTTTAGCAACATTTTAAAAATGAAAAAAATCTATGACTGCCCCATCGCATAAATATGTTGGCTTCTAGAAAACGTTAATAATTACCTAACTAAAATAATCCCACATACCGTTAAGCGTAGGCATCTCTACGATGCCTTGTCATTGACCTCCGAACCGCCACTACACTTTTTACTATAGCAACATTTTAAAAATGAAAAAAATCTATGACTGCCCCATCGCATAAATATGTTGGCTTCTAGAAAACATTAAGAATTGCCTAACTAACATAATCCCACATACCGTTAAGCGTAGACATCTCTACGATGCCTTGTCATTGACCTCCGAACCGCCACTACACTTTTTAGCAACATTTTAAAAATTAAAAAAATCTATGACTGCCCTATCGCATAAATATGTTGGCTTCTACAAAACATTCAAAATTGTCTAATTAACATGATCCCATATACCGTTAAGCGCAGACATCTCTACGATGTCTTGTCATTGACCTTCGAACCGCCACTACACTTTTTACTATAGCAAAATTTTAAAAATGAAAAAAATCTATGACTGCCCCATCGCATAAATATGTTGGCTTCTAGAAAACATTAAGAATTGCCTAACTAACATAATCCCACATACCGTTAAGCGTAGACATCTCTACGATGCCTTGTCATTGACCTCCGAACCGCCACTACACTTTTTACTATAGCAAAATTTTAAAAATGAAAACAATCTATGACTGCCCTATCGCATAAATATATTGGCTTCTAAAAAACATCCAGAATTGCCTAACTAACATATTCCCACATACCGTTAAGCGTAGACATCTCTACGATGCCTTGTCATTGACCTCCGAACCGCCACTACACTTTTTACTATAGAAAAATTATAAAAATGAAAAAAATCTATGACTGCCCCATCGCATAAATATGTTGGCTTCTAGAAAACATTAAGAATTGCCTAACTAACATATTCCCACATAACGTTAAGCGTAGACATCTCTACGATGCCTTGTCATTGACCTCCGAACCGCCACTACACTTTTTACTATAGAAAAATTATAAAAATGAAAAAAATCTATGACTGCCCCATCGCATAAATATGTTGGCTTCTAGAAAACATTAAGAATTGCCTAACTAACATATTCCCACATACCGTTAAGCGTAGACATCTCTACGATGCCTTGTCATTGACCTCCGAACCGCCACTACACTTTTTACTATAGAAAAATTTTAAAAATGAAAAAAAATCTATGACTGCCCCATCGCATAAATATGTTGGCTTCTAGAAAACGTTAAGAATTGCCTAACTAACATAATCCCACATACCGTTAAGCGTAGACATCTCTACGATGCCTTGTCATTGCCCTCCGAACCGCCACTACACTTTTTACTATAGAAAAATTTTAAAAATGAAAAAAATCTATGACTGCCCCATCGCATAAATATGTTGGCTTCTAGAAAACATTAAGAATTGCCTAACTAACATAATCCCACATACCGTTAAGCGTAGACATCTCTACGATGCCTTGTCATTGACCTCCGAACCGCCACTACACTTTTTACTATAGAAAAATTTTAAAAATGAAAAAAATCTATGACTGCCCCATCGCATAAATATGTTGGCTTCTAGAAAACATTAAGAATTGCCTAACTAACATAATCCCACATACCGTTAAGCGTAGACATCTCTACGATGCCTTGTCATTGACCTCCGAACCGCCACTACACTTTTTACTATAGCAAAATTTTAAAAATGAATAAAATCTATGACTGCCCCATCGCATAAATATGTTGGCTTCTAGAAAACATTAAGAATTGCCTAACTAACATAATCCCACATACCGTTAAGCGTAGACATCTCTACGATGCCTTGTCATTGACCTCCGAACCGCCACTACACTTTTTACTATAGCAAAATTTTAAAAATGAAAAAAATCTATGACTGCCCCATCGCATAAATATGTTGGCTTCTAGAAAACGTTAATAATTACCTAACTAACATATTCCCACATACCGTTAAGCGTAGACATCTCTACGATGCCTTGTCATTGACCTCCGAACCGCCACTACACTTTTTACTATAGCAAAATTTTAAAAATGAAAAAAATCTATGACTGCCCCATCGCATAAATATGTTGGCTTCTAGAAAACATTAAGAATTGCCTAACTAACATAATCCCACATACCGTTAAGCGTAGACATCTCTACGATGCCTTGTCATTGACCTCCGAACCGCCACTACACTTTTTAGCAACATTTTAAAAATGAAAAAAATCTATGACTGCCCCATCGCATAAATATGTTGGCTTCTAGAAAACGTTAATAATTACCTAACTAAAATAATCCCACATACCGTTAAGCGTAGACATCTCTACGATGCCTTGTCATTGACCTCCGAACCGCCACTACACTTTTTACTATAGCAAAATTTTAAAAATGAAAAAAATCTATGACTGCCCCATCGCATAAATATGTTGGCTTCTAGAAAACATTAAGAATTGCCTAACTAACATAATCCCACATACCGTTAAGCGTAGACATCTCTACGATGCCTTGTCATTGACCTCCGAACCGCCACTACACTTTTTAGCAACATTTTAAAAATTAAAAAAATCTATGACTGCCCTATCGCATAAATATGTTGGCTTCTAGAAAACATTCAAAATTGTCTAATTAACATGATCCCATATACCGTTAAGCGCAGACATCTCTACGATGTCTTGTCATTGACCTTCGAACCGCCACTACACTTTTTACTATAGCAAAATTTTAAAAATGAAAAAAATCTATGACTGCCCCATCGCATAAATATGTTGGCTTCTAGAAAACATTAAGAATTGCCTAACTAACATAATCCCACATACCGTTAAGCGTAGACATCTCTACGATGCCTTGTCATTGACCTCCGAACCGCCACTACACTTTTTACTATAGCAAAATTTTAAAAATGAAAACAATCTATGACTGTCCTATTGCATAAATATATTGGCTTCTAAAAAACATCCAGAATTGCCTAACTAACATATTCTCACATACCGTTAAGCGTAGACATCTCTACGATGCCTTGTCATTGACCTCCGAACCGCCACTACACTTTTTACTATAGAAAAATTTTAAAAATGAAAAAAAATCTATGACTGCCCCATCGCATAAATATGTTGGCTTCTAGAAAACGTTAAGAATTGCCTAACTAACATAATCCCACATACCGTTAAGCGTAGACATCTCTACGATGCCTTGTCATTGCCCTCCGAACCGCCACTACACTTTTTACTATAGAAAAATTTTAAAAATGAAAAAAATCTATGACTGCCCCATCGCATAAATATGTTGGCTTCTAGAAAACATTAAGAATTGCCTAACTAACATAATCCCACATACCGTTAAGCGTAGACATCTCTACGATGCCTTGTCATTGACCTCCGATCCGCCACTACACTTTTTACTATAGAAAAATTATAAAAATGAAAAAAATCTATGACTGCCCCATCGCATAAATATGTTGGCTTCTAGAAAACATTAAGAATTGCCTAACTAACATATTCCCACATACCGTTAAGCGTAGACATCTCTACGATGCCTTGTCATTGCCCTCCGAACCGCCACTACACTTTTTACTATAGAAAAATTTTAAAAATGAAAAAAATCTATGACTGCCCCATCGCATAAATATGTTGGCTTCTAGAAAACATTAAGAATTGCCTAACTAACATAATCCCACATACCGTTAAGCGTAGACATCTCTACGATGCCTTGTCATTGACCTCCGAACCGCCACTACACTTTTTACTATAGAAAAATTATAAAAATGAAAAAAATCTATGACTGCCCCATCGCATAAATATGTTGGCTTCTAGAAAACATTAAGAATTGCCTAACTAACATATTCCCACATACCGTTAAGCGTAGACATCTCTACGATGCCTTGTCATTGACCTCCGAACCGCCACTACACTTTTTACTATAGCAAAATTTTAAAAATGAAAAAAATCTATGACTGCCCCATCGCATAAATATGTTGGCTTCTAGAAAACGTTAAGAATTGCCTAACTAACATATTCCCACATACCGTTAAGCGTAGACATCTCTACGATGCCTTGTCATTGACTTCCGAACCGCCACTACACTTTTTACTGTAGCAAAATTTTAAAAATGAAAAAAATCTATGACTGCCCCATCGCATAAATATGTTGACTTCTAGAAAACATTAAGAATTGCCTAACTAAAATAATCCCACATACCGTTAAGCGTAGACATCTCTACGATGCCTTGTCATTGACCTCCGAACCGCCACTACACTTTTTACTATAGCAAAATTTTAAAAATGAAAAAAATCTATGACTGCCCCATCGCATAAATATGTTGGCTTCTAGAAAACATTAAGAATTGCCTAACTAACATAATCCCACATACCGTTAAGCGTAGACATCTCTACGATGCCTTGTCATTGACCTCCGAACCGCCACTACACTTTTTACTATAGCAAAATTTTAAAAATGAAAACAATCTATGACTGCCCCATCGCATAAATATATTGGCTTCTAGAAAACATCCAGAATTGCCTAACTAACATATTCCCACATACCGTTAAGCGTAGACATCTCTACGATGCCTTGTCATTGACCTCCGAACCGCCACTACACTTTTTACTATAGAAAAATTTTAAAAATGAAAAAAAATCTATGACTGCCCCATCGCATAAATATGTTGGCTTCTAGAAAACGTTAAGAATTGCCTAACTAACATAATCCCACATACCGTTAAGCGTAGACATCTCTACGATGCCTTGTCATTGCTCTCCGAACCGCCACTACACTTTTTACTATAGAAAAATTTTAAAAATGAAAAAAATCTATGACTGCCCCATCGCATAAATATGTTGGCTTCTAGAAAACATTAAGAATTGCCTAACTAACATAATCCCACATACCGTTAAGCGTAGACATCTCTACGATGCCTTGTCATTGACCTCCGAACCGCCACTACACTTTTTACTATAGAAAAATTATAAAAATGAAAAAAATCTATGACTGCCCCATCGCATAAATATGTTGGCTTCTAGAAAACGTTAAGAATTGCCTAACTAACATAATCCCACATACCGTTAAGCGTAGACATCTCTACGATGCCTTGTCATTGCCCTCCGAACCGCCACTACACTTTTTACTATAGAAAAATTTTAAAAATGAAAAAAATCTATGACTGCCCCATCGCATAAATATGTTGGCTTCTAGAAAACATTAAGAATTGCCTAACTAACATAATCCCACATACCGTTAAGCGTAGACATCTCTACGATGCCTTGTCATTGACCTCCGAACCGCCACTACACTTTTTACTATAGAAAAATTATAAAAATGAATAAAATCTATGACTGCCCCATCGCATAAATATGTTGGCTTCTAGAAAACATTAAGAATTGCCTAACTAACATATTCCCACATACCGTTAAGCGTAGACATCTCTACGATGCCTTGTCATTGACCTCCGAACAGCCACTACACTTTTTACTATAGCAAAATTTTAAAAATGAAAAAAATCTATGACTGCCCCATCGCATAAATATGTTGGCTTCTAGAAAACGTTAAGAATTGCCTAACTAACATATTCCCACATACCGTTAAGCGTAGACATCTCTACGATGCCTTGTCATTGACTTCCGAACCGCCACTACACTTTTTACTGTAGCAAAATTTTAAAATTAAAATAATATAGAGCTGCCCACCTTATAAATATGTTGGTTTTTAGAAACTATATTGAAAGGTTTTTACTTATTGTTATTGCTAAATTAGCTTGCCATTGTGAATTTATTTTTATTAGCATTTTATTTCGATTTACAAAACAACTTTTTTTTGAAAGTGTAGGTTTACACTTTGTGGGCTGTTGTAAAGTTTTTTGTCATTTTTAGTTTGTCGGAAACTTCACTATAGTCCTGAAATACCGATGTGAATGCTACTCGATTGAATGACAACGACGAAATAATGCACTACCTAATTGGCGGGTACATCAGCTCCAATAAAGCTGTCTGGCGTATCTTTGGTTTCCAAATTCATGAGCGAGACCCAGTAGTTATACATTTAGCCGTCCATCTGAAAACGGTCAGCGCGTATTTTTCCTAAACGAGACAGCAATTGAGCGTGCCATAAATGGACCAAAAACTACGCTCACAGAATTTTTCGAATTGCGTAACCGTGCGGATACTTTCGGTGCCTTTGCACGAACACTACTCTATTCCGAAGTACTACGCTATTTTACATGGAATCAAACATAAAAATGGATGCCCCGCAAGCGAAGCACACCAATTGATGCGTATCCATTCAAATCAAACACTTTGGGCCGAGTATATACAGTCACTCCAAGACAGATTGAGTGCTTCCATTTGCGACTGTTGTTGGTTAATGTCACCGGACCATTGTCATTTCAAGATATACGCAAATTGAATTCGACAACAGTATTCAACATATAAAGATGCATGCCTTGCAGTCGGCTTGCTCGAAGACGACAATTACTAGGATGATATGCTTGCTGAAGCAGTATTGGGCTGTAAAGCAACACAAATACGTCTACTATTCGCTATAGTGTTGATTACATGTTTTCCGGGACGAGCCGACACGTTGTGTGATAAGCACAAAGATTCAATGACTGACGATATATTGCATCGAATTCGTACACGGTTCAACGATCTAACGATTACATTCAGCTACGCTATGTACAATGAAGCATTGATTGGTATCGAGGATCTTTGCGTTTTCATTGCCAATTTACCACTCAGTCATTTCGGTATGAGTTCGCGAAATCGAAGTGCATCTGATTTAATGGATACCGAAATGAATCGTGAACTGCGGTACATTACTGCAGGAATGGCAGCGATTGTTACTCGCAATGCCCCACTACTGACTCATGAACGAAAAATGGTTTACGACCACATTATTCTGGCAGTCCCGGCGGGACAAGGTGGATTATTTTTTTTTGATGCACCAGCATTTAAGTTGCGATGAATATTCAAAATAATCTAGACGCAGTGTGCAACATAAAAAAACAATCGTCCATGGCCACAGGGCTGTAAAAAATGCATAATTATTATCTGGGATGAATGCACAATGGCACACAAACATTCTCTTGAGGCGTTGAACAGATCACTCAAAGATATAAAAAACAACGACAAGCTATTCGGCGGAATTCTGTTACTCCTTTCAGGTGATTTCAGACGTAATGTTGAAAAAGTCAAGCTAAAAATAAACATGCGCGTAAAAATGCTATACAAGATCCATCCGCTGACACATTCTCGAACCAAGTGTTAGATATCGGCGATGGAAAAGTTGCTGTCTATAAAAATACTGGATGCATACAATTTCCCACTAATTTCTGCACAATCGTTGATTCGCAAAATACTCTCATTGACCGCATATTTCCCGATGTACGCACACAATACATAAATCATGCGTGGCGGGCAGAAAGAGCCATTTTGGCAGCAAAAAATGTGGACGTCGCCGATTTAAACTTCAAGATACAGCTGGCGTTGCCAGGCGACTTGGTATCGTACAAATCCATCGATACAGTTTGCGATGCCAACAAATCTGTACATTATCCAACAGAGTTTTTGAACTCACTGGATTTGCCAGGCATGCCACCACACCTTCTACGACTGAAAGTTCAAAGCCACCATTTTGAATGGCAAATTTCGAGCCGAAATTGTTTCGCTGCCACGAATTCCAATGATCCCCACAGACGTGCCAATTGAATTCAAACTCGTTTAATTTCCTATTAGATTGGCATAAGCAATGACAATCAAAAAGTCGCAAGGCCAAACGATGTCTGTTTGCGGCTTAGGTTTGAGCATTTGGGATCGACACCAATATCTGTAATTTATTCGATTTTTTCAGAACATGGTTTATTATACAATAATCTAATTTATAACGTTCTGAGCCTAACAATAAACTAATTTACTCAAAAAACCATATTTACTTTCATGTAACCAAATAATCGATTTATTGATTAGTAAATTACAAATAGTAAAATGTTCGAAGAGCTGTATACAGAACGTAATTTGATTTTTACCTCAAAAATAGTTTTTGAACTTAAAACAATTTGTGTATCAAACTATTATATCTAAACACGCAACGGTTGTTATTTGGCATATAGCATAATGTAACGGGTGTTTTTTTTTAGAGATTCACATCTTTAAGTTGGCAACACTGTTTTGTTTGGCAACCGATTTGACAGTTGATATTTGCTTTGTCATTAGTTTGATTTGCCAATTTGTTGAAATTTTTTATCAAAATAATGGTTCTGTTCGCCAAACTCATCGTGTATATTCTAAATGACAATACGCATCCACTAAGACGTCAAACAGTGCGTAACGGACAAGCGTTAGACGCTGTACAGCGTAGCATTGAGGTTGACACAAACCAATAAATTCGACATCCGAAACACCACTATATATCCATAATGGTCTGGCGGAAGCATTGTTCCATATGTCTTCAAAAAGGATAATGGGATGAATGTTACAGTCAACGGTGAACGGTATAGAGACATGATTTCTATCTTTTTTGTACCCCAATTGGCTGGCATAAATCTTACTGATATTGGGGTTCCAACAGGACGGTGCTACATCCCACACAGCGCGGGATACAATTAATTTACTCAAAGAAACATATCATGGAAGACTAATTTCACGTAATGGTGCTGTTAATTGGCCACCGCGATCGTGTGATCGAACTCCATTAGATTATTTTCTTTGGGGATATGTTAAGTCACTTGCCTACGACGATAAACCAGAGACGATCCAACAATCCAATAAAGCTCGTTTCACTGATATTCCAAATATTTTTCTTTGTTCTATTTTAACTTAAAATAGTGAACCTCTATAAAAACACCCTTTAAAACATATAAATAGATTAACTATCTTTGAGTCAGTAATTTAATTGAATTCTTGATTAATTTTATATTCATTATAAATTAAAAGTAAAAATGTGACGCAAATCTAAATTTGATGAATGAAAAATGAAACTCATTTCGTTTCATAATTTGTACCGCTGTATGCGTACCGTGCTTTCGCGTATTTATGCAAATTTGTCTTATTAAAAAAAAAACTGCAAGACAAATAATGATGATCATTATCCGTTGGATACAGATATGTAGATTGATTGTATAATAAATTTTTTTAATTCAATTGGCATTCACAATTTATAGTTTCTTATAAATCAACATTTTAATTGTGGTAATAATTCTTCAGTTTGTTTTTTACTTAGATGCATTTACTTTGATGTTACTGCAATTAAATAAGAACGATTTTTTATGTGCTGCCGTCGACCCCTCCCGTTTGATATGCAACAAGATTTATTAGTTCTTATTTCATAAAATGCAAAATGAAAATGTGCTTAGCCAACTGTAAATGCATGAATTCTAATTACGAGTAGAACATTTTTATGGGTATGCGAAATTCTTTAGCTGTGTAATGTTAATGTGATTGCTGTCGGCGCTTTATTGAGATCCATTGCCAAATCAATTGTGCTGATTTATTATAAAATTTTAATTTGAGATGTGTATCATGTTTGAGATATTGCGTGAGAAATTCGAATTTTTTTAAATGCTATTTAGAGATTTTACTCTACTGATTTTATTTATTCGTAACATTATTTTTCATCCTTTCAGTTATCAATTGTTGACTTATAATATTGATGCCTCTAATTCAGTGATCACCAATATAATTGAATGTTGCACTTTTCGGTTAAAATAACTCGTAACGACGATGTAACGAAATATAAACGTGGCAGATAGCTAAATATTTCACGTTGAGCGATCAAACCCAATTTATGTAGAATAAATTGAATGAGATCGAATGATAAGAATGATCACAAGAATAACTAGAATGATAAGAATTATATGAACGATAATAATGATTAGGATGATAGGAATAATGAGAATGATAAGAAAGGTCAGAATGCTAAGAATGATAAGAGTCATTACGCTAATAATAATGGTAAAAGCAATTAGAATGATAAGAGTCAAAAGAATAATATGGATACAACCTTATCTTAACCCGTTTCATACCCCCATAAAATCACTGGAGCAATTTTAACACTTTAACGTATTTTGATTCACTAAATATAGTTACAAGTTTTCATCTAGATTTGGCTGAGATATGGAACACAGTAAAAACACTATTTGATTTTTTTTATTTGCAAATAATTTCAAAATTTATGTAAATACAGCTTATTATTTTTTGTTGTGAAACTGCGGTGAACATTTTAAATGAAGTGGAATGTCATAACCATGGCTTGAGCATCGGGATAAATGTAGTGTTTTTTGCTTACTGTTTACTATCTTTATTATGCCATGTCGCCGATTCGATAGTCTAAGAGTTGTATCTTATGATGTCCTTGTCATAACGCCCAATTATTCAGTATTATAGCTTATATCTGTTGGAGTTGATAACAATGCCAAAGTTAACTCTCGTCGAAAGGCCAATAATGGCATAGATTTTTCAGACACCATTTTATGTAAGCACCAGGCATTGGAAATTGCGGCATCCAAACAATTCACAAAAAAAGGCCACCACCATTTCTTTCCTTTAATCTTTATGCGATAGGAAATAAATCTATCGAATAAATCGACCCCACCCATTCCTTTATTGTAAGCTTCGACAATTTCAGGACAAGGTGTTTGAATGTAGCGTTTTTGTTTCTGCGAAAATCTTTTAGCATGGGCAACAGGTTCAATTGTGTCGCAGTTTGACAGAAATGCTACAACGGAATTATCGTTCCATCTTAGACCAATACATTGATTATAATCTACAAAAGCTCCTTGGTAAAATCCTCTGTTTTTTTAAATTATTTTAAGCCCAGCAATGGGCATTTTCCAGTTCGGTTATTGCAAACAGAGCCCCTTGCAAAATAGCCATCATTGTTCAAACCCGCCATCAGTTTCTGCGAGCTGAAAAAATTATCAAAATATACGCGATGGTTCTCCGGCTGTTCAACAATTTTTGAAAGATTGCGTACTACAGTTTCTCCTAGTCCTCTTTCTTTATAAAATTTATCTGAAGCATCAATTTTATTGTTATCTGCTGAATGCAAGTTGGATTTTATTTTAACTTCGTGGCACTGCATTTCTTATAATTTTAAAATCATAATCCAAAGATACCGATAGGTGTTCTTTTTAGTTCTGAGGCCAAGCCTCTCCCAACTCTTTCGCGGTTTGCTTATTTACGTCCTTTTTTACGCCTGTATCGGCCAATTCGAGGAGGTACGGATATAGATCCGATTTGATTACCATCTGCACATTGCATAGCTCCATGCCTGCCTATACTGACATGAAAGATGGGTCGGCCAAAGAGTTTGGCACTCCGACACGGGGTCATAGATATGTTCCTTTTCACCACAAATCGTAATTTATTGATGAAAATTCTCTTTTCATCCTGCCCCTATCGGGATTCGAACCCGGTACCTCCCGATCCAAACGCCAAAGCTTTAACCACTATGCCATTTGGTCGGTGTTAGGTGTTCTTGAGGCACAGGATGGTGTCCAGAAAACAATAGGATTCCCAAAAAATGTTTTAAATATGAAAGAGTCAAGTTGAAGTTGCTAACATTTTGTTGACTAGGATATATTTTACTTGGTTGTAGTATCAAGTTCAAAAATCAATAATTCAATTGGCGTTTTTTCAGCGAGGAGGTTATTAAATGTTATTTTCTCTCGAATTCAATATTTCTCGATTTTTTCAAAAACTATTTTTTGTGATTGTGACTCCACTTACTGTTGTATACAGGGTGGCTGACACGAAGTGTTACCAAAACAAAACGCCACAGAATTTTTATTTTTTGATGAATTTTATTGAATCATTAGCATTAGCAGTTTTCGATTTGGCCACCCTTAGCCGCGACTATGGTCTTCAAACCGCCGACAAAGCTATTGCATGCATCACGAAAGTGTCTCTGCGGTATTTTGGCCCATTCCTATCGAAGCGCTTGCTTGAGATGATCGACACTTTGGTATTTTTTTGTCCCAACCTTGCTCTTCAAAATACCTCAAACCGAGAAATCTCGCGGATTTGCATCCGGTGAATTTGGTGGCCATTGGCAGTGGAAATCAACCTCGGAACGTTGTTTCTCAGCCAGTCTTGATTGACGCGCGCTTTATGACTCGGCGCCGACTACTGTTGAAATGTCCAGGCTCTGCGGCCGAAATGTTTTTGTGCCCAAGGCTTCAATGCTCCCTCCAACACATGATCCCGATAAATTTGAGCTTTTATCTTGATGCCACGGTCCAAGAAAACGAGCGGTGAACGGCTTTCGGCCGTTACGGCGGCCCAAACCATCACCATCGGCGGCACTTGGTTTCGAGTGGCAATCCGTTGGTTCAAATTTTCAGTAGAATGACCGGGCAAGTAAATTCGGTCGTTTTGCTTGTTCACATATTGCTCAATAACGAACGGTGACTCATCGAAGAAAATCAAATTCGGCAAATCGCCACTTTCGTGCAAGCGTAACAACTCCTTTGCTCTTTCCACTCTAACCTTTTTTTTGAGCATCGGTGAGACCATGCGTTTTATGGAATTTCAAGGCCTTTAGTCCAAGATAATCTATCAATATGTGCTGCATCCGTTCGAGCGAAATGTTCGCCTCACGAGCCATTTTTCTGCCGTTACGGCGAGGATTCCGAGCCAATTTGGCCTTCACCTTCCGAATGATATCCGGCGATGTTTCAGTGCGTTTCGGTCCACCACCATGGCGTTTTGCAATGCTGTCAGTATCGTTATAACGATTTATGGTGCGATACACAAACATTTTATTCACATGCAGATGTTTTAACTGGTTAACAGTCTGCCTGTCATCACTGGTTTGACAGCAATGACAGTCTGAAGTTGGTAACACTTCGTGTCAGTCATCCGGTATAGGTATAGTGCTACGGTGTAATAGTTAGCTCAATGGGACTAAATCATCTTAGTCCAACATAGCATCAGCATCCAAAATTGTATCATCCAAATTTGTTTCCATTGTACCTGCAATATCATGAGGGAAATCTTCGATTATATTATTCACGTTCAGGACATCTTCGCCACTTATTCCTCCGAAATCAGCAGGAAGTAAAATAGTAATATTCGGCAACTCCGGTTTATCCTCATTTTCATCCTGCCATTTCTCCATTTCAGCCACAGCTTCGGCCAACATGTAAATTTTTTTTATCATCTAGAAAAAAATTGTTAGTTACTACGGTTGTTCCATTTTTGGACACAGAGTAATCACAGCTTAAAATATACGGTAGATAAACCTTTTTTCACTTACTTTTAATTATATCCTTTTTGGGCAACTTTCAGGTTTAACAAATTCACAAATTTAATAAAATAATTGTTTTATTTAAATATTTTTTTTATTTCCGGAGCAATAAAAAACCCAACATGAGGACTAAATTTCACTGACACTAAATTTTATAAAAGGGGAATCCCAAAAATATAAATCGTGTGGTATATTATTTTCATTTAGTCCTACTGTAATATAGATGGCATTCCTGTAAGATAGGGAATACATGATCGTTGGAAACTAGGTGTATATTTTTATGTCCAAAATTGGAACAACGCTAAAAAAACGGGTTAATGAAAGAAGAGAATGATGAGATCTGCAGATTTTGAAATAATTTTACAGAAGTCTCTGGGTGCTAATTGTTTATTATGATTACGTCCTTTGGTGTTATTGCATAAATTGGTGTAGTGCATGTTTCAAAAAACTATTTCTTGAACTACACGAACGAATTCAACATTTTAGTTTCAAATAGTGTTGTAAGCCGACATTTGGGTTCCTAAATATTTTCGTTAGCCCCTATGGTTCGACCCACTTATACTACTTGTTCCACAACAGTAAAACTAATCTGGTTTTTCATTATAGTTAGTTTCACGATCGCTTAACGAAAAATGCCGGTTAAATTTAAACATTTAACAGATATTAGTTTTATAGTTCGAGTTAGATGATTTTTATTATCGAAATACCTAAATTTGTTTAATTATCACTGGTGGACAATGATCTTGTGTAGCGGAATTTAGCTGGTCAGTTGCGGGCTTTTCAAGAAACTGAAATTTCGAAATTCAACTACGGAGTGGAAATTTCAAGTTGTTTAATAACAATATGTAATGTAATGAGTGCGATGGTTTGGACTACCAGTATCCATTTTGATTTGGTATCATGTTTTTAGTACATATATACAAAACTAACGATCGTCCTCATCGTCGACTTACGCAAGACTCACCATATAAGCCGTCTCTACCTACAACTTCAGCAAGTGCTCAGATGACCGTTACAAGGGTAGAATAAAGTATGTGGTGGTCTGTGTAATTCTACGGAGAATATTCGTTTGACTAACAACCCATCAGTAAAACGCAATTATTACGAAATCTTACATGGAATTAATTAAGAATCACAATAGCAACGACCTCGGACAGGAATTTATGACCCCAGAACTGAGGAATTTGAGAATCTCCATTAACGTTTTCAACGTGCATCTGGAAACAACAGGGTTGATTCCCGCCACGAATTTACAATTTGTGAAAGTTATAAAATTGTCAAACATAAATTTGGAGTGAGTTGCGCTACTGCTAGTGGAATATCCACTTCGTGATCCACTTCACACCTTTCTGTAATCGTATTTGATTACTCAGAGTTCATGGGCGTCGCTTTAAAATTTCGCTTGTAAATTTTCAAAGCGTCTTGAGCAAAACACAACAACGCGACGTCAATGGGTTAACAAGACAATAAACTGGCTGATTTCAATGCTCAAATCGGAAGCACTAATGAAGCACATTTAAGCTAACCACTAGGTTGCTAGCGTATATTTCCCATAAAAAGACGTTCATAAAGTCACATGAAAATTAAACAAAAATGTGAAAATTGACGGATCATTTGTATAAAATACACAGACTACCACCATCCGTGCAGAAGCGCGTTTCGTAACGACTCTAAAAACTACAGGGTGATAGTAAACCCATATCTTTGAAATATGGCGAAATTATTTTTAACCATTTTTAAACAGAACTGCACCACTCGCTAATGAGCGAAACATATTTCATCAGTCATCATAAACATCGAGATGACTTCACCACCATATAACGAATAACATATAACGAATAATTATATATGAGACTTTCGTAATAACGCATGGTGAGTGCGACAAAATCTCCCAATCTCATTTCACCTGTCTGTGGAGTATGTTATTCGTCAACGAAACATATCCCACCGGTTACTAGCTTACACTGATGAGATCTGTATATTTGGTTGCAACATAATTTATCTTAAACTAGTTCTCCTTTCATTGGAATAATCAGCTCAATATTACTGGAAGAAGGCAAACACGCGAAGAGGTTCTTTTGGGTGACGTACAATATGAGAAAGTTTAAGAGTTTAAATATATAGGATCGGTGATAACTGATTTCGAGCATTCTACGCAAATAGCAAAATTAAAAGTCTCGCCAAATATCGCGCAAAATTAAACTGGAGTTTTACGGGGCGCAGGTTTGGTTTTAGGCTTTGGACTCACACAGTCCTTGACCTCACGGCTCAATAAAATAAAGAGAGGTATACAGAGTGCGAATGAATCATGAGAGCAGAAATGATCTGGACAAAGCTGATATCATGAATTGATTTCATAAAATCATCTAGATTGGATCGGACCACTAGCCAAACCCTAGAATCGAAATCATCGAAAGGGGAATAAATGGTTCTCTTCTATCAGCGTTTTTAGTATTTTTCAGTTAGCTGAGTCTGGGAAATGATAAAATAGATTTAAACTAGGCCATGACTCAACTAAATTGTTTACTCTCTAAAGCTTTCACATTCGATGAAACATTTTGCCGCCGGCATCATCTATCCAACATAGACCAGGTCTTCTACGGCGTACGCTAACTAGTCATTGGTGGGACGCATTTCGTATCATCATAGTTCTGATGGGAATTTTTCAACGTGACCAGCCTTCTAGCTCGGTTGAATTTAATGAATTCGATAATCTCTCCGAGAAAATTTCGAGATTCATTCGAATTCGGTATTCGTTGATCGCAATCTAAATTGGACCCTAATCAGACCGAATAGCCTTTTTTCAAAAGTGGATAGTAACCTACAATCATTGATTGGCAAGATGCAACTCTCGCATCTGAAAAATGTTAGCAGAGGTATTATTAGAGCTTTAAAAAGTGCGAATTATTTGTAAAAATATTTTGTTCGCATCAACCCTATGATTGTGCTTAGGAGACTCGATATTCGGCAGCCGTGCTGGTTTTTATATTTGCCTAAATAACGTTTGTTGATAATAATTGACGAGATATTAAAAGTCTTCAACGTTGCCAAGGTTGTGGTCATTTGCTTCGAGATTTACCGCATAGGTGCTCCGTGGTGTTGATAACAATTTATTTTTGCTGTTTGCTGACTTCCAAACCCTTACCGACCAAATGGCATAGTGGTTAAAGCTTTGGCGTTTGGATCGGGAGGTACCGGGTTCGAATCCCTATAGAGGCAGGATGAAAAGGGAATTTTCATCAACAAATTACGATTTGTGATGAAAAGGAACAAATCTATGACCCCCTGTCGAAGTGCAAAACTCATGGGCCGACCCATCTTCCATGCCAGTATAGGCTGGCATGGAGCTGTGCAATGTGCAAATGATAATCAAATCGAACCTATATCCGTACGTTCTCGATTGGCCAATACAGGCGTAAAGGTAAGGACGTAAATAAGCAAACCGCGAAAGAGTTGGGAGAGCCTTGGCCCCAGAACAGATAGCAGGGAAAAAAGACTTTAAAACCCAGTCGTTTCGCATGCCGGTCTGTATTGATAACATGTAGTCTTCGACTAAGAAGCACGATACCATCTGCATGTTCAAGAATGTGACCTGACTTAATGACTATGCAGCACAATGATTCATTCAATACATCTTTTTCTTACCACATGCTCGAGCGCCAGATTAAACAGCACAGATGCGAACTCATCTTCCTATCGCACACCTAATGATATCTAGAAGTGATCACAGGTGTTGTTATCGCGTACAGGGGATAGACAAGCTTATCTGGAATTGCGATATATGGGCGGGGCTCAGAAATTTTCGCTATTGATGTTATCATATGGCTGCTGACAATTTATATGAAGCTGATGAATGGTAATATTATATACCCAACAGTTCTCCAAGATTATCCTCAACGTGAAGTTTTGATCACCAAGTCCTACTTTGAATTCTTTTATTTTATTAGCGAGCGGCTTGCTACAAGGCAAACGTCCGCTTCGGACTTCCCCTAACCTGGAATCTGTGGTATTGGTTTGTCGGCGTCATTAACTTGCCATATCATGTAGTGTCCTTGACTATAGGCAAAATAAATTTGTGTCGCCTTAAGTATATCGCCTGTTTAATTTAGAGTTATCCAGGGAACACCATGGGGTATTAATCTAGGATTTTGTCCCTTTAAATCGAACTTGGTTTAGTAAAAAAATAATTGTGAGTTATGGGTATAGTTGAAGGAAGTGGCTAGTTTGATAGGGTTGGTTACTAAATTAGATAAAACAGGATTCTAAGAAGAAAAAAAATTATTATATTAATTCTGGAAATGATTAGCAAAAATAACCAGTTTAGAAAGAACTAAGCCTTATCTCAAGCGATTGGGCTAAAACTCGGTTTGTTACTTACAAATTCTGAATGCGCCTTTCGAGAATTGACAATTTGATTGAAACTAAGTCATTTATGAACTGGATCATTAAAATGAAACTCAGTGTTAAGGATTTCAAGGGAACTTCAAAGCATGTTTCGGTACGTTTGGCAATTTTTAAGGAAACTAAGTTATTTCTCAACCAATTAGGATGGAGCAAACCAATTGGGATGACCGGACTAAATGGCACAGTGATTAAAGGTTTTGCGTTTAGATTAAGGAGTACCGGTTTCGAACCAACGAATGTTTCCAACGTTATTTCCGGCTCTTTTGAATATATCTGTGATTTCAACCACAACTTATTGTTGTGGTTGAAATCACAGATATATTCAAAAGAGCCAACGATTTTACCTATTCACTTTTAACAAGATTACACGATAAGTAGTAAATCATTCATCGCTAGAGAGTTTAAGAAAATAATGTGAAACTATGATGTGACGAAAAAAATATTTCGATAACCAATTATTTTTATTTACAACACTCAAAACAAAGTAGCATACATCAAGAATGCTACTTTAAGTTCTAGGACGAGCATCAAAAACGAAAGATGACAGAAAATGATGATTTGGCGAAAACAGCAATTCACCGAAAACAATTTTCATCGAAAAGATAGTTAATTACAAATTAGAGTTCATTTTACCAAAACCGTATTATGCCGTGCTTGAATGATTTGTATTTTTAGATTGCGTTCGATCTAGGTCGTATATTCCAGATTATGTTGATTTGTAATAATAAATATCGGGTTTTACAATAGGGACATAACAATTTTGTATTTTTCAGTTGGTGGTCGCACCTATAAGAGTGCTTACTCCAATTTTCCGTCTTATACATTTTCCCACTAAGCAAGCTGTGCGTTTTATAGTGGAAACAATTCGAGTCAAAATATGCACTATTGGATATTCCTGTGCGAGTGAGATAACGCACTGTTCGAAGTAACGAAAAAATCGCAGCCGTAACTGCTTCAGTTCAATATGGGACAAATCAGTCGATTTCCCCGCCGTTCATAAGAATTGGGAATGTCTTAAACCACATTGTGGCAAACTTTGCGTAAAAATCTTGGTTTACACCCTTACAAGATCACAGTAACTCATGATCTGAAGCCCCTTGATCATTTAAAGCGCCGAAACTTCTTCTATTGTATTGTTGGACAAACCCACTTGTGCTTCAATAGACTCCATTACAACCACAAATAGTGACCGTGTGGTGTGGATTTCATGCCGGAGGTGTGATTGGACCGTATTTTTTCGTCGATGAAAATGATCGCAATTTTACGGTCAATGGAGTTTTCTATCGTAACATGTTAAGAACATTATTTTTGGCCAGAATAGGTAGGACTTGACATCAGTGATACCTGGCTCCAACAAGATAGTGCCACTTGATCTATTGAAGAGGAAGTTCGGTAACTGTGTAATCTCGAGGAATGGTACGAAATTAATTTATTTTTATGGGGTTACGTTAAGTTGTTGATTTATGCCAACCATCCAACAACGTTAGAGGAGTTTTGGAAAATTGGCTCCAAAACATCTATCGCTGCAAACTTGCTCACTGTGGTTAGTGAGAATGAATGAGATCGAATATCAAAAACAGAATTGTATAAACAGAACTGATAATTTTTGATGTAATATAATATTCATTTTAATAATATGCGAAGTATTTGGAGTATTATTTACTCGGGGAACAACCGGTTTCGGTAAATATTTTCTATAAATTGTCGTAATACTATTTCTATTCAAAAAACACATGAGATTATTTGCTTTTTGATGTCCTCATCCAACATTAACAAAAATTTTTAAGATTTTGGTTAAAATTTGTGTCTTGTTAAAATTTACTTAGTGCATTTAAAAAAACGATACCGTTGTGACCTGTTAAACTGACAGAGAATAAAATTTGTCTAAACTTATTCGTATTTTATAATATTGGTAAGACAGCCTTTCTAATTTTATCTACTATTCTACACTCACGATCAACTAAATTGACTCAAACCTTCAGCGCTCACAGAAAGGCGAATTTTCTTGAAACGGCTTAATCGATTTTCACAAGACATTATTTTTTGAAAGTCTGATGTTTTTACTTTAAAATGAAAATTGGTTCAGTACTTTTTTATAATGAATTTTGAATGAGAACGCAACCAAAATTGATGATTATGAAAAAAAATATTGGGGGTATTTAAATTGCAACGAAAAATTCAAACAAAACAAAAACAATTTTATTTTATGAACAATTTTTCGTATTGCCCCCCTCCCCCCCTCTCTTTTGTCTACAATGGTTCTTATGCGGTTCTCCATTGACCTTATTAAGGTTTTGACAAAGGTTACTGGGGGGTCGGGTCCTCCGTTTTAGTCCGTCTCATAAATGCTCAAATGAATTCATGTCTGGAATGAGGGCTGGCCACTTCATCGTCTCGAGTCCAACCTCATACATGACCTACCGAGTGGTTTGAGCTGTGTGACACCGGCCATTGTCATGCATCACTATGAAATCTTCCCCTATATATCCTGCGTGGGGCACTACGTGATCTATGAGAATTTTCTCAATATATCTTTCAGCGGTCGGACTCCCTCTACGACCCCACCCATGTTTTTCCCTCAAGCGTTATGCCAGCCCACACCATGCACAAACCGCCATCATACGAGACAGTTTCAGCAAAAGAGCACTGCGAGAGTAAAGATCCAGTAAATCGCTTTACTGGATGCCGGTAGACCCGGCCTCTCCTATCACTACCATGGAGACGTATTTTGCACTCGTCAGTGAATAGAACTGTCCTCCATGGCTCGATGCTCCAATTGATGTATTCGTTGTGTCAATTGTGCGCCTCTAGTGGGCCGTCTTGGAGTGAGGTTGGCTTCCTTTATGCGTTTTCTTACTGTTCACTGACTATCAGCTCTATCTCGAACTTGTTTTCGCTCCTGTTGCACATCGGCGCCCGTGAGATGTCGATCGCCACTGAAGTTAGGACGATAAATTGATCGTCCCTCTCAGATGTACACCGATACTAGCTGGTATGTGGCCTCCCATCGAAGGTACTAGTTTCCTGAAACCTTCTGGATACTCTTGAGACAATCGATTGGCTGATGTTTAGCTGACGAGCGACTTTTCCTTGTTTGCGTCCTTCTTGCAATAAAGCAACAATTGTGCGGCTTTTTCTGGAGTAGTATCCATGAGAAAACAATGAATGAAACTGGTAGTGATTTGTTCAGGTCAACGTCTCATAAGTGACTGGGGGCAAATATCGGTCAACGTTGTATTATACAAGAGATTGCAGCTCGCCAATTGTTTTCATCGAAACATCGCATTTTGCTCCGATTGCTTTAATTTGAAAAGTACTGTATAAATTGTAATGATGAAGGTGCCCTTGTAAAGATAAAATACTAAGCGGTCAAAAAAGTTGTATTACGAAAATCGGATAAGCCATTTTAAGAGAATACATCGTTTTGTACGCGCGAATGTTTGGGTCGATTTAGTTGCTCGCGAGGGTATATTATCGATATCATGTTTTGCATTTTTTTATAATTATAGAATATTAATAATTTACTCGGCGTAAACAATATATCACAACACTGTTTAATTCTTTAATGTTTTATTAATAAACATGGCGAAATAATAAATTTTGGTTTTAATTATCATTTTCGACATTATCGACATAATAGTGTTTACACAAGAAAAATATGTTTTGTCGGTATATTTACATTTTGTTTATATTATCGACACCATTTCTGTAACACTTTACATACATCTAGAATGTTAATTAGTTGCGCGTTGTAAACAATACGGCATACAGTGCTGATTATTTTCTTTTATTTTGTATAAGGTCTATTTTTTCATTCATTCCGAGCAGATAGTAGGCTGTCAAAAAATTGAAATACTCCGCGATTTTTATTCAAATTGAATAATTTTACTCCGCTCACTGCGTTTTTGTTTGTGAACTGTGTTTACATCGCGGATACCCGGTTCTTAAAATTTTACTTTGAAATTAATGTCAGCAGAGTGTGCAAGTAAAAAACGATTTATTACTCTATGTGCACCTGATCATTAGGCCCTGTACAACCTTTCTTCGGTGTACAATACGCGGGGTAAGACTGCTTGTGTGGATTTAATTAACAAAAGTCCCACAGTTTGCGTTTGTTGCCAATTAAATAAAAATATAATAAAATTTGCAACGGTTAATTTATTTCGACTTAGCTATAAAATACATTACCGAGTTAAACATGTATTCTTCAGTTTTTGTACGCTTTCTCAGTACTATCAAATTAGTCGTAAGATATGCAAATATTGAATCCCATATTAAATTCAATCAATTTCCATATGTGTTGATTTCAATATGTACAACTTATAGAATATAGACTTTATGAGGATTGAAAGGGTCAAAGATATATTATATCTACACACTACTGTATAGAAATGTAAATACCTACATACATCTTCTTTATTCTCGAGATGTTTATCACGTAGAATATTGAGAGACAGAATAGTTTATATATTCAAATGTGAGATCAATTTCGTTTAATTGAAAATGTAAATGAAAATAAATTTATTTTATTTAGACAGAATAAGTGGCTGAACAAAAAAAGGTTAAAATGAAATATATTTACGAATAAAAATAAGAGAATACAATAATAATTATTTTAATTTATTTCATCCGGTTGATGAACTTTACGAGAATACGTACAATTGTTCTTATTATGCTGCCTGTTCTCGTTCAATGTACAGCAGAAAATATGGAAATCGGTTTTCTATTGTGTGATTTTTCTATTTTAGGATTAGTGCACAGTATTTTTAACACTCTATCTATATGGAAGTTATGAACGATGTTACATTTTTGGCATCCGTCAAAATTTTTACCTGTTTTGTTTTGTACAATAGAACCAATTTTGTGATTAATGTTGACAATCAAATATACAATTTTTTAATTGAAAATTGATACACCAACTTCAAAATCAATCAAAACTCAATTTATATTTTTACTCTTGGTCGTAGTCGTATGTTGCCATTGGTTATTTCGATATGTGTGTACTTTAAAGAGGTAAAACACATAGATGGAAAACACATTTATCAACCACATAAAATATGTCTGTTATGTTTTTGAAGGTTTGGTTAAACATAAAAATCTATATTTTTTCATGCCAGGATCATTTTTTTGTTTGTTCAAAACCGGCGAGCTTATAACTTTGCCAGTTTTATTTATTCGCCAGCATAAAATTTTTTTGATATTAGAACTGGAATCCATATTTTCCTTAACTTAGCAATTGTTAAAAGAAATGTCACGTTTACTGGATTTGTAGTTTGATCCTATATCATTGCAGATGTTGTGGCCCAAACCCGACATTCTTTTACCGCGAATGTTCTTCCAGAATATCGCCTAAATACACCTCACTTGATTACTAAGTAGAGTACAAGAAAGCTAAAAAATGTGTGCTTCCCTCCACGATTTCATTCTCAAGAAGCTCATAATGTCAAAATTCAGTACAACTGTATTTCATAACAACCTTCCTGTTTATCGTTTTCCTGGTTTTGTAAACTTTTAACTAAATTTCATTGTGACGTCCCAATTTATGAAAGGATTTCTTGTCATTGTAATTGTTGTTGTAGATTTATTTGTTAATGACACTCGGGCGGAGCATATATTCGAATCTCACTGCGTTGCTTCAAAATTTAAAATGTTTAAATCTAATTGCAAGCCCCATTGGTTATAAATCTTTACTATTTGAGATTATTTGATATTAATCGTGAACGGGCAACATAATTATCAGCTTGCTAGCTGTGTTAGTCAAATTTGTTTTTCTACATAACTGATCTCTAGCAATAGTATCTAGTCAACCGCTATGAGGCGCTTACCAGACTCGCAACTGCTTGTTGCACAAAAACCAAATCTATTCATGTAGAATGCAAATTTTCCATGCCTCGATAGCATTTGCATGAACGGGGTACTTAAGGAAACTTAAGGTAGTTGTAGGTATATCAACTGAGATGGCCCCAACAAGGACAATAACTGCCTCGGTTTCCCTTTGGAAGCTAATTAGTTTTCTTCGATGGTGAAAGATTATTTTTTCGACCCATCCAGCAAGGGATTTTGTTTAAAAGCCCGCCTATCCTTGACTAATCTTTTCAACAATAAGTTAACTTTGCCACTTTCAAGTCACTCATGCCTCGTGGTGATCCACTAAAGAATGATGGTAGAATCACTGGCACAGCAGCGGGAACTTTTTGATAGGCAGCTACAATTTCCAATTGATAGATCAATTCCTGATACAATTTACAGTAAAGTCTGGATTGGTTAAAGCGAAGGAAGTTCAAGTTGGTAGCCTCAACTTTCCAACGTGAATGATGGGATTAGATTCATCTCCATGGCTTGCCCATCTGGATAAGACGCACACTGCCTGTTGGTTTGCCAGCCTAGTTCACCATACGGATATAATAGAGCGCATCATGGTGTTGAGATTAGGTGTGCAAGATTACGGATAAATGCGAATGTCACGCTCAAATGGAGACTCGACAACTAACTGAGGTGCAGGAAGTTCCAGCTGCTGCAACATACTCACGTTCCTCAACACAGCGAATCATTTGACAAGTCTGTTCAAATTGATTATTTTGTCGAAAGAAGCGGGCGAATCTGATCAAAAATTATGTGAGGACAGTTGACGTACGTGCTATCAATGACGTACTGCTGCGCATGTTTGCTTGTTTCATGAAATTTGAAAGCATGCCGTGACCTGAAACATCACAATTTGATCATAAAAATTGTGAGAATTTTTTGGATTACTCATAATATCTCGCATCGTTCGTTGTCATTAATATCAAGTGGCTTTGGAAGTTTAACCTTTCTTTGCGGCAGCGGTGAGTGAATAAGCAAGCTATCGAAGGGCCTATTAGCAAGGATTTTTTTTTACTTGCAGAGGTTGCACAAGATGTTCATTGTATTACAACAGTATTTAAGCTGATTCCTTTCAAATTCCATTGAAAGATTTAGACAGCTTTTACGTTCTTCGGGGGTTTCGTTGTCTAAAGTTGCTTGAACAACTGAGGCAACTCTCAGTTGTCGCTGTTCTGGAATCTAGCGTTTTCGATAACGATGTTGGCTTCACATTGTGGTCGTTGGATAATTAACATCTTGGATAGTTCGTCATTTAATCCTCGAATGAAAACATCTAAAGCTCGGTTTCTGTATGTTTCGATAAGTACTTCTATGGTATCAGCAGAGAATTCTTCAGTTTTTATCTGAATAACGATTCACGAAAATTGATGATTAATATTGGCGTAGAATTCGTCTATGCTCATATTCTTCTGTGAGATACTGCTAAGTTGGTGTTCTAAGGTTTCTCTTATCCGCATAATGGAGAGACAATCACATTTTTATTGAAGCCCAGTCGTTACTAAAGATATTATAGGATATGAGAGTAGCATCGGCATTATCTCTAATCTTCTGCTTAATGCTTTGTAGTAATCCTCCGAATATTGTTTTTTTGCGCACCATCTCTTAATCTTTTAAGATGTTTTCCACATTATATATCCACGAAATATATTGGGTAGGATTACCGTCGAATATTACTAACTCCTTGACGCAATGTGGAAGCCTACTAATGTCGGCCAGATCCTATTCGGTTCTTGGTACTATTAACGTTTCTTCTTTCTGAAGTTAATTGTTTTATTGGCTCGGTTAATTGTTCAAATTGTGACATTTTATATTCTTACACTTTTACTATTATCACACTGAAGTATTAAGATTATCGTCGAATTTATTATCAACATTTTTATTTTATTATTTTAGGTTATAAGAATTTTTATTTTAGAATTAATTAGAAAATATTTATAGTTGAATTTGAGTTAGAATTATTATTATAATTTTAATTAGGAAATTTGTTCAGTTTAATTTACATAGAATTGTTAGGATTTTCGTATCCTGGTTTTAATCTAAAATTTTGAGTTTCTTTAGAACTCTATTTGGGTGTTCTACGAGATGGATACACTTGAGATTGGCATTAGCAGTGTCTTCTGCATGCTTTTAACTCGGATAAGCCGTAAGTTTCCTTTTTGGAGTTCTACGTTGATACTTGTAGGTTATGTTCTTTTGGTAATAATTGGATACACGTAACTTATTCACTTTTAACCCCGATAGTTTCGTTATTGTGTTGAATGGTGCAGATATTCAAATACAGTTACAAATTTAATTGGGAGAGATTAAAACAATAAAATTTATTTTCATCTTTATTCTTACGATTCAAAACTAAAACTAAACTTAAATTTAATAATATTTTCTGTCTTCGTTATTTCATTTATTATAACGGGTGATTTTTTAAGAGCTTGAGAACTTTTTTTTAAAAAAAAACGCATAAAATTTGCAAAATCTCATCGGTTCTTTATTTGAAACGTTAGATTGGTCCATGACATTTACTTTTTGAAGATAATTTCATTTAAATGTTGACCGCGGCTGCGTCTTAGGTGGTCCATTCGGAAAGTCCAATTTTGGGCAACTTTTTCGAGCATTTCGGCCGGAATAGCCCGAATTTCTTCGGAAATGTTGTCTTCCAAAACTGGAATAGTTGCTGGCTTATTTCTGTAGACTTTAGACTTGACGTAGCCCCACAAAAAATAGTCTAAAGGCGTCAAATCGCATGATCTTGGTGCCCAACTTACCGGGCCATTTCTTGAGATGAATTGTTCTCCGAAGTTTTCCCTCAAAATGGCCAAAAAATCGCGAGCTGTGTGGCATGTAGCGCCATCTTGTTGAAACCACATGTCAACTAAGTTCAGTTCTTCCAGTTTTGGCAACAAAAAGTTTGTTAGCATCGAACGATAGCGATCGCCATTCACCGTAACGTTGCGTCCAACAGCATCTTTGAAAAAATACGGTCCAATGATTCCACCAGCGTACAAACCACACCAAACAGTGCATTTTTCGGGATGCATGGGCAGTTCTTGAACGGCTTCTGGTTGCTCTTCACTCCAAATGCGGCAATTTTGCTTATTTACGTAGCCATTCAACCAGAAATGAGCCTCATCGCTGAACAAAATTTGTCGATAAAAAAGCGGATTTTCTGCCAACTTTTCTAGGGCCCATTCACTGAAAATTCGACGTTGTGGCAGATCGTTCGGCTTCAGTTCTTGCAGGAGCTGTATTTTATACGGTTTTACACCAAGATCTTTGCGTAAAATCTTCCATGTCGTCGAATAACACAAACCCAATTGCTGCGAACGGCGACGAATCGACATTTCACGGTCTTCAGCAACACTCTCAGAAACAGACGCAATATTCTCTTCTGTACGCACTGTACGCATTCGTGTGGTTGGTTTAATGTCCAATAAAGTAAACTGAGTGCGAAACTTGGTCACAATCGCATTAATTGTTTGCTCACTTGGTCGATTATGTAGACCATAAATCGGACGTAAATCGCGAAACACTTTTCGAACCGAACACTGATTTTTGAAATATAATTCAATTATTTGCAAGCGTTGCTCGTTAGTAAGTCTATTCATTATGAAATGTCAAAGCATACTGAGCATCTTTCTCTTTGACACCTTGTCTGAAATCCCGCGTGATCTGTCAAATACTAATGCATGAAAATCCTAACCACAAAAAAATCACCCTTTACAAACATTTATATTTCACATGAAAAAAATGTAGAGTTCGCATGCTTTATACAAGTGGTTGTGTCGGATGCTCGAGTAACTTAAGAATTAATGTTTTGCTGATGTACCACAAGGGCTCGTTGTAGGATTGTTGACACGTTGTTTAGTAAGCATTTTTATGATTAAACCGAATGCCCATAGCCGTTAAATTATATATAGGAATACGTCATTACCATTTAAAAACTTGGGTTTGAATTTTTGTAATATCAGATAAAGCCAAACGGTTACATTAATAAAGAAATCATGGAGATTTTCGTATTTCTAACAGAAACTATATTGATTGTCAACATACATTCTCTACACATGCAGTGTATTAATTATTTATGAGGTGTAGATAATACGGCACAGCAGTGCTTAGAGGTTTCATGAATTTGAATAAATTTTCTAATTTGGTTTCACCAATTCTGGATATGTTCAAGGAGTCTCACATACATGGTCAGATATCTCAGTCAAAACGCTATGAGTGTGATGAACGGGATCTAATTACGATGATTTTTAACTTGTTTAAAGGCATTTTTACGTTTACGTTTATAGCGCCAATCCGAGAAATCTTCACGGGTTAACTTTCATATATTCGAACAGGTCAGAAAATGTTTGATCAATGGAAAGCAGGCCATATATAACTGATGACTAATATCATCATTAACCATTTAACCTATATTAAACCTTTATCCTTCTCCTAGTAGTTTAGTATTGTGTTGTCTTTGTTTTACTAACTATCGGCTATACCTAGGTGTCTGTAACTGGGCCGATTCTGTCCCACTTAATTAACCTACCCAATTCTTCGGTTTTGTTATATGTAAAATAGAGTGTACGTATGAGCTTGGTCATACATCCAGAATCAATCAATCAATTGATTAGCAATCGTAGCAACTTTTAATATGCATGTGAAGTAAACCTAACTGAGAAAGCTAACTTTAGGACTAGTTTAGCACAAATTTCACACTCTTGTATATGTGTTTGAAGTTGGAACTAACTTATTCCTAAACCAACAAAAATAAAAAAAGTGTAGATGTATTGGTGAATATGGCAAACAATGACATTTTAGATACCATTTAAGGATACCATTTAAGGTTTTTATTTGGGATTTTCTTAAGGGGTTGAATGCCTCGGGACCTAGTGTGTTTGTCGTGAGTGCTGTTTTGTTTTTCTAATCAAAATTATCAAAATAATGGTTCTAATCAAAATTAATTTTTTTGCTAGTCTTTACTAACCTGAGAAGTTACCAAGGTACGAGTATGTTTGTCAGGAATGTTATTATGTTTTATGGTGGATTTTGTTATGGACTATTTATATTCCAGCCGTTAAAAAAGCTAGTAATTGGATTGCGCAAAAATTATTGCCTTGGAGTATGGGTGGTCCTAGTCTGGACCTTTCGGAAAACTTAGTAGTATTCTTGATAAACATGTTGGGTCTCAGGTGTTCGGTTTCTTGAGAGAATCCTAAATTCTTGTATGGCATCTTAATAAATGTTGGACTTCTAATTATTTATTATAAATTGAAATTGGAATTAGTTCACAAATTCAATATTTCGCCTAATGACATTCTATTTATTTTTTAACCAATATTTACAAATTGTCGTTTGTTTTAGGTTAATGATTGTTATAAGATTAAGTTAGGTCTAACTTCAAACGCATCTTTTAATTTGAATATTGTTGTTCAAAATGGTTTTGTAAAAGATTTGGGGAAAAAAGAACATTTACCTTTAGTACTGCCATATCTGGTACATAGATGTCTACCACATCACTAGAATCATTGAATGTATGGACAAAATGCATTTATTAAGTTTCATTCTGATCAGTTAATCCGTCTGGCCTGTAGAAAGACCGAATTAGTGTAAAACAGTTTTTTTTTGGTAAAAATCGATATTTCCGCTTAATTGTTGAAAAAATATTGTAGAACAAATGTTGGATCAAATTTAATATACAATCTGTTTAAAGTGATGTAACGACGGCCGCGGATGTCGTCGTTCAAAAAGCTTTTCAAAATTAAAATTAAAAAAATTCTCTTTATTCAATGAATGAAAGAATTCCTAAATAAATCCTAAGTAAAAAAATCAACAACAAAAATCAACATTTAGGCGAAACTATATTTTACATAAAAAATTTCTTTCGCAACAAAACATATAAATATTTGTAAAGCTAAATATGCATTTGTGAATAATTGGTCTTACCGATAGGTTTAAAATATCAACAATTATTACAATTGCATTTGAAAACTAAAAAAATATGATTATATTGGTATAAAATTGGAATAAGCTTAAAATATAAATTTTATTAAAAGTTGCTTGGAATTCAAAAGAATACAAGTTATGATTTTGGGAGGTGGTCATCGATTCCATTAAAAAACTTTCAAAAAGATCCAATCCATCTAGAAAACATGAGTTTTCCGAGAAAAAAATTAGGGGAACTCGGGGTTTTATATTCAAAAGTTGTAGAGGTACAAATCGAAGTAATAACCCTCTGTCTTAAGGTACTTCTGAGAGGTTCAATTCTTGGGATAGATGTTTTCACTTTGTGCTAGACCCAATCTAACTAGAAAACATGAGTTTTCCGGAAAAATTAGGGGAACACTGGGTTTAACATTCAAAAGCCGTACAGGCAAAAATTGAAGTAAAAACCTTCTGTCCTAAGATACTTCTAAGAGATTACAACATAAAAAATTTAAACATAAAAAATTAAAAAAACAAAAAAAAACCAAAAAAATTTAAAAACCAGAAAAAAAATAAAAAAAAAATAGCAAAAAAAGAAATATAAAATATTAAAAAATCAAAAAAAGTTAAAAAACCAACAAAAACATAAAAAATTTAAAAACCAAAAAAAACGAAAAAAATTAAAATCCAAAAAAAACTAAAAAATGCAAAAAACAAAAAAAAATCAAAATGGAACCCAAAACCAAGAACCCTCTACGGTTACAGCCTTGACGTTGCAGAGCGGTTTAATCAATGCATCTAAAGATAGACCAACGCAATCTTTAGCTTGAAACTAATGTAACCAGTCACAGCAATAATGATAACCTTCTGGGATATGTTTGGTCTTTCCAGAACTATGACATAAAATGTAATTCTGAAAATCTAACATAAAAACATAATGAGATCGATGACCACCTCCTAAAATCTTCCGACTTGTATTCCGTGGAAATCTGAAAATCGTGTTTCCGTAGATATCGTGGTTTATAGTCGGTTAGGATTTATTAGAAAGTAAAATACCTATCATAAGCACCTTAGGACAAACGATTTTTGTATCGCATTTTACCTCTAAATCTTTTGAATATTAAACAAAGCGTTTCACTAATTTTTCGGGAAAGTCAAACTGAGTTGTTGCATTGGATTTAGCACAAAGTGAGAACACCTATCCCTAGAGTTGCAACCTCTTAAAAGTGTCTCTAAAAGTTTTTACTTCGATTTTTATCTCTACAACTTTTGAATATTAAACCCAGTATTCCCCTAATTTTTCCGGGAAACTCATGTTTTCTAGTTGGATTGGGTCTAGTACGAAGTGAAAACACCTTTCCTAAGAGCTGTAAGCTCTTAGAAGTATCTTAGGATAAAATGTGTTTACAATTACAACTTTTGAATATTAAACCCAGTGTTCCCCTAATTTTTCCGGAAAACTCATGTTTTCTAGTTGAATTAATTCTAGTACAAAGTGAAATTACCTATCCCAAGAGTTGTAACCTCTTAGAAGTACCTTAGGATAGAGCGTTTTTACAACTACAACTGTTGAATATTAAACTCAGTGTTCTTCTAATTTTTCCGGAAATCTCATGTTTTCTGGTTGGATTGGGTCTAGTACAAAGTGAAAACACCTATCCCAAGAGCTGTAACCTCTTAGAAGTATCTTAGGATAGAGGGTTTTTACTTCAATTTTTGCCTCTACAACTTTTGAATATTAAACTCAGTGTTCCCCTAATTTTCCGGAAAATTCATGTTTTTTAGTTGGATTGGGTCTAGTACAAGGTGAAAACACCTAGTTTTTGAAATTTTAAAATTATCAGTAAAACCAATTATTCAAAATTGCATATTTAACTTGCTTCGCCTAAATGTTTGTTTTTTGGTGTGCATTTACTAATAGACAAACACGATTTTTACTTAGGATTTATTTAAGAATTATTTCATTTCGGTATACAAGGGGTGTGAAATATTTCCTAAACCTTTCCTAAATTTTTTTTAGCTTGGAAAAGAACAAATAAATGAAACACCATGGCCATGAATTCCTCCTCCTATAGAAAAATAAAATTTTTAGAAAAAATGTGAAAGACGACCGTCGAACAAGAACAGCCAGTTCTTTTGTTATTTTTTATTCACACCGAAGTGGCAATGTGCGTTTGAAATGAAAGCTAATAAATGTTAGAAAGTACCAAAGAAGCCTTGTTTCAGAAAATCAATACACGCACACTTTTTTGTGATTGGTAACACAAAAATACTTGGTCTGGTCGCTATATAAATTTTATGTCATGACTTCTCATCTCGTACAAAATTAACACAGTAAATTTTTAAGTGAATATATTTAAAAACTCTCGGACAGTAACCGTGCAATTCTGACGTATAGTCACAAAGGTCTTAACTACAATATTTCGCATAACTAACCGTGCGAAACCTATTAAGCGTTTATTCTTCCTCTAGTAGATTAGAAGTAGATTTGAATTGTGTTGTGCCGTACGATCGCTAGGTGTCTGAAACCGGGTCCAAAACAAAAAACTTTCCTATCCTTCCTATTGTTAGGTGTAAGCAGGCTTTAGGAATAGGCCCAGCGTTATCCGGGACACTTGTCCATTGGTCCTACAGTCCAATTAATAAAATGGAAAGCGGGCCATATATAACGATTTTCAGATTTCCAAAATTTTAAACTTAGAGTCATGAGAAAAAGTAATAGAATTTTTTATATCTCAATCAAAATTATTGCAAATTTTAGAGCAGTTTTTAAATCAAAATTTTGTTTCTAAATTTTGCTCACATCTTCTTTGTGAGTAGTTTTTATAAATTCTTTTACAAAAAGTGAAACAGCGATACGAAAAAACTCAAATCTAAGTAGTAGTGCATTATTCCATCGGGACATAAGTATTTGAAGTTTCATTTGTTCACGTCGCGACGTAATTTTCTTCTAGATTTTCTTGGGATTTTGTTTTAGTCTGGTTTAATTGTCCTGACGTAAACCAGCCAATAAATAGCTTATCAAAATGCCTAAAAACAGTGAAATTTCCGTAGAGCCGCATCAACAAATAATACTCCAAATTTGAATGGGGAGTATCAGTTCAAGTACTACGAACAGTTAAAATTACAGAAACTGTTATAACCGAAGAGAGATGTGAGTGGAAAATGGCAACAAATGAAGCAGTTGATCGCCGTTTAGTTAGAGAGTTTATTAAATTTGTAAGGAATATTTAAACATAGTCAGAACAGTGATTAATATCACGTACATCAACTAGAAAAAGCGAATGACCACCATGTGAACAAACTCTTGGATTATGGGAAAAATATTAAAAAATATTATGGGAAAAATATTAAGTATTTCTTGTATTCCCGCCAAAAATAAAATAAAAAATCTCCAATTGTTCATCGTGCGAATAGGCATAACGGTGGGAAGCTTATGTTTTGGAGCTGTATTTCTAACATTGGTGTTGGAGGTTTGGTCGTTTTACCTGATAGGATCGATAAAAATTTATACTTTGACATTTTAAATTACCATGCAGCTGTTTGTGGTGACAATCTCATTGGGGAAGACTGGTTGCTGCAACAAGATACCATTTGAAATTAATATTTTATAATTAAAGCTTAAAAATTTGTTATTTTACTTAACATAAGCAAACTTTCGTAAAAAAAACTTAATTTCCAATACTTTTGCTCATGACTGTACTAATTTTCAATTGAAAATTTTGGTATTTTCATCAATTTGAATTTTAACCTAACTGGTATTCCCAAATAAGCTACGCACCTGTAAAAACAATAAAATAACTGGAATTATCTGTATGTAGGATTTCAATTAATTGATTTTTTTTACAATAAATCCGGTTCTGAGCTTAGTTGGGAATGTTAATTGGATAAAATTCCAATTGGCGAAAATACCAAAATTTCAAATAGAAAATTAATTAGTTTCAATTTTTGGAAACCATGATGAAAATCATTATATGTGCCTCGTTTTCACCATATTGATCGAAAATTACCTGATCTATTCGAATATATGAAAGATAACCCGTGAATATTTCTGGGATGGGCGGTATAACCGTGAACTTAAAATGTATCTAGACAAGTTAAAAATAATCATAATTAGATTCTCTCGGCCATGTAGATTCGTATACATCTCTAGGATCGGTGAAATAAAATTTGAAAATTTATTCATGAAACTTCTAAGTAGCACAAAATTCGGTTCATTTCAATGTTAGCATTTTACCTACGTTATCATAAAATACATGCGAAAATATATAAATTGGAAAAGAGATTTAAATCAAAACCAAGTTAAAAATCATCATAATTAAATCCAGTTCACCACGCACATAGGGTTTTAGACTAAATTGTCTTGCTAAATTGTCATATAAAGGGTGATTTTTTAAGAGCTTGAGAACTTTTTTTTAAAAAAAAACGCATAAAATTTGCAAAATCTCATCGGTTCTTTATTTGAAACGTTAGATTGGTCCATGACATTTACTTTTTGAAGATAATTTCATTTAAATGTTGACCGCGGCTGCGTCTTAGGTGGTCCATTCGGAAAGTCCAATTTTGGGCAACTTTTTCGAGCATTTCGGCCGGAATAGCCCGAATTTCTTCGGAAATGTTGTCTTCCAAAACTGGAATAGTTGCTGGCTTATTTCTGTAGACTTTAGACTTGACGTAGCCCCACAAAAAATAGTCTAAAGGCGTCAAATCGCATGATCTTGGTGCCCAACTTACCGGGCCATTTCTTGAGATGAATTGTTCTCCGAAGTTTTCCCTCAAAATGGCCATAGAATCGCGAGCTGTGTGGCATGTAGCGCCATCTTGTTGAAACCACATGTCAACTAAGTTCAGTTCTTCCATTTTTGGCAACAAAAAGTTTGTTAGCATCGAACGATAGCGATCGCCATTCACCGTAACGTTGCGTCCAACAGCATCTTTGAAAAAATACGGTCCAATGATTCCACCAGCGTACAAACCACACCAAACAGTGCATTTTTCGGGATGCATGGGCAGTTCTTGAACGGCTTCTGGTTGCTCTTCACTCCAAATGCGGCAATTTTGCTTATTTACGTAGCCATTCAACCAGAAATGAGCCTCATCGCTGAACAAAATTTGTCGATAAAAAAGCGGATTTTCTGCCAACTTTTCTAGGGCCCATTCACTGAAAATTCGACGTTGTGGCAGATCGTTCGGCTTCAGTTCTTGCAGGAGCTGTATTTTATACGGTTTTACACCAAGATCTTTGCGTAAAATCTTCCATGTCGTCGAATAACACAAACCCAATTGCTGCGAACGGCGACGAATCGACATTTCACGGTCTTCAGCAACACTCTCAGAAACAGACGCAATATTCTCTTCTGTACGCACTGTACGCATTCGTGTGGTTGGTTTAATGTCCAATAAAGTAAACTGAGTGCGAAACTTGGTCACAATCGCATTAATTGTTTGCTCACTTGGTCGATTATGTAGACCATAAATCGGACGTAAATCGCGAAACACTTTTCGAACCGAACACTGATTTTTGTAATATAATTCAATTATTTGCAAGCGTTGCTCGTTAGTAAGTCTATTCATTATGAAATGTCAAAGCATACTGAGCATCTTTCTCTTTGACACCTTGTCTGAAATCCCGCGTGATCTGTCAAATACTAATGCATGAAAATCCTAACCACAAAAAAATCACCCTTTAGATGAGACCCCGTGAACATATCTAGGGTCGGAGATATAAAAGTAGAAACATTAAAAAAACTTTTGATAATTGTGTCACAATTCTCTCAATTGTTTGATGACGACATTATTAGGGGCTCATATACTTCTCTGGTATAAGAGTTAATAATCTAAAAATGTTTCAGTTTCACTACAAGCAAATTCAATTGGATTTTATCATATTTGCCATAGAGAGAAAATGATATGAAATATCAGGATTTTGTGTAAAACTATCAAGTTGACGTCTCTACGCATCACTATAATAGTTGAATTAAAAGATTTCCTGAATATTTACAAACACACCCAACTTGTATTATTCATCAATATTAATGTAAACCTCGCACAAAAAAAAAACTCGCAAATTGATTATTTATAATCCACGAATTAGTCCATCCGCAATATGTACTTATTTTTGTTATTGTTGCTCTATGTAAATTAAAATTTTCCATTATTCAAATGAATCGACATCCTCTCGATAAAAACACCAACTAATTTCCATCAAATAAAAATTAATTTCATTAATTTAATTCGATTTAACATGAAGAGCGCGTACTAAAATTCCTTCTTCTCTGCCATTTCCGTTTCAAACAATAAAAATAATAAATAAAAATAAACAAATAATAAAAAATATACATAATTAATTAAATACAATTACGTTTTTAAAGCCAATAAATTATACAAATAAAAAATTTAAAAACAAAATATTTCATTTATATTTTCAATTAAATTAATTTCATTTTGTTTCTGTATATTATAAATAGAAACGTCTTAATTACACAAATAAGAAAACATAACAAATATATGGTACTTCAATTGAAGATTGAAGAAATAATAATAAATAACATTAATAACGATAAACAATAGATATAGCAGTAAAAATTCAATAATAATAACTCAAATGTATAATAAAATGGATGATAAAATAGAATATAAATTTATGGTATTTTCAATTTTCCCAATTACGTTTGTATTATTTCCAATGTGAGAATATTTTTGGGAAAATCTACGCATGCAGTTGGCTGACATTTCGAATTTTTAGTTTAAAAGGCGAATAATTCATCACGATATGCATACAAAATTAAGTAAAACTAAAAATAAATAAAAAAATTAATTATGTGAAATTATCGTGCAATTTAGAGTTTATTACAACTCTATTATGAGTGTGAAGTTTTTAACAAAAAATAACAACAATACAATAAGAATTCTTGAAAGCGAACTATGTATTAATTTTTACACTGCATAAAGTCGAGCGAGACCGCCTTGAAGTTATCCCACACTTTCATCCCACGATTTTTAGAAAAATACCACTAGCAGCTCAAGTGTTAAAAACCCATCCTATACTTATTTCATTTCATAAACATCCCATACTTTTTCATTATCTCATCCCATACTTTTTGTTTTTACTAGTAATATTTTATTTGATAGTTGAATTGTTATACATGAACTCCTTGGAAGAAACAAATTGTACTGTTAAAATCTAATGAGAGTCGACCGATCTCTCACCAAGATTGAATTTTGAACGTTTTCGGTTGTCTCGAGCACAAGTGATAAATCCTGTTGTTCGTGGGAATTTCCGCTATTCGAATATACGTGACACGGGAAATGTTTCGGTTCAGTTGAAAAGTAGAAAAATTCTCCAGCCTTAGGCCGCAAATTTTATTGATTTAGATATGTTCTGGACTATGATCTTTAGATAAAGGCTACGTAAATTTTTTCCCTAATTCCCTATTCCCAGTGGATTACAAGAATAGGGCCACTGTCCGTGAACTTTTTTTATTTACCTTTAATTTTGATAATTTGTTTTTTCAGTAGTTTTTATTCGAATTTTACATTTTTTTCGTTTTGTCGATTGTCGTATAAAATAAACAGAGCAATTTGTGTGTATGCATGAGGAGCATTTTTTTTGTTCTTCTCTATGCCGTCTTCTGCATACACACAACTGTTATACAACGATCGTTAAATTAAAGTCATGAAACGATCTAATTCAACAAATTTGCGGACCTTTTAAACCCTAAGGCTGGAAAAATTTTCTACTGTTCAACTGAACCGATACATTGCCCGTGTCACGTATATTCGAATAGCGGGAATTCCCACGATCGGCAAACTTTATGTTTCGTCATAAGTTGGCAAATCGATGGACCTTTTAATAGAAGTACCCATCCCAGACTAATTTTCATTGCTAAAATTCGTAAAATAAATATTAAAATTATTTATTGATTTGTTTTTGCCACATATCACATTCATTGTCAATCAGTGTTTAACGAAATCAGTATTTCCTAATTTATGGAAAGTGGTTTTGATTATTCCTCTTCCTAAGAGGGATGTTATGTCCGAGGGATGATAATAAGGCGCGGGCGAGATATTCTTGAATTTTATGTTTCTTTAAAAGGTAACATTTTAATTTCTACTTTGACATACACAACTTTAAAATCGGTGAAGTAAATAAAAAGTTACAAAATTTTAAACTTGGAGATAAATAATGAAAAAATTAGATATATTTTACAATTTTATTACGACAAAGGTAAAAACGCAACTCAGGCTTGCGAAAAAATTTGTGCTGTTTATGGATGCTATATAAGGTAGCAGAAATTTGTCAGCGGAAAATAACAGATTACGCTACTTGCCGCAAGTGGCAGCACCATCAAAAAAATATTTTGTTATATAATTACCAGCGGAATTTTTTTTATTCATTTTGTATCGCTTTTTTCACTAAGTAAAACATCCCAGCGAAATAAAATATCAAAAGTGATCCTTAAAATAACTAATTGATTGATCTCCGACGTAAAGGAACTCGGTAAATGAAATCTTGAAATTTAACAATATTTCGTCTTTCCGCCAATATCTCACAAAATTCCACTAGTAACCAATACTTTCGGTTGTTTTTCTAATAGCGTAGGCCATACTGAGACTGCAAAAAAAATTGGGGGAAAATTAATTTATTAGAATTTTCACTATATTTTTTTTTGTTTTTCTACGGCCACATTAGTTACTGGTGGAAGTTTTTGAGATATTGGCCAAAAACTGAAAATATTTTGTATGTCCGCAGAAAATCAATAAATTATAGTGAAAATTCTTAACTATAAATTTTCCCAAAATTTTCCTCGTTATCTCAGTATGACCTAAGCTATTAGAAAAAAAACCGAAAGTATTGGTCACTAGTGGAAGTTTTTGAGATATTGGTCAAAAACTGAAAACAACTTATATGGCCGCAGAAAATCAGAAAATTATAGTGAAAATTGTAATCTATAAATTTTCCCCAAATGTAGGGCTTGTAGTCTCAGTTTGACCTAAGCTATTAGAAAAACAATTGAAAGTATTAGTTACTAATGGAAGTTTTTGAGACATTGGCCAAAAACTGAAAATAAATTAATAAAAAAATTTATATTTTCAATACGATTGGTTATGAAATGGCCAAGTTTAGTCCAGCATGAACACATCCTAGAATTTTGTCCAAAACTTACTTTAAAATCCCCGATCAATACTACTATCCAAATTTCATCGTTATTCTTTAAGAATGGCGGAAAGACCGAATATTGTTAAATTTCAAGATTTAATTTGCCGAGTTTCTTTACTTCGGAGATCAATCAATTTCTCTTAAAATGGATCACTTTTAATATTTTATTCCGCTGGGATGTTTTATTTAGCGAAAAAAGAGATACAAAATGAATAAAAAATTTCCGCTGGTTATTATATAACAAATAAATTCTCTTTTGTGATAGTGCTGCCACTTGCGGCGAGTAGCGTAATCTCTTATTTTCCGCTGACAAATTTCCGCTATCTTATACAAGATTGTTTACGGGGAAGATGCTTTATCAAAATCAGCAGCAAAGAAATGGTTGAAGCGCTTTCGTTCTGCAAATATGGGTGTCAAAAGTGCATTTTGCTCTGGTGGATCAACCACTGGAAAAGTCGATGAAATCATGCAGCAAATGGAAGAAGACTGGCATATAAGCAGCTATGCTATTCGTATAGAACTAAATATTCATCACGAAACAGATGAAAATGCCTGGATACAAAAAAAGCTTGACGCCACATGAAATAACAGTTAAAAACTTGATGGAACAGATTTCTATCTGCGAAACACTGCTGAAACGGAACGAAATCGAGCCATTTTTAAAGTAAATGATTACTGGTGATGAAAAGTGGATAAGATACGACAATGTTGTGCGAAAATTATCTTAGACGAAACGAGGTGAAGCTTCCCAAACAGGAATCAAAGCCAGGATTGATGCCAACAATGGTAATGCTGTGTGTTTGGTGGAATTGGAAAGGAATCGTGTATTATGAGGTGCAGCGACCGGGCCAAACGATTGATCAACGGAAAGGGTGTTGTGTTCCATTATGATAGTGCTAGACCGCACACATCATTGATGACCCGGCAGAAAATGAGTTACCCTGTTTTTCCGCCTCTAAACTACAGGAGTTCTACAGTGATGAGATCATGGCTCTGCCAGAAAAATGGCAAAAGGCCATCGATCAAAGTGGCACATATTTGATTTAATAAAGTTCATTTGAAATAAGACATTGTTTTGTATCAATGTCTCCCAAAAAAGGCCACGAACTTTTTCCCTAACCCTTTAAAATAACTAACATATTTCATCAGTGATATAAAACCACATACTACTAAAAAGAAATAATACCCTATTGCAACCCTTTAAACGCCATAATTTGAACGCCTTTAAAAAAATACCACGATTCGTTTTTTGAGTAACCAGGTTGTTGAATAGTCGTTAAAAATAAACCCATAAATAGCGCCAAAATTCTACCAAACATTGATACCTCAAATAGACCAGACCTACGAAAACGAGCAAAATTCTCACCGGTTTTTTTCTATTTCTGAGTACATCTCATTTTTTCACAATAACAAGCCATGACGGAGATTGCACCACAATGAATCCATATAGGAATCACTCTTACTGGTTCAATCTATCAAACGAAGCATGTTTCGTTCCAATGTAGATTTGCTTAGTACGCTTCTTTGAGCAAACTTCTCATTGGCTCCTTATGATTTTTGAGTGAATCCCATTTATTCTTACAATCACAAGACATCACGGAGATTGCATCACAATGAATCCATATATGAGTCACTCCTACGGGTTTAACCTATCAAACGAAGCATGTTTCGTTCCAATATTGATTTGTTGAGTACGATTTTTTTGAACAAAATTTGCAACGGAACTTCTTCCGATTTTTCAGTGAATCTTATTTTGGCCATTTATAAGACATCTCAGAAATTGCGCCAGAATTCAATCATTTACATGTAACTCTTACTAATTGGACCTATCACACATTTTATGTACTTTTTTAATATGGACTTGTTCAGTACGGTTTTGCTTTTTTTGAGTAAAACTCTCATTGGCTCCAAAAATCTCAAATCTAGGTTGGAACGAAACATGTTTTGTTTGATGTTAAACCCGTAGGACTTATTCCTATATGGTTTCATTGTGGTGCAATCTCCGTGATGTCTTATTACTGGCAATGAGATTCTCTTAAAAATAAAATATCTGGTGACTGTTTTACTTCAAAAAAATATTGTGCCGCCATTTGTTAAGTCAGGCCCTAAAAACAACCTATATTTGATTGAGTTTTAATGTAGTCTCCGTGATGTCTTGTCATTTGCCAGAATTGGATGCACTGTAAATCAAAAGGGGCCGTTAAAAGTTTTACTCAAAAAATCATTTCTGAGCAATGTGACAGTTTTCCTCAAAAAACTTCTCTGCACATTCGCTTCTTAGTGTTATAATAATTTTATTTATTAAATATTCTTATATTTTAAAATTTCATGAACTTTAATTTTTCACTCAAAATTCCTATGAGAAATATTTTGGTAATTGGTAAAAATTGTACACTCATACTCTATTAACTCTATTACTATTCAATAGAAATAATATTGGGAATACAAATTAATTAGGTCGCCGGTACATTAGGGCTGACTCAAAAAACAGTTCCCATACGGTTAAAATCTATGGGCATGATTCAAAAGCAAGGTAATTGGGTCCCTTATGAATTGAATCCAGCCGATTTCTTTCTTGCATCTTTTTTACATCAGATAGTGGCTGGCGACGAGAAGTGGATCTTCTACGATAACCCCAAGAGGAAAAAATACTACGCTGTGCCCGGCCCATCGTTGTCATCGACCTCAACATCAATACCAAAGACGAACATTTATGGTTCGAGGGTTACGCTGTGTATATGGTGGGGCCAAAGAGGCGTTGTGTACTATGAGCTGTGGCGATTCCATTACAGGTGAGCGGTACAGACTACAATTAATTCGTTTAAGCCGCGCATTACGAGAAAAACGACCGGAATATGAGGAAAGGCTTGCTCCTTCTGATTACTGGTTGTTCCGACGGATGCAACACGATTTGGCAGGTTGCCGGTTTACTTATTTCTAAGAAATTGAACATTATCTTCAAACTTGGATCGCCTAAAAAGGCGTAACGTTTTTCCGAGATGGGACTCGAAGATTACCTGAGAGGTGGGGAAAGGTTGTAAGCAGCAATATGGACAATATTTTAATTAATCTGTTTATTCATTTTATTTTATTTTTTTAAATAAATGCATTTTTAAAATTAAAAAGTAGTACGTTAATTTGATGTTCATCAAAATTAAATATTTTTCACAGCGTGATACTATATCAATAAAAAAATGTAAGCATCATCAACAAAAAAATGTAAAGTCAATCCAAAATTTTGTTCATATACCGCTCTCACCCTAATCAACATAGGTATTTAAAACATTCCATCAGTCTCGAAATGAAAGTTTATTTAAAACGGAACCATATCAGCCGGAACCATATCTGCCGGAATCAAACCAACTATGGTACAAATAGCACAAGGTATTGTACATCATTGTGCACTATATGATTTTTCATCCGGAATCTAATAAAGCTAGCCGGAACCAGACCTTCTATTTTTCGCCCGGAACCTTATATTTCCTACCGTACCTCTGCAGCCAAACCAACTATGGCGAAAGAAGCGCAATGCATCACAGTTTTATCAACCGGAACCATTAGGAGTTTTCGCAATGAGCACAATGTTCATAAATGGTTGGGAAACATATAAGCTTTCAGCCGAAACCATAATCAGAGTAGCCGGAACCATAAAAAGATCAGCCGGAACCGTACCAAGCCAGCCGGCACCATACCTTCTACAGCCTAACCAACTATGGCATAAGAAGCGTTGCTTTAATATTCGGGAATAATACTGTAGCTGTAATGTAAATAAATTGTATTAGTGAGCCGTTAGAGCCATTGAAAAATATCAAAATATTCCTATAAAATATTCCTAAATTGCTGAATTTGGCTAACAAATTGTTTAATACTATTAATAACACCGTGCAAGTGTTATTGAGTAGAACAGTCCAAATAATCCGAAGTAAACGATTTTATCTATATTTTGGCATTTTTATGTTAATTTCAGGAGTTTAATGTGTAAAATTGCTCCAAATGGTTCACATCGACTTCATATGGTTCAGGCTGGCCTTGCTGGTTCTGGTTGGGTTGGCCTTGTAGTGGATACCATTTTAATCGTTCTGGATGAAACCCCTTATGTTGCACTTGCACCTAAATTGCACGGCGACCATTGTACAAGCGCCAAAATTATTCTTGTAAACATTTTGTTTCGGCTGGATTTTTATCGATCCGGCTGGTGATAACGTGAAGCCAACTATAGTTTTTGGTAGTGCACAATGATCAATAGCGCTTCATGCTCATTCTGCAATGGTATGGCTACTTGCCACTATTCTCATGTGATTCCGGCTGGACGGATCACATTTATTCTGCTGAAGATTCTCAATGAATATATTGTACTGATTTGGAAATGTATATTCTCCACAACAATCTCAATTACCCCGCACTTCTGAAACGTGTAATGGATCCGGCTCGTAAAACGCCTGACTAAATAAAAGCACAGGGCTGCTAATGCCATATGATTTGGTTCCGGGTTACATGGTTCCGGCTGACTTTATATGGTTCTGGCTTGTAGCATATTTTTTCGGCTGAAAAGTCAGATAGTGCACAATGGTTCTTACTTGTACCATAGTTGGGCTGGTTCATATCTCCGGCTGGCTTCAAGCGGTTCCGACTTATGGACCATTTAAGTCCATTGTGCTTATTGTGCTAACTCCTAATGGTCTGGCTTGAAGTTTTTTTTCCGGTTTTATTTAAATGGTCCTGGTTGGTTTAATATGGTTCCAACTGAAAAATCAGATAGTGCACAATGATATACAATGCATTGTGCTGCTTGTGTCATAGTTGCTTTGGTTCCGGCTGGCATTGTTCCGGTTGAAATTATATGGTTCCGGCTGGAGTTATAAGGTCCCGGCTAAAAAATCGCACAATTGTTCACAATATATTTTGCTTCTTGTGTCATAGTTGGCTGTAGAGGGTATGGTTACGGATGAAAGCTTATATGGTTTACGACTATTTAAGTGTATGGTGCTCATTGTGCAAACTGCTAATGGGTCCGATTCATAAAAATATTCCGGCTGGCTTTAAATGGTTCCGGCTGTCCTTATATGGGTTCTTGGGCCATACTTGGTTTGACTGTAGATGGTACGATTTCGGCTGGCTTTATAATGTTCCGGCTGGAATTAATGTTCCTATATTATTTATTTACAGTTATGATAGATTATCACTAATTTAGAGTGTTAAACCATACTTTTTGCCTACAGTCGCTGCAAGGCGGCCCTGAACTGGAGGACACTTATATTTATATCATCTACATTTTTGCCCCTGGGGTATTTCGCCCAGCTTCAGAAATTTGTGGGACTGAGCGGGATGTACATACAATTTGTTCTATTGCGCATTTTGTGAGTTTTGACAGACGCGAATAACTCCATGTTTGGATATTTGGCAGAACCTACTCTTGAAAAATTTGTCTACGGAAATTTGGTTTAGTTGCATTACTTTATAATGACACGTTTAATAGCGACAGTCGTAAAATCGCGTTATTTTATATCAAATGAGAATAACTGGGTTGATAAGACAATTATATAAGACCTAGACAGCAACTTTCCAGCGTAAAATAAATGAAAAACAATTAGAAAATTTAGTATTTAATAGCATTTCCTAGTTTGTTGGCGTGGTCTGCATTGTCAACGTCAGGGTCACAAAAGCTATGTAATCTACGTACTAGATTACCTGTTAACAACCGCGTAGATTACAATGTGTAATCTACTTCACGCAACCCTACTTAGAGTGCAGTCACGTCAAGTAAATTAACTGGACCAGTGGCCATCAGTTAGTTTTCCGTTTTACGAAAAAACGTGATACAGCTAGTAGTCCAATGTATAAACTTCTTCGTTCGAAGAGTTGTAGCGTATCATCCTTTCATTTGTCATTGATATGTAGCGCACTAAACGCATGGTTTTACGGAAATTGAAAACGTTTGTTTCTGCAGGTCGATGAGTTTGGTACACCTTTTATTTTTTCGTAAAGTATTAACACACGTTAACCCGATGCTTAGCAAGCACTGAGCTAGCTCAATACGTGTAAAGTAATTAACAAAAACGATATTTCGTTTCGAATAATGAAATGGAACATAAAATTCTTCAACGACTTTCGATCTTATATTAACTGCCCGCGGAGGCCATTCTTTTCCTAAATATGGGATTCACTTTAATTAAAATTTCCGTTATCCTATGTTAAAATATTTGTTGTTATGGGTATTTCAATCAACTATACTTTGCATGCAGATGTTTCATTTATTTTTGGGGAAATTCCACGAATCGCAATATAGAATAAAACAAAAGAGTAAAAAGTAAGGGGTGTGTATTAAAACATTAGTGAAATCTAGTGAAAATATTTATTTTCTCATACAGCAACGTAAGTAGGTTTCGTAAAAATAATAAAGGTTATTTTTAAATAAATAAAAAATTGCCAGATTTTTCGTAATTATTAGGAAAATCTTGTTATAGCTGTAAAATGGGACGTGTAATAAAGAGGAATCATCACCAAGCTTCGGAAGGAGGGCAAACATATAAAGAAATATCCAACATACTAAATTTTTCTCAAAATTTGATCAAACATACCTTAAAGCCGCAAAATCTATTAAAATCAGAGGGAGAAAAGGGAAAACTAGTCTGAATGACGACAGAATGATAGTAAGAATGGCCAAAATGGACCCGTTTGTAACATCAACAGAAATTAAACAAAACTTTAAAATTAGACGTGATGAAGTAAAACCATATGTAGTAGATTACGCGAGAAAAATTTAGTTGTGCCCTCGGCCAGACAGGTTCCACATCTCAGTAAGGAAAACGTGGAAAATTGAATAAAGTTTGCGTTATCGCGACTGCAAACATTACGTGAGACGACGAACAAATCAGGAATTCAACCCAAAATATACCAAAAAAATTTATTAAGCATGGAGGTGGAAGAATCATAGTTTTTCCTGATAGGGTGTAGGTCCGATTTATTGAATAAAAACGATTATGGCACAAGATGTCTAGGTCGATATATTGAATACTATTATGCTCCCGTATTCAAAATAATGACAACCTCGAATTGGCTGACGCTGGCGTAAAAGTAAGGACGGAAAAAGCAAACCGCGAAAGAGTTGGGAGAGCCTTGGCCCCAGAACAGATTGCAGGGATAATAAAAAAAAATTGAAACGAAAATCGCAAACAGAAATCATAAAAATAAACAAGATTTATGGTGGTTTATAAAGAGGCGTGGGAAACCATATCAGTCGAAACGTGCCAGAAATTGGTGCATTCGATGCCAAAAAGATGCGAGGCAGTTTTAAGAAACAAGAGGTGTACGTACATCGAAAATCGGTAATTCCCCTGAAAAGTTAGCAAGAATTGTTTCGACATGATTTTTTCATCACAGTAGTTACTTTCGTCTGAAGTTCATTCACGTTATGTGTTTTGCATTTGTGCATACATAAATTTATAAAACAATTATTAGTTTCGTTTGTGAAAATTTCGTGTGTGTAAGTATGTATCTATATTATGATATTAGTGTACATATTTGTTTCGGTATTCCGGTTAGTTTAAAGTTAATTATTTTCCTTTTACTTAGATAAAGTGTTGTGCATTGTATAATTATGAATCGTAAAGTAACAGCAAGGGGCATTTCGGGAAAAGGTGTCAAAAACAATAAAAAAGTTTTATCATTGGAAATTATATATTTTATCACGCTTTTAAAAAGGGGAAAAACAAGCATATATTGCTAGAATATTAAAATTAGCTCCTTCAACGGTACGACGCATTTGCAATCGAGATTCAACAAAAATAAAAGCACTATAAGAACAAAGGCGCAGGGCAAGCGAACTGTAATTAACAGAAGTTCTCTGTTAGTAAAAATGGAATCGCTACTTTCAACTTGGCTTGAACAACATACCCAAAAAAATATGCTACTCAGCAAAATGGTCACCCAAGCGAAAGCTAAGAATATTTTTAACGAAGATGTGCCACTAAATAGATTAAATCCTTAAATGAACAATTTAATGATAGTGATGGTTGGTTTGCACGATTTAAAACTCGAGCAAATCTTCATAACATAAGATTAAAAGAGGAATCCGCTAGTGCAGATCAAACGGCCGCAAACGAATTTGTAAATAGTACTAGTATACTATTAGTATACTTAAGGTTGTCATTGAAGAAGGTGGTTACTGCTCCAAGCAAGTATTTAACGTCGACGAAACAGGTTTGTTTTCGAAACGTCTTCCATAAAGCGGACGTACATTTCTAAAGATGAATCTGCGGCACCAGGTTTCAAAGCAAGTAAAGATCGATTGACATTACTTTTGGGGGGCAACGCTAACGGTATATTATAAACTCAAGCCTTTATTAGTGTATCACTCAGAAACACCGAGAGCTTTGAAAGGCATCAATAAGAAGATGCTTCCCGTGCATTGGCGAGCAAATAAGAAAGCATGGGTTACCGGATCTTTATTTTGTGATTGGGTAAAAAAATGTGCTATAACGGCTTTCAGAAAATATTGTGACGACCAAAATCTGAATTTTAAAATACTAGTATTGCTCGACAATGCACCAGGACACCCAGGATATTTAGATGATATAAATGAACATGTGAAATTATTATTCATGCCTCCGAACACCACCTCAATCATTCAGCCAATGGATCAGGGTGTAATTTCCAACTTCAAATCTTACTACCTTAGAAGAACTTTTTCACAACTATTAAATGCTACTGATTCAAATGATGGAACAACAATTAAAACGTTTTGGAAGGAGTATAATATTTTGAAAGCTGTCAAAATATTGCTGAATGTGTGTTAAGTGCAATAGAAGTTGATGAAGTTCTTCTGGTTCGTAGCGAAATCGTTAATTTAGCGCAGGAAGTTAATCTCGAGGGCATGGATTCAACGAAATTATAAATCATGAGGTTTTAAGTATTTCAACCGAAGAGCTAATGGAAATGGCAGATAATTTCGAAGAAGAAAGTGATAATTTAGTAGAATTTCTAGAATCAAAAAAACTTACAAATAAAAGTCTTGGAAAAGCAATCAAACTAATATCTGAAGGACTCGATATTTTAATAAATGGAGATCTCGACAAAGAACAAAGTGCCAAAATTTTACGCGAGGTTAGATCAAGCATCAGCTGTTACAATGATAAGTATATAAGAAATAAGAAAGCTACAACACAGAGTACTCTGGACAGTTTTATAGAAACGTTAGAAAAACAAAAGCAATCATCGTCCGATATTAAGTGCTTTAACCTAGACTCGGACTAAAGGCTAAGATTATGAAGAATGTAATGCAACAATAGTTCCTATTTTGATTTGACAGCTATTATTTAATTTATTTTAAGAAACTTTATGTGTATGAATTTTTTGAAATGAGTATGTAAATTGTTTTTGAAAATACAAATGTGATTATTATTATGAATAATATTTTAACGATACCTAATAATCATATTTTTCATTGATGTAGTTGTTTTTCGATTGGGTTTGTTGAAAGAATATTCAAAATTTTGGGAATAGCAATTCGAGATGCTTGATTTTCGAGTTGCGACGCATTTCTCCGGACCGAATTAGCGACGCAACTCGAGACCCTAAAACATGTACAAAGATTGAAACAGTAAATTATTTCCATAATTTGTTTTGGAATTTTATAGTAAAACAAACTCTAAGGCTCATCGAATGCATTTTTGTTGGTACTTTTAGAATGGAATTTTTAAAAATTTTCTAACCCATGCTATTACTTACTACTGCTAAAATTTTTAATTAAGATGTTTTAGAAAATGAATAATAAATAATAAAATACATACAGTTAGCTCATTTGCAAAAAAATAAGTTTTTTGGATAGTTTGTATAGGATAAATATAAAATGTGTCTCTGAGGCTCAACTCATGTTCATTAGGGTTAAACCGATGAAATTATTTATAAAATTACGTAACTCGATAATTCATGCTTTATGTTACGAGGTTCTATGTATATTACATGGTTGGTGGTTGGTATATATTTTATTGGGTTATGTTTAAAAATCTGTGTCCGACAGTTTTATGGAATTTTGATTTTTTATTTGAATTATTTTATTTAATACTTATTTCTGTTTTTATTATGTGTACACAATACACATAGTTGTACAAATAAATATATGTATGTACGTATACATAAATACCGGGTGTCCCGATTTATTATGAGAATACTGTTACATACTTGTTTGTGGCTAGTCATGTCAATGCAATTTTCTTTGGAACACCCCGTATAAAAAAGCCATTGAGAGCTTGGTATGTAAAACATAGAGAATAGTTTTACAATTGAAATTTCATGTGGTATAATATTTTTTTTAAAAGATTGGAAAATTTTGTTAAATTTATAGTTTGGTGTACTGTTAGTCAAAAACACTTGACAATATTATGAGTAAAATTTTAAAATATTTATATGTCGCGTATAGTTTTAAATCGATATTAATTTGATTCAAGTTCATTAATGGTAAAATTCTTGAAATTTATTACGTTTAAGCGGCGTAATTCAATTGAATATTTTCATTTTGACAACTAATTAAATTGTAATTTTTTCTTCTATTTTCAGGTATGTGTGGCACTATTTTTAGCAGTCTGCTATATCTGCTTTATTGGTATGTATTTATGGTACATAACGTAGATATATAGGTCATTTCTTTAGAAGAAAATCGCAATTGAATTGGAACCTATTTCTAATTTTTAAATTTTGTCCATTTGCTTCTAAGATATTATTTCGTTATATTACTTGCTCTAAATCCCTTAAACAAATTTAACCATTTTTTTTAAATAGTGGGGATGACAGATAAGACGACCTTGATGTTGACTTAATTCCTGAAATACATGAGCGGGGTGGTCATTTTATGGTGGTTATTTCAAATTTCGTGATAAACAAAATGTCGTAGCTTACTTCGGATGAATTTGGTTGAATTATGTCAAGTCGTATATTAATTCGAATAAAAGAGATCGCAATGTCTTCCATCTCCTTTTTACTAATAAAAAACTTGGTTTGACGTGTGTTGTCAAAATTGTTTGTACGTCGTTAATGAAACTATTTTATTTCAATTGAAATTAAAAATTATTATTTTTATATTCATATCTGCCCATAAAAACAACTTCGCCAGAACACATTCATATGACAAAACGAAAACAAAAACATTTATAAGACGAAACGTCACCTTATAAATTTTAGGGTTCCCCGAAAATTCTGCGACAAACAATTATGCGACAAACAATTCATCGAAAAACAATTCATCGAAAAACAAATATGAAAACTACAACTTTACAATAACCAAATGTGCGTGAAAACAATTTTCCAAATAACTTATTTATCGAAAACACAATTCATCGAAACAAAATTTCTCATCTAAAAATTTCTTTTAAACATCAGTACTTACAGGTAAAGATTTCATATGGAGATTTGAAAAATCATGTAAAATGAAGTATTGTGTAATTTCCAGGTAGTTTACATAAATATGGTATTTAACATAGATATGCCATAGTTTGTCCTCTATCTAGTGCAGTAAGCCGCTTGGCGATTTCTTTAGTAGGAGCTGAGATATGAATACTCTCGTCATGTGAAGCTCGAACATCGACGAATACTCTTGCATAAGATATTTCCCAAGCTGATGCTTGTTCTATAAATGCTCCAATTATCGAGAAAATCCACATGGCAAATCTCTAGGCTATGCTGAGCAATTACGCAGAACTTCATTTTTGCCTAACATCATGGGAAACTGCTCAAATCTGAGCCAACAGTTAGGGCATTTTAGTTATTATGAATTTTTTCGATGAATTGTATCTTCGCACAATTGGTTTCCGCACATTTTTCGGGTCCCAAAGGAATATACTATGGAGATTTTACAATTCATCGAAATAAAATTATATCGATATTGGGTAGATTTTGAAACAGATTATTGTGATGAGGTGCATAATTTATTGGAATCAAATTGAATTGCTATAATAATTCGAACATTTCCGGAAGTTATGGCGCAAGTGGTTCGCCCCAAGTACTCAAATATATAAAAACACGTATAACATTTTTTGAAATATTTTAGTAGAATAGATTCAAGTTTAGTTTGAAAATCTCAACCTAAAACTACGGCACACCAAATGTCGCAAAAAATTGTAAACCTGTGTTATATTTCTATAAATTTAACTTTTCTGTCACGCGATGGTTCGATCGCCCAATTTATAAAAAATCTGTGTAAATTCCAGGTAATTCACATAAATATGGTATTTTAGAATCCGTTGCAGGATTAGTGTTTGAACTGCCACTAACCCATAAGCCCAATAACTCTGTAAAATGAGACGGGAACTGTGACAGCGGAAAACCCACATGGGAATGCGGGTTAGGGTTAAGGGCGTGTTAAATTGACTGCATGCGCAGCAAGTGCGAAGCTTACAGTGGTATAGCAAGGAGGAAATTCAAATTAAATCAAGAGCACGCGTTTGCCTTTCAACCCAGCCAAATTTGGATGATTCCAGGGCATTATTTAACCAATCAATCTTTATCTTCCGACCAATAATTAGAAATACCGTTACACAGGGGAAACAAAAATGTTATTTTCCCTATGAATATAAATAACCAATCGCGCTAGTCTCTCTTCCAAATACAAACGGCGTTACATATTTCACTTTGGGCCAATAACTCCTGGAGTACATTATAGGATCGCGCCAAAAATGATACAGGAGGCCAAACTGAAGAAATTGGAAACCAACCAACCAGACGGTGGTGTGACCAATTAGCCTGCGGTAGCAGGTAGTATAGTATGCACAGTTGTGAATTTTTGGCTGAAACAGGCTACAATAAATTTAGATCATCCTGCATTACACCAAAGCCGTTTTGGCAGCTCTCTCTCTCAGACTAGCAACATATAGAAAAAACATAGTTCTTATACAAGGACCGCTGCTAAATATCAACAGAAATTATGATCTTAGAGCGAACGGGTATTGAATCATATTCTCAAGTAATCCCGAGAATTTTAGATCCAGCATTCTTCTGAAAAGTAATATAAACACTTTTTACTTCTACCTTCTACTCGATATGACGGCAACATAATGGCGACTTGTCTAGAGATAAGCATTGTTACTACAATATCTGGCTGATATAAGCGTATACGACTTGATAAAGCTTCGGAGCAGGCGAATACCAATATGGCTGTCAGTGGAACTTGGGACCTACCAGAAAAAATGTAAAAAAGCCAACAGTAGAACTAAAATTAGTAGAAAGGCTTTGGGTTTGGAATTCCTAGAAGGAGAACCTTAAAATTATTAAAAAGGGACAAAGGAAGGTTAAAGGAAGTTTCGTGAATAAATTGAAGTGATCTGCAGCATACACAAGCAAGTCTTGGAGAGTTTTATGTGATAAAATGGGCAATACTAGATATTTCCGAGAACTCCCGCCCTAGTAAGATTATTTCTACTAATCAAATCACTTCCAGTTATTAAATTCGACTGTGTGATTTATGAACATTTTCAAGTGCGAAACCTTTAAAGTTTCGTATCGCAAGTCACTTGGGCGCGAGGGCTGGACCTATTTACTAGGAAACACAAAATTTTAAATGTTCCCTCTTCTATTTTGGCACTAGACTTACTTTTACTGATAAAGCGAGGTGCCTCGCTTGGGCGGTATCTTGGGCGGTAACCTAAATTGGAAATCAAATTTTCTAGAAAAAGGAAATAAAGCCATTATACAGGTATTTACAGGGGTTTGAAAATGACGTTGATACACTGGCTCGACACTACCAATATAAAACCTGTAAGAATTATGTACGGAGCGAACGTTCGGTAAAATGGTGGAGAAGTTGTAGGAACGGCCTGTATATATATTAGCGAGACGCTGAGGACATCTTCGCGTGCTTTAGACTATATGTTTCATCTTATTTCGGTCGATTTTTTTGGCAGGCGAGAATAATAAATTCAAGCGAGAATATTGATTTTTATTATACAAAACTGTTTTTATTAACAAAACCACTACACATGTTACTAAGTAAAATACCAGCATGTTTAATTCTTCAATGTAGAAGCTAAGGTAGTGCAACTTAAATCTATGTAGATTCGTAGCAAAAGAAAGGCGGATGTTGACCACAATATATTCACCCCTACCGGTGTGAAGTTGCTAAAGTTAATAAAAAGTACACAAAAAACATTTTTAAAAGTGTTTGAAAATAATCTATATTTAAAATACAATTAATTTATTCGAAAAAAACGTTAATTATAATATTCAGTTATTATTTCTAATTAAAACCAAACAAAAAAATATACTGATATGCAAATATTAATGTTTTCAAAGATTTATCTATTTACCGATTGACACGTAATTAACTGCCCACCTTAGAGTTTCCGGAATACAGCCACTACTATACGAGTATGTAATTCTTTCGTTTTGTTTTGTAAAATAAACTTATTGGAAGAAATTAAACGAACCTACAAGTTTAAGTAGAATGAAGCATGTAGATTTCTTGAATTAACGCCGCTGTAACTAAAATTACCATTTTTCGAAGTAGAAAATATTTTTATTGGTTTCCTTTGAAATATGTTAATTCCACTTAAAGCTAAGTAGATTCAATTTAACGACTGTGTAGAATTACATTATTTAAAAATTACGCTACCTGTATTATCCAAACGCATCTCTCTTTAAAAATAACAGCACAACTAACTTATGGTTCTTCTGTTCAAAACATTTTAACATTTTTATTTAAACTTGATAATTTTGATTTTTCTTATAAATCCGATAAATCTATAACTTAATACTAAAAATTAATACGAGATATAAAAATCAGCGCCAGTTTATTTGTTCCCCGGTAACGTGAATATTTCCTTCCATTACACCAAATTACTATTGTCCACGCTTTTGTCGATAATTTATGGTATTCCAGCTCATCTGCAAAAATATTAATACATAATACAATTATTGATTTCATTACAAAAATATATGACTTACCAACAAGAATTCTAGGTGTGCTTTGGAACTGAATTAGTTATCCGGGTGTACACTGGAACTACGTCACGTCAGCCCTACTTTGTAGATGAAATGAGAAATGAGTTTAAGGAAAGAAATGAGTTTAAGGAAAGGACTTAGAATCTATTCTAAAGGTTGGTAATCGAAAAGACTTTGTTTAAATCAAGGCAAAATACGACATAAATGACGAATTCAAACTATAAACATATGGGAACGAAATATTTCCGATTTAGTACGATATAATTTTATTTCGATGAATTGTAAAATCTCCATAGTAAATTCCTTTGGGACCCGAAAAATGTGCGAAAACCAATTGTGCGAAGATACAATTCATCGAAAAAATTCATAATAACTAAAATGCCCTAACTGTTGGCTCAGATTTGAGCAGTTTCCCATGATGTTAGGCAAAAATGAAGTTCTGCGTAATTGCTCAGCATAGCCTAGAGATTTGCCATGTGGATTTTCTCGATAATTGGAGCATTTTTAGAACAAGCATCAGCTTGAGAAATATCTTATGCAAGAGTATTCGTCGATTTTCGAGCTTCACATGACGAGAGTATTCATATCTCAGCTCCTACTAAAGAAATCGCCAAGCAGCTTACTGCACTAGATAGAGGACAAACTATGGCATATCTATGTTAAATACCATATTTATGTGAATTACCTGGAATTTACACTGATTTTTTAAAAATTGGGCGATCGAACCATCGCGTGACAGAAAAGTTAAATTTATAGAAATGTAACACAGGTTTACAATTTTTGGCTACATTTGGTGTGCCGTAGTTTTAGGTTCAGATTTTTAAACTAACTGAATTCGTCACCCTAATCTCCCAAAATGTTCGAATTATTATAGTAATTCAGTTTGATGTAAATATATTATGCACCTCATTACAATAATCCGCTTCAAATTATTTTTAATATCCATACAATTTTATTTTTTAACCAATGATGTCCTACTTTGCTGTCCGTATCACAAAATTGAACAATTAATAGAAAATTGATTAATATTTTTTAATGTGCATTACAATTTTTTTCGATGAATTTTTTCTTTCTTTCGAATATTTGATTTTTCGATGAATTGTTCAGTGTAGAATTGTTTCCGTGTACAATTGTTTGTTTTACAATTGTTTTTCTCTGAATTCATTTCTAACAATTGTTTGTCGCACTTTTGTGATTGTGTTAAATTGTGTTACGCATAATTTTCGGGTTGCCAAATTTTAGCTCACTATTTCCCCTCAAAATTCATTTTGCAGGGTTATGTTTGTAGACGACCACTTTGCTTTGAATTATATCACAAACAAAATCTCCAATAGTAATATAAATTCATGATATAACCACCATAAAATGACCACCCTGTTCGCCATGGTGCGCTCCTCTTCATCAGTAATTTTAAGCAATCACGTAGGCGCCGCTAATTTAATAATAAATTTCATGTGGACTTTTATTGGTTTGTCTAAATTGTGATTTACTCTTGCATGTAAAGTTTATACTAAGTTTATCCCTAAACCAAAAATACAACATTTGGAGAACTTTACACGCGCATATAGTGATGAAAAGTTAATACTTAGCCAATTCCTATATTTAGGCAATTCCCTGGAAATAGGGAATTGGAGAAAGTTCACCTATAATTTCAGTTTAAATTAATTTTTTCTTGGCTCTCAAGAGGTTGAGGTTAGGTATTTCGTAAATCCGGGCTCCACCCACTGAAAAAACATGGATTTAAACTCTTTACTGCAAAATGCTCTTCAGCTTACAAGCGAAATGTGGATCGCAATTTTTATCAAGTTATCAAAAGAATTGAAGAGGTGTGTACAAGAACAGAAGTGGCCCATATGTATCTCGAGTGTAAGTCTTTACAAAATATTAATCCACAACCACATATCCATAAATATCTAATACAACTAAATCTTCAGGAAAACGATTGTGAAAAGACGTGCGGTGTAAATTTACCTCGGTTACGAGGAACCGTAAACGCCAGTAAAACACTGGACCCAGTAGACTTGATCGCAGAAACGGAAAATCTCTACTTGTCGTATTAACAGAGAAATGCCAAACATGTCATAATTATCTCTTCGTTTCGAAAATTATCGTATCTAAGCTGTTCACTTATTGTATTGGCTTTTAACGAATTGTATAGGGTGTTTTTTTAAGAGGTTGCCGATTTTTTTTTTGAATAAAACACATATAAAATTATGAAATGACCAAAATTTTTTTTTATTTGGTAGATAATTTTTTGGCATTTAACATTTAAACACAATTTCTGGCATATGGCTACCACGACTATTTTTCACAAATGTCATTCTGGAGGTCCAATTTTCCAGCACTTTTTCAAGCATTTGAGGGCGTATGTCAGCAATGACACGTTGAATATTGGTTTCCAAAGCGTCAATCGATTGAGGTTTATCCACATAAACCAATGACTTCACGTATCCCCACAAAAAGTAATCGAGTGGCGTCAAATCGCACGAACGCGGAGGCCAATTCACCGGACCATTTCTCGAAATAATGTTGTCGTTGAAAGTTTCTTTCAATAAGTCGATTGTTTCACGTGCTGTATGGCAAGTGGCACCATCTTGTTGAAACCACATTTCATTCATATCCATATCTTCAAGATTTGACAACAAAAACTCATTTAACATGGTTCTGTATCGATTTCCATTCACGGTAACGCGTCGTCCTTCCTCATTTTTAAAGAAATATGGACCGATGATCCCACCAGCCCATAGACCGCACCAAACAGTACATTTATCAGGATGCATTGGTAATTCTAGAACGGCGTGTGGATTATCTTTGCTCCAAATGCGACAATTTTGTTTGTTGACGTATCCATTTAACCAAAAATGCGCCTCATCACTGAAGAGAATTTTACGGTAAAAAAATGGATCTTCGTTCAATTGATTTAACGACCAATCACTGAATTCACGGCGCAAACGATGGTCGTGTGGCTTTAATTCTTGCACCAATTGAATTTTGTATGGCACCAAACCCAAATCTTTACGTAAAATTTTCCATAAAGTCGATGGACAAAGTCCAATTTGCTGAGCACGACGACGAATCGATAAATTGTCGTTTTCTTCGACACTGGCCTCAACGACAGCAATATTTTCTTCTGTACGAACTCTTCTCATTCTTGTCGGTGGCTTGGCATCCAAAAGAGTGAATGTAGACCGAAATTTGGTAATTACGTTCTTTATGGTGGTCTCTGACGGACGATTATGTGCACCATAAAATTCACGAAGTGCTCTATAAACATTTTTACTTGAACACTGATTTTGAAAATAAATTTCCACGATTTGAAAACGTTGTTCTGGAGTTAACCTATTCATAATGATTTGCCAAACAATACTGAGTAGAAATGCCACTTTGAGCTGTCAAAACAACTGTCATAAAATAAAACGACATCTATCGGAAAAACAAACCTCCTAAAAAAACACCCGTTATATGCTAGGAGGGGCCCGTATTGTGCAGGAACCATTATGTAATTTAATTGATTCGTTCTTTTAACCAATATATTAGTGATAGCTGATATTTAGGACACACCACACTACCTCGTAATGCAGGTAGGTTAAAAAATTTGAAATCACCGATTCAAGAGAAGCATTTCAGTATTTTGTTTTTTTGTGTAAATTCTTTTAGTCTAAAAATTGGCATTTCGATTTGACCATCGAATGCCATAACTATGATTTACTAGTCGGTAAAATAAGACCAAATGAAAAATATTGACGGAACTCGATCACTTCGAATCGATTGGTATTGATGTTAAAGTTGTGAGTTTATTAGTCGCAGATAAATTAATAAAAAAGGAATGTTTGAAGAATGTAAAGGGCGTTTTTAGAGGTTCACATCTTTAAGTTGTCAACAGTGTTTTGTTTGACAACCGATTTGATACCTGAGATTTGTTTTGTCATTAGTTTTATTTGCCATTTCATAATGAATAGGCTCACGCCAAAGCAACGCTTGCAAATTGGTACTTTTTTATCAAAATAATGGTTCTGTTCGCTAAACTCATTGTGCACTACGTCCATTTTACGGTCGTTATAATCGTCAGCAAAGCGGGTAATTTGGGTTTAAATGTCTTGATTGATAATTCGTAGCGTTGATGTAAACAAAGCTTTTTCATTCTTTGATGAATTTTCTGATCTAGCATTATTTCAGAGACAACATATCTGCTTTTTGTGACAATACAAATCAATGTTGTAAGACATCAACATCGAATCCTCCTCGATGTCCAGATACAGGTTCTCCAATATATGGTTTGATATGATTTTCATAAACGAAAACTATAATTGAGGAGAAGGAAATGTTAGAATACGGCAGGCTCCCAATTGATTTGTGGTACAGCTCCGACAGATGATTAGTTGTGAAGTTATTGGAAGCTACCTTCGTTATAGTAATTTTGTGTAGTTGGAAGTGTTTAATGTAAGCGACATTAAACCAAAACTAAATATGTTGATGGTAAGGCCACTTTTTATTTAGCCATGTCGTTAAACGATTTGTTTAATATGCATTTGATGTTTGAACCGGTTGTGGTTGTAGGTAACGAAATTAGTGACTTTATTTAGCAGGTTAACACTGTAACATGCATGTAGGACCAGTTGGAATATTTCGGCTGTTCTGGCACTTAATGCAGATATGAAAATCGCATCAGCATCACTGCACATGGTTTTGTTTTGATTTTTTATTACCACGATATGTTTATTCTGAACGTTATACAATGAAGTTACTAGATTAATCGTCTTTTACCGAGCTTTAAACTAACCTCTGTAGGATGAACTTTGGCCGCTATTTCAAATGTAACCGATAACTCTTTCTGCGGAATTTATCGGGCTTCGCTATTTTCTTACAGCATCCTCTTTAGGATTATTTCAGGGACGTATTTGAGACAAACATAGGTTTAATTCAGGAGCAATACCTTCTCGACACTGTGGTGGATGCATTGTCATGCAAATTACTGTTGGTGTAATCACTGGGGTTTTATCAGTGTATCTACCTTATGATTCGGTTTCATGTTCGTTTTCGGAAGTATTTATTAACCCTGTTTCGTGGAACAGGTCAAACCAAGTACCTTTAGTGATAGATTGCGATGCTAATGCTCATCACACGTTATAGGGTAGCTCAAATATTATTAACAAAGGTTTGTCTCTGGTTAATTATACGCAATAACATTAGCTTTCGAAAAATTATGCCCTGTGAGGAATAAAGCCAAAAGAACTAATCTTCAGGTTGATTGGGATAATTGCTGCCAGGCTCAATAGGCCTCTGGTTAAAGATTAGTCTTGCAGACTTGATGTGCTACGGCGTCCAGATGACAGACTTACCTCATAAAAAAACTTGTCGAATTCCTATTTTCTGTGCATTTTACCGGTTGCGATGCTATCAATCCTGATTTTGTTGACCTTCGTTCAATTCTATAGATGTTCCGTGAACCTTTAAACAGGTAAAACTGATCGTGTTTTTGGAGACAAGTACTTTGTTCCTCCTTTTTTACATTAAGCACACCGATGCAAACGAGCATTCATTACCCACTCCAACGAAAGCGACCATGCAATTACGAAAAAAATAGACTTCTAAGCCCCTGTATTGAAAGCAATAGTACAAAGTAAATGGGCGAGTGGACGTCCTGGGATGGTGAAAGCTGTCTTATTCTTCGCCTCTTGATCTTAGGGTATTTGCCAAAAGGCATCTTTTAAGTCCACTGAGCTTATCTAGTGCATATGGTTCAGTCAGCTTAGCAACCCGTCTGTCAAGGGCAAAGGATAACCCAATTTGTGCTATAATGGTTGAAATCCATTTTTAGTGGGGGTCAGTGGGACTGTTAACTTTTGTCACTTATAAAATTGAATTTGAATTGTTTTTTGTAAAACACTTGTAAAAAATTTTCCTTAGAGTGACAATATTTATTGATTTTATTATTAGGAAGATCGATTTCGAAAATGTATTTCTTCTTCAGTTCCTTTATGATTAGTTGTAAAAAAGGAACTGAAGAAGAAATACATTTTCGAAATCGATCTTCCTAATAATAAAATCAATAAATATTGTCACTCAAAGGAAAACTTTTTACAAGTGTTTTACAAAAAACAATTCAAATTCAAAGGATAACCATTAGTCACTGTAACCGCGTCTAGCTTTCTAGCGTCCAGTAACTCTGGCTCTAAGTCAATCACCCGCAATTTTGGTTGCGTCGATTCCGTTCCGGTAATTTCGATATCAAAGATGCACTACGCACTGGATGGCCTATCGTCAAAAATGCCAATAAAATCCTAGAAATTATCGCAGTAGGCCGGATTATGCGAGCTGTCGTAGCATCGCCCAGGAACTGAAGATCGAACACAAAACAGTTTTAAACCATTTGCATAAGACTAGCTTCAAGGAGCCATTTCTGAAGCGGATGGTGACTGACGACAAAAAATGCGTCACGTCCTACAATGTCAAGCGGACACGATCATGGCCGAAGGGCGTTGAAGCGCCCCAAACGGTGGCCAAACCAGGATTGACAGCCAGCAAGGTTAAGCTGTCTGTTTGATGGGATTAGGAGGGAATCTACTACTTTGAGCTGCTGCCAATGACCACGCTTGGATCCCTACCGTCAGTAATTGCACCGACTGAAGGCAGCAATTGACTAGAATCGACCAGAATTAGCCAATAGAAGAGGCGTCATGTTCCACGACAACACATGTTTATGATGACCCGCCCGAAGTTTCGCATGGATCAATCCCAATTTATAGAAAAAGCTTTAGTATGACATTTTATTCCGAATAGTCAAGCCGTCTGGTCCGTAGAGATGCCGAATTTTGGTAAAATATAGTGTTTATGATGAAAACCCGTAAAAATTTCAGTAAAATTTAAAAAATTATCTGAACAAATTTTGCTGGAAACTATAATCGTCGCGTTTCCCATTAAATTTTGGAAAACTGATTTGAGTCGATATTGCTGGAAATGGGAGCTGTCACTTCCGGCGGATTCCCACCAACATGCACTAGGATCCTACAATTTGTGAAAAAATCTTAAGCATAAGGTTTCCTCCCAATCAATCAATTCATCTGGACAGTATACAGGGCCGGATTTTTGTTGAAAAACATGTTTAGGCAAAAAGCGTCATTACCATTTAGCTTTTGAAAAACTGATCTGCACAGTTTTTATTACAAATGTAATTTAGAACCTTCTATTTGCACATCGTTTTTCTTGTACATGATCAAAATATTTTCAAAACACAAAAATACTTCTTCGGAATTGATGATTTCGACTTGAACGATATATGGTTTCAAAAAGGTGGCGCAGCATGCCATCCATCTCTTGACACAATCAATTTATTGCGCGAAAAGTTGAATGACCGTCTAATCTCCAATAATTTCGATGTCCAAGATCATGCGATATGCCTCCATTGTACTTTTTTCCTTGGGGTTATGTAAAATTATTGGTGTAAATTCCGGCCTCTGCCTAGATTTTGTTGATATTGTTTCAACATATTCCCGGGCTTTACTGATGTCGCACATCTGTTAAACTATGCTTTCATTGGGTTGCGCACAGACCACAGCACTGAATCCCCGTAGGTTGTTGGCCCTATGCATTAATTGAGTTGCGTGCTGAGAAAATTTATTGATATTTTCTTTAGCATGCAGCGGACTAACCGGATTAATAGTTAATTTATAATATGATTCTGTGAAAGATGTCTCAACATTAAAAAGTGTTTCCGGGCACAAAATTAAATTCTCATTGCGTGTAGAAGAATGAATTTTTTTTGCCGTTAAACGTTGCATTAAAGTAAGCACACGCTCAACCTCCACAACAGCTTCATCCTGCACGGTTAGTTTTATGAACACACTTAAACCTAAACCACAAATTAAAACCGATTATCGAAATAAATTCATATACTGTATAGGTCAGCTGGCCGATTTTATCTAGGATCTATTTCCATTGGCCAATTCAATCTCATCCCTAATATATCTGGCTCATATTTAATTACTCACCGTATTTATGGAAGCAGTACATCAGCTGCCATATAATTAATCTGACAAAATTTAGTTTGTTCTGTGAATGTTTTGACAGTTAAATGTCAAATTACATTGTTAAATTATTAATTTGTTAAATTAATTCATGAATATTTCTCAGTTCAGTGGACGAAGTATTTATAGTTCAAGTCAACTTCATATTTTTTAGTTTGGCCAAATGTTAGTAGATCTCAGCAAAATGAGTCGATTTTTTAAAAATATATTTTAGAAAATCCTGTATTTAGCCGGAAGTTCAGACTAAACTAATTTAATGTTAGTTCATACCAGATAATAAAAGATGGCGCAAGCCACAAAATTTGTTAATTTCACACATGGTGTCTCTGATTTTTTGCATCGTAGACTACTTGCTTTGGAATTCAAGGTGGTTTTGCTGTCATTTGGAGATTTATCGTTCTACTAGAAGGTTAGTCCGATGCTGTTTGTCGACCCCATTCTAATTATTTTTTGAGAATGAATGTGTGAATTTTTGAAAGAACACGTCAGTGTGGGTATTATTTCCTTCAATAATTTAAGAAATTTTTCCGCTCCTACATAATTATGAATTCTAGTAACAAAAAGCCATCGTCTAGGTCCAGATGTCCATTTTTTTAATTTTCGACGATTTTGTTGGTCTACACTCTATTTGCATTTCTAGAATTTTTTTTATCAAATTCTCTCGGACCTTCTCAGCTTCGGTTTTTATATTACACATATCCACAATTTGTTGATTAGAAGCATGGTTGTCGATGCTCTTTTGTACTTTAAGACGAAGTTATTACATCCGACAAGTTTGTACGACACTTCTTTTCGTTGATTTCCGGTTTTAGCGGCGATATTCTAGTTTTGTTTGCAGTGAGGTCTTGAGCGAACTATTTTATATCGGCATTAATGTGATCTAATCTTCCCACTACTGTCACGATATTTATTTGGATGCAACTGTCACAGTACCAGCGCAGGCATTTATGCGTTGCAATTGCTTGGCATACAAACGCGGATAACGATAAGCAGGTGTAGTGATAGATTTCTGCATAACGCAGATTCATAATATTAATGCCAATGTTACTGTTTATATGTCAATATTTTCTGATGTAATTAGCATAATTATCATCGTTCTTTCATGATCATGTTGTTGGAATAATTCCAAACAATGTTAGTATTTGGTGTGTATATGAAATATGAGAAATGGACCGTACGATTAGAATTTTGTGTATCTCTCGCACAAAGTTTTCACGCTGTTGAATGCCAATCTGCTGGTGAATAAATTGGTCTAGTAAGAATTTTGTTCCAAATTGACTGAATTTTAATTCATAAATGCTAGATTTTATAATTTGTCAAGTATTACCAGACTTCTTGTGTTTTTCAATTGCTCGTAATTATTATTTTGGTATGGACCTTACAACAAAAAATACATCTAAGATTCGATCAACATATATTTACGTACTCGACTTTATTCACCTTCTGACAATAACTGTCTCACATATGTACATCTCGTTCAACATATACTTGTGATGCATGTACCATATTATTTCCAACTCGAAAATATTATGTTACGGCGCACATATAAAAAAACGGTAATAATAAATACGAGTATATGGGTCGACAGCGATGAGTATGTTGAGATCATAAATTCGACTACACACCAAAAGCATTCCAATTATACACAATTATTGAAATCTGTTTTACCCTTTCCAAATGGATACACACTTGAATGGATGATGCTATAAAAATTTTACCCATCATCTGCACAATATGCAAAAAATACTTATTCACTATTTTTTTTAAAATAAATTTTAATGCAAAATTTTTTATGAATATTCAGTCAAAACACTTATTAAAATTTAACGCCTAAACTAATCCCATAATATGTGTGCATTATGTAAAAACACATTGAAATCGTAATACATAAAGATTGACAACAACAAATCTGGGTAATATATACTCTCTCGCTCTCCAGATGAGTTTTCAATTTTCATGAGCATGCGACAAACACAAACAAATATGTTAGTAGTATTAAAAGCACATCCAATACATGCTTGATTTAAAAAGCTTTTCCCCTTAACGAAAAAGGATTTGGTATAGAGATAGATATATTCGTAAAATAGCGAGCATAAAACTATATAATGAATATATAGCGGTACTCCTCTCTCGCGGAAATTGAAAAATATTTTAATGAGTTGAAAGTATCAAAGCAGGAAGTAGATTTCCTTAGGAAACGAAACGAATATAGTATTCTGATGTGTATACGAGCGAGACGACTAGAAAAATCATATTATGTGGGTGGATTTTCACGATAGAGACAACATTATTTATGCAATTTAGTCGTTTCACAATTTTAGAAAGAGATATAACTGTCTCTTATTAAATTTTCCGATTAGTTTGGGAGTTTTCCGTTTGTCGGTATATATCGGATCACATGTTTTTATTTATGTTTTTCATAAAAAATTAGGAAAACAAAAAACGGAAAATTCCAAAACAAAAATATTTTTGGCTTACACGACAGTAACGAAATGAAATGAGATTATCGGTATATAGATTGGCAATCGCCACTAATAATTTATTTGTTGTATTATGAATGTATGCATGGGTATATATGTATATGTAAATCATCGCATTGTTGTTGTTTTATGTACATTTGGTTTGTGTGGTAAATTGATGATTTTTTATATACACATTTTTGGTACATGGCAATAAAAAAGAAATGAAAATTAGGGAAATTATTTTTTTTATTTTTCATTTCAGTATTTAATTTATCGATGGTAATTAATTATTTTAAAAACTGTGGTATATTAATATTTCGTTTTTCTTTTTTGGCTGTGATTTTAATTTATATTTGGCGTTGTTGCTGTTCAATTACAGTGGGTAGCCACGGTACAACAATAAAAAGCGGTATGAAAATTATTATGCAGGGCGCGTTTTATTTTATTTATGTAAATTAGGCAAATTTCAAATTTATTCCCGTGAAAATTAAAAATAATAAAATCAAGGTAAATTCAATAAGACGATAATTATTTTATTAAAACGTACTTTTATATGTATATCACGGCATTGACTCGTGTAATACAGATAATTAGATCAAGAACTTCTTAAATATGTTCACAACTTAACTGAGGTGTTTTCTAGTCCTAAATTTGTTGCTTTGTTAAAGGGTGCTTAAGTTTATTTTATTTATGCTACAACATTTTTCGTTTTGGTATTAGGTGGACCAAGAGTATTATTTCCGTACCGAAAAATTGTAAAAAAAAATATCTCACGTGGTTTCTATTTACAATATAATATAGAATACGCCATAACAATGGAGATACGCGATTGTAGGGCTGAGGGTATTCAAGAATATTTTGAAAATATTTCTTCAAGTATCTGTATTCATTTGAAGCAGTCTTATGTGGGCGCCTAAGTAGGTTTTTGTCATTTTATATTGTGGATGAATGATTTTTGACAGGATTTTATTTTAAAGCCGATTTTTGGAAAGAAATTGTGTGTTATATTATGTACTTTACTGTGAAATTCGTAATATGATGCAAGTTAATTGGTTTTATGGAATTCAGTACTTCAAATTGTGTTGGTATAAAATATGTAAGGTAAATACTTTTCAACGAAATCTAGAGGGAAATAAAAGTATCATACCAATTTAATATTTTAAAAATCAAGAAATTTTTAATTATCTGCTAGCTGTTGGTTTTGAATTTAATGCGCTAATATGTTTAGTACGAGTACCCGGAATGCGTTTGTGTTTTAATTCGGTTTATTGCAAATGCGAGTCGCACTTACAATCATCTTTGTCACTAAAAGCTTGGTACCGTTGCAAAGTTCTGGTGGATTGGTGTTTCATTTTGAATGATGGAATTGCAATTACATGTACTAAGCCACTAATGATTTTTGTAATTGTGCGTGATATTTGGGAAAGCTTTGTGAATCAATTCGTCTGTGGTTGCTGCGATTTTACAAAGGTTTGTATGCATATTAGTCTTCAAAGTCAATTTCTGTACCTGCGTATTGCTATAAAACTGATGATTAAGTTAATTTCTTTTCAAATATTCAATCAACCAATGTTTTTTGGTTAACCTTACCCATAACATAATTTTTGTTGATGTTCCTTGTTCATATTTCAGTGATTTCTGAATGTGCTGTTCGACCACCATCCAAGTGTTACCGTAGTTCTAGATGATGCGATTGATGATGATGCGAGTACAATAATCTTTCGTGACTTTCTATTTGTGTAAAACACTTTGGCTTGTAATTGCATGCATAATTATTTCATACGCTAAGCGTTGTTCTGAGACCAATTTCGGAAGATTCATTTGAACAAATGTACCCAAATCTTCAACCTCAAAATGTGTTTCTCGTTGCAAATCGCTTTCGAAAATGCTGTTTGCAGATCGATTCGGTCTAGCCGTTGTTTGGTTTGAATGGAATGTTCTGATTTTGATTCATTGCACGCGAATGATTTAGGATGTCTTCACTCATGTAGAATTTGTATTTTTTCAAGTATATTATCGATAAGCGATAAGTGTTGCAATGTGCAGCGTTTCAAAGGAGATTTAATTCTTTGCAAGATTCCGAATATATATAATTGGAATGTTCTTCAACTGCCTTACTGGTTTGCAACGTTTGCAACTTTTTCGCTGATGCTTTCCATGTGTAGTATGTTGGTACTTAGAGTAAAGAAGCTTCTTTCCAAAGATATCATTCCCGCAACAATAATTTAAATCCAACGTTGTTGGTGTTGGTAGCAATGCTATTGCACGTGCATTTTCTGCTAAAATCATTTAAAAGTGCAAACACCAATTTTATTTTTAACTAATTTTCCGCCGTGTTTTTTTTTATTAGCGCCCGGTAGAGGTATTCTATGTCAAAACTTATATTTAACACGCTATTTTTGCATATAATTAATTTAGTTAACCCCAAACTAATATTAATTTCAATTTCGTTTTATACAGCCCTTGAACCATAACAAACCGACCAAATGGCACAGTGGTTAAAGCTTTGGCGTTTGGATCGGGAGGTACCGGGTTCGAATCCCGATAGGGGCAGGATGCAAAGGGAATTTTCATCAACAAATTACGATTTGTGATGGAATGGAACACATCTATGACCCCTTGTCGGAGTGCAAAACTCATGGACCGACCCATCTTTCAAGCCAGTATAGGCTGAGATGGAGCTATGCAATGTGCAGATGGTGATAAAATCGGACCTATATCCGTACGTCCTCGAATTGGCCTACACTGGCGAAAAAGTGAGGACGTAAATAAACAAAACCGCGAAAGAGTTGGGAGAGCCTTGGCCCCAGAACAGATAGCAGGGATAAATAAAATAAAAAAAAAAAAAAACATAACAAACCTAATCTTTCAATAAAAATTGAAAACGCAGCCAGAAGAATTCTCGTTTATAACGTCATGTCAAAATAAATGCCAATTGGAATTTATTTTTAATTTGAATGGTACAGTGACAATGCGAGTAGTAGCTCAATAGTCCACCCCAGATAGGGAATAAAAAACACAGCTATTGCCATCATTCTTATAGGATCCCATATTTCATTATGTTCTAATGGGTTTTTTTTCTGCCATTATATTTTATTTTGATTTAAATCTTACAAATAAAGTAATAAAAATGCAAGAGATTATTCAGTTCAAGTTCCTTGCACGATCTGTCTCATGTTTTACCTCAATTTTATAAATTCATTTGTTTTGAATAACATTGGTCGATTAATGACCTAGTTGGTATTATATGTTCTATGCTCCCAATTTTACTTGGAGACAAAATCATATAATTTCATTAAATATTTTGTAATATTAGAGTTATAGCAGAGTACCATGCACCAATACCTAAACAGGCAATAATAATTCAATTGGATTGAACAACAAGATAAGAAAACAAAATTGTTGATTGAGTAGTCGTGAGAAGCTAGAAGTTCTTGCGAGAGTACTTTGAACTCGGCTAACAGCCTAATGGTATCGGTGCCGCTCTACGTAACGGTGGTTTGGCTCGGAGTAGACTTTGATAAAAATGCCAAGATTGACATTTAATTGACTATTAAAAAATCAAAAGTCACTCTTATGGCGATAGAAAAGAAAAACTTGTCCCCACCAATATCTCCCTAAATATCTCAATGGCAAACTGAAATCTCAAAGCAAAGTAGATTTTTGTGGTAAATTATTAAAGATCGTAACTTCCATTTTTGATTTATTTAGCGACTCGAGAACATAGGATATTTCAGTCATAGGAAGAGCACCAGGAATACTCAACGATACGAAACCTAAGAACGATTCACTCAGGCTGTCCGAACCGAAGCTCTTAATAATTTCGATTAAACCAGGGGCGCAATCATGGAAAATGGCTGGGAATTTTTAACGAATAAATAGTGGTCGTGAAAAATTATGCTGAGAAATTTTTGCTAATTTGTGTTCTTTTATAAAACATTCAAGCGAACTTTGCTCATTTTCGAATTTTTTTTAGTTATTCGTAGAAATGTTTTAGAACAAAAAATTTTTCCGTATGAATTTTATGATTTTGTCCCAGCTTAAATCTCCTTAAATTTCGTCTCTGCGAGGCCCTCTGATTGCTCGTACACACAGTGCTGTCGCAAAGAAACGGTTAAATTTCTAAAGCCAATTGATATGAATGGCAGCGAAGCATATCATTTCTTTATTCCTATCATATGAGTAATCCAATGCAGTTCCATTTGCTTCAACGGGTGCATACATTGTATATGGTACCGGTCATGGTCCATAAGCTTTCAAAGTTTTTGGTAAGACATATCAAGTTATGCCAAAAAAACCTTACCCATTTGTTTCGTTTGTTCTGCATTCTGCTATCTATGTATATAAAGTAAAGTCTTCCTGATTATTTGTCCGGGTTAATCTCAGAAACTATTGTCACTATTGCCACTTTGTCTGTGGTTGTTTTAGGCCATTCAGAATAGGTATTTTTCTATTGCGTCCGAAATCGTTCTTTCTAAAAATTTCATAAAACTCCATTTGTTCTGACCAAGTCGGAAGGTGAGCTCACCATTCACTAGCTCCACGAACACGAGGCGCTCACGTTCAGCAAGTTTAGTTTAGAACTGTGCAGTCATTGTGTTATTAACTATCGACTACTTAGATATCTGTAACCGGGTCGAGTCTTCACAACTATCAATCCTATTCCATTTCTCGGTTTTGTGATTTGTAAAACGGGTGTACTCTCCGTACTGTTACATTTCGGGAGATGCTGGTGAAATCCTTGGTCGTACACTCCAATCAATCAATAATAAAAATATTTGAGCCTTATAAAAAACTTTTCAAATTACAGCAAAAAATGGGGTTATGATGATTGGGTTCAATCATCATAACGACAGATCACAGACATCTTGGATGGCGACACAAAAATTGAGATTGTTTGGTTTATATGTTGGTTAGTTTATTATATTACCATTTTTTCCGTTCCGTCACCAACTTAATGGTGTTTATTTAATTTCAAAAGAGACCTGTGATGCTCGCTTACTTCAGTTTATTCACACCAAAATTATAGAAGTGTTACAACGATGAGACCAAAATACACTGTACGAAACAATGATAGGACCAAATTAAAAAACTTATATTTTTATTAAATAAAGTAGTAAAAAATTTATTTATTTCGCAAAATGACTAAATAATAACAGTTAACTTAAATTAATAGAAACTTTATTTGCAGTACTAATATAAATTCATACATAAGTAACTTTTCATTTGTCATCCAATAATGATAAGATCACAACCATTTTCTTCACAATTAAATTTTTTTTAAATACCAGTTGCTAATTTAATAGTTCGTATTAGCACCTTGGTTGATACCTTGGTTCTTCATAGCTTCTTTTAGTTGTCGAATAGAGTGGAACTGACAATTTTTGAAAATTTGTTCAATAATATTGCCCAGAGGTTCTCGATCGGGTTTAGAACGCGCTACATGCGTAAGTCAAGTTAGGTTAGGTTAGGTTTTAGTGGTTTCTATTGCACTCTTAGGCCAATTTTGGCCCATTGTGATGCCGGAGGATCCGACATCGTTAAACTCCCGTTAAAACCATCTAGTGATATTTACATATCGTAAAAGATCTCGCGCGTTACTGCTTTCGATATCAGAGAGGCTGTCTATAGTATTTGCCCAAGCGATCATGTCTCCTGCCAGCTAGCGCGGGGCATGAACATAGGAAGTGAAAAAGAATCTCCTTCTTCTCTTCGTCCTTATAGCTTCTGCAGAAGTCATTTGCATCCAGATCCAGCCTTATCCCATGATCTCCGAAAAGGCAGTGTCCGATAAGTACCCTTACAATTCTACCTAAATCACGCTTCCTTAGTGTGATTGAGATCTTGAAGCGCTTCAAGTTCAGCTGAGGCCATACTTGCTTCGCTACTCTACTATTCGGACTGTCGAGCCACCTAGCATTTCCAAGGCAACTGATTTCCTATGGCTTGCTGCTTTCAGCATAGACATAGGCCTTCCCATACATTATCTTCCTGGTTCCAGTTGGAGAGTCGTATCATACCTTGCTAATCCGTCTGCCCTGCAATTTTCCTCAACATCAGAATGGATCGGAACTCAGGCCAACGGGATATTGAAATGTTCACTCATCTCGTTAATAAATGTGTGACAATCCAACGCCACCCTTGACGCCAGGGAAACTGAATTAAGTGAAAGAATGGCTGCCCAACTGTCCACATAAATAGTGATATCAGTCAAAGATATTACACTATACCTCAACCAGTTCAAGATGTCTTCAATCGCTATAACTTCAGCCTGGTACACATTGCAGTAATCACGGAGACGAAAGGATAGACTCATATTTAATTCCCCACAGAAAATACCAGCGCCTACTCTACCATCGAGCTTGGAGCCGTAGGTGGAAAATTTAACCGCCCCAGTCTCCACGATGAGAACACTCTTTCAATCCTCCCTAGAGAAGAGAATCACCTTAAAACGCTTGCAAAAGCACAAAAAAAGTATTATATAATCCAAATTGACCAAGTCATCTCTCACAGAATCGACTATAGTTGAGTGCCGTTTTTGCAGGCAATCCCACCCAGAAACCGCCATTTGCTTACCGATAATATCCAACGAGAGATGGTACAGCATGACCTCTAAAGCACTAGTGGGTGTCGTTTTCAGCGCCCCACTTATGAGCAAACAGGCTGCCCTCTGCACCTTCCCCATCATGTTCCTGTACGATAATTTCTCCAGAGCTGGCCACCACACACTCACACTATACAGCAGCACGGGCATTACTACTGCCATGTAAAGCCAGTGCACCAGCTCCGGTTTAAGATCCCATTTCCTTCCGATGATACTTTTTCAAGAGTAGAGTGCCACAGTGGCCTTCTTCACTTCGATCGTGTTTGGTTTCCAACTGAGCTTACTGTCCAGAATTATCTCTATAAATCTCACCTTATAAATAAAAGCCAGCATGGTACCATTCTAACTTGGTGGAACCACTTCCGGAATTGTATACCTCCTAATGAAAAGAACCAGCTATGTTTTAGATGAGTTGATCGCATTCTGCATCACATCCCTGATTGTACACAGGTGAGTTCCCGAGATAACTATTGCTACGTCATCAGCATAAGCAATCACTAATTAGCAAGTGATTAATTAGCCTGGTTACTTGGTATTCAATCTCTAGTGGCAACAATCATTGCCTAACTGCCTTCACCTTTACGTTGTTAAAAGGGCCCTCCATATCGAGATACACCACCAAAGAGAATTCCTGGCAATCCAGTGACGTCTCAATTTCCCTAATCATGGCATGTAATACTCTGTGCTCAGTTGCTGGGTACAATTCTCGAACGAATATGGACATCCAGCAGCCTTTCCATGATTTTTAGCAGAAAGGATGACAGAGATATTGGTCTTAAGTCCTTAGAGTTCAGACACCTCAGAGTTTTTCTGAATTTCTGCTGGTACAATCTCATCCGGACAAGCTGACTTGCAGGGCTTAAAATTTCAATAGCCCATTACGGAAGATACTGTATATTCGGAATATACTCGTACACAGCAGTTGGGCTCCGCAGTTATCAATAGACCCGCAGGTATCCAAAGGCTCCGCAATGGACGCATCCTCACTTCGGGAGGAAAGAATTATCTATTTTCCTTATTAAAAGATCAATGGTCTCTTCACCAGAAGCAGTCCGTTCGGTTTAATCAGATAGCCTGGAACAGCTGGGCTGGTATAGAGAATATTTCTTAAGCGCGAGGTTTTCGAGACTCCTTCATTGTATCACAGAAGAGCCTCCACGAATTCCTTTGCGCCTTCCTTGTTTCTCTTTTATATTTTCTGTTTCCCTGATCATAGGTGAACTAAAATCAGAGACCAGAGTTATGTCCAGAACCTCCTGTCTATTTCCCGTAATAAAGGTGGATTCCTGACCTATTTTACTAATAATTAGGTTAATTTTTAAAAAATATTCAAAAAGTAACTCACCGCTATCATTAATATCCGAGCAACCCCAGATGGTATGGTGCGCGTTTGCGTTGCACACTAGGATAACTCCGACTTTCCTCCGTTCTGCATGACAAACAAGTATCCTCAGTATATCTGGTGGCAGTAGCTTCTCCCGGTCCACATATGCGACTGCAACCCAGAATCGCCTACCCTCCATCTCTATACAGACCGCAGTACTGCGGAAGTAGAAAAACATTTTTATAGGGGTTTTCCAATACGAGGTATCATTTTGAATAGCCTGCTATTTGGATAGCTGTCATCTTTTGACATTTGAGAAGTAAAACTACGCAATTACTAAAAATGGTAAGATACGCGCTTCAACAACGCATTGAAATTGTTAAAATTCACTACAAAAATGGTGAAAATTTTGCAGGCCCAGTTCGCAATTAGCTAACTAAAACACTTTTGGGTCGTCGTCCAAGCACCTTCTCGGCCGGCAATAGTGAAACTGGTGGAAAAATTTGAGCTGTTGAGACAAGTTAGTGATGTGAAGAATCGAAACCGTGTGTGTCGCTCAAGAACAACTGAGAATATGGCTGCTGTATTCCGTAGTGTTGACGAAAACCCAGGTTTGTCGATTTCTCGTCGATCTTTGGAATTAGACATTCCATAAACGTTATTAAACCGTATTTTGAAAAAACACTTAGGTTTTAAGGCTTTTAAAGTTCAGTTAACACAAGAACTCAAGCCGGCCGATCACCATAAATGTCGTATCATCGCTGATTGGGTCCTTCAAATGCATCAAAATGGTCCGGATTTTCAACGAAAAATCATCTTCAATGATGAGGCCCATTTCCACCTCGGAGGCTACGTTAATAAGCAGAACTTTCACATTTGGAGCTCAAAAAATCCGAGAAGGATTGTTGAAAAGCCTCTCCATCCTCAACGTGTCACTGTTTGGTGCGGTTTGGAAAACTCTTTGTTATTTTTCACCAGTATACATGATCCGCTCTTATTCGTCCCGCAAGCGCATAATAGGTATACCCCTTCGCTTGCAGGCCACATATCTTGTTATTATTGAATCCATGGTTCTTGGATCAGAGCTATCTCCACCTCTGACTTAGTAAGTATGAGAAGTAGCGCAGCCGAAGCAGCCTTGGTGTGATGTAAGTTTATCCGCACAAACCTAATCATTGTTAACAATATTAACTTATCTTATTACGACAGCCGTGCTGCGTTGTTTAATTAGATCCTTAAACTTAAGGAGGTCCACTTCTCCTTCTCAGAGTCCGATGTGTCCCCCTTCCCCATGCCTAGGAATAGTCGATCCCTCAGTTCCCTAGTTAACCACTCACTTTGGTTCGCCACTAGTTGTAATTTTAATACCACCTCTGAAGAGGTAACATCCGTTGACCTTCCCTCAACAGGCTGGACCTCTTCCTTCCTCTTTTCAGGTTGCGCAATACTCGGTTCTTGCCCGACCTCATCCTTTTTGAATACCTCAAGTGTTATTGAACCGAAGCCGAAATTTATTACACCTTTGGTTTTTGAAAGGGGAGCCTGTGAGTTTCTCGTCGGAAGATCCGGATTGCAAACCTGGATAATATTCAGGGAATCGGGGGTTAACCGACTCCGTGGGAATCCATACCATTGCTCTAAGTCTGCTAGGCTCCTGACCATACCTCGCCTAACTTCTCCATCACCTTCCTGTATAAGAAAGCTGATCTCTGATCTTCGAACACGGTCAGCTTCAGCATTCGCTGATATCAACCGCCGATTCCACAAATTGGCGGGGTTCCCGGATGTTGTCCAAGGACTTTGAAAAAAACGAATTGCTCTTCGCCGAGAGCTGTGATATTCTCTTACTTCCAACTAGTCCCTGGCTTGCAGGCCTCGGAATCGCTCTTAGCATCGCTAATGGCTAGAGCCACAGATTTCCGTCCTTAGAAGCATTTGAGAAGTGCTGACCATTTTTTTAATTTTATTTTTAAAGGATTCCATATTTGGTCCCCCGAGTATCGGAGAAAATGATGGTCCACCCGTGCAGAGATCCGTATACACGGGTGAGATTATATATAACTAAAAGTCGCCAGGTATCCAGAGGGCTCCTTTTAGGACTGGACAATTTTGTTTAGATGTGTATCCAGCCTATCTGATCATCGGCACAGTTCTCATAACACTTTGATCCGACCCATCCGCCACCATTTAGCGTGGCCTGACGCACATCTAGGTTACTTATTTCACCCATTCTTGTTACCAATGAGAACCTGGACGCAGCAGCGATTGTGTGGTAGGCTCAAGTCTGATAATGTTTATTACACTTGAATACCTGTATCGCTCGAATAAATAGAGGCGTAATCTTTTTGGAAAATATAATTTGTTCCACTAATTTCGTCTTAATAGCATTTTATTTCGTTGATATAATGTAACGGAATGTTTTGCCATTATATCCATTGACCTCCCCGTAAAATCTGCTCTCCCGGAGTCTGTACTCCAAGTGACAGTCCTCTTAAAAAATCTACTGAACTCGTCCTATATTTATGTTGAGTTTGAGAGAACTTCTATGTTCAGCAGGGCTATTCGATTTGTGGACTGCAAATCGTTTACCTCCCGTAAATCTCTAGCAAAGGTTACTAATTTTCTTCCTGTTTGGTGGTTTTGGCCGTATTGTTTTATCAGTTTCACCAAATTTATAACCATCGTCTTATTTCTACTATTTCGAGGAACTATTTCACGGGAAGTCAATCCTGATACATGGTAGGCCAAAATTAGCCCTTGCTCCTTATCCGTCCTCTCTTTACCTCGACCCATTTTAGATTATTTTCCAATTTTTTGGTTTTTATTGCAATCAATTATTTTTTAAGTGTTTAAAAGTATCTTACCCAAATAATCCAATAATAAACAACGACTATTTAATGATTCATGCAAACTAAAATTAAAATAACCAGTTTTTAGAAGTTATACGAGGGCTGCCGTAAAAGTTTTTAGAAAAAGTAATAAAAAATTAAAATTTTTCATCAAAAATTGCTTTATTGCTTTTCAAAATATTCGGCTTCAAGATCTATACACTTTTGCATACGCTCAAACCATTTATGGGAACACTTTTTTCAGTCCGAAGATGATAGGCATCTTATCTTTGATTGTTGGGAACAGGAAGATGTCATTGGGTGCCAAGTCGGGGCTATAAGGCGGGTGACCCATCAATTCGATCGTTTGAGTGCTTACTCGCTTGTTTGATGTGATGTGGGTGAGCTCGCATTATCGTGATGCAAACTGATTCACCGGTTTGGGTGTTTGTTGAGAAAACCTTGGGCAAACAAATGGTTGTATAACAAGCTGAATTAAATGTCTTTTGATTTTCTTGAGCCACAGTAGCCGCATGACCGGCTTTCGTGCTGAAATACGCTACCATTTGCTTCCCAACGTTCCGAGTTCGCACAACTTTTTTTGGTTTTTTTTCGAATTGGAAGACCCGAACAGTCGATTGCCCTTTTCTTTCCGGCTCGTACGTATATATCCATGACTCGTCACCTGTGACGATCTTGTATAAGTTTTTGGAAGTATATCCAACGAATTTTTCAAGAATTTGGCGGCACCAATCGACACAAACCGTTTTTCGTGCGTCTGTCAACACATGTGGAATCCAACGTGCACATAGCTTCCGCACCTTTAAATGTTCATGTGAGATCGTGTGTACGCTAGTATTACTAATGCCTAGGCATGCTTCGATTTCACGGTAAGTCACATGACGATCCTCTTCAATCAGTTTTCTCACAGCATCGATCGCGTTTAAATTCATTGTACCAATTATAAACACTAGCCAAGCACCATCCTTGGCTGGACGCCAACACTCGAATGAAGTGATTCGAAGCATTGTTGTTGAGTTAGTCCTTTCGAAACTCGTAAAAAATCATCACACGCGATAATTCCATTGTTGCACTGAATTCAATTTTTCAAGTAAGTAAAAACAATGTTGCGATGCGAACTGACAGATGACTTCTGACAAACATAACCTCCAAAAATGTTACACTTTTTGACTGACATAGAGATTTGCTTCGGAAAACACCAGTATTACCATTTTCTAAAAACTTTTACGGCAGCCTATGTAAACCTTTCTATCAGTGATGTAAAAACATATGCAAGTAAATTATTTCGTTTGTTTTTTATGAAAAAAGAGACTACTTTGATCATTGCGGCGTAGTTTATCAATTATCGTTGAGAAGAGTAATTATAAATTCGGCTAGATAACACTTTCTCCCAAAAACTTCCAGCCTAAAAAATTATGACCGTTTGAGGTTTGATATTTCAAGATCCGTTCTGGTCTAATATACAATAACATTTAAAAGCTACGCCGTTTACTTACAAAATGTTACTTTCGTCATTATGTCTAAACTCTAAAACTTTGCAGTACGAGTAACACCTATCCTAAAGTGCTACATTTTGCAAAGTTAAAATATATTTCATTTCAATGTTGAATACTTACGTACAGTTCACACAGATACGAGTATAGCTTGTGTATACTCGTAAGCTTATTTAATAGAATTTTAAATTTATTTTCTAAAATTAAATTTTCTTTTGACCCTTTCGTTTCTGAGAAATAATTTCCAAGACAAAGAGATTACACCAACAATGAAAAGAACAAAAGACGGGACAAAATTGTATATAATCGATAAGATAAGAAAAGAAATAAATAAAATTTTAAATTATAGTTTTATTGAGTGCGGGTACCAGGTTGATTGTAAAAATGTTTTTATATTAGATTTTCTTGTAAATTTCAATTTGAAGTAGAATGGGACGACGCAGCACATACTCAAATACACTGTACCTACATGCAAACATTTGTGTTTCAATTTGTTGTAGTTGGTTACTATCGTAGAAGTGGAAATGTACATATATCTATAGTTTTTTTTTTTTTTTACTTTAATTTTGTTCCTAGACGATACGGTTGAATAGAATTCTTTTCAATATATTCCAACCAGAATGAATATCGCATATTATAAACCTTTACTTTATATCTATTTTTATAATTTTTTTTTTATTCCAAGATATTCAATTTTATTTTCTATTTATATGAGCATATAGTACATTCGTACCAACATAAATGGAAAACGTAACGATAGTTTGGAAAATTTGTTACACAAAATACAAAAAAAAAATATAATTTTTAGAATATAAATGTCCTGGATTTTCCTCAACTTTTCCAAATGAAAAGAAATGAAAATAAATTTGAAAGATTTAACATTTTTATCTTATAAATATTTTTTTTATGCACTTTAATATTTCTATTGTGATGATTGTCTCTATTTGTACGTCTTAGAGGGATATGATACTTCTTTATAAATACAAGGTTGGTTGGTTCGGTTCTGGTTTCGCATATGAAACTATTCCATAATATTTTTATATATTGCATTGGCAATATCTGTCTGTATTTAGTCGTACTTAGGTTATCTTTGTACATATGTGTGCTCATTCATATATGTACTTACATAAATATATCAAATTGTGTGCTGAAAGCTTGCATAAAATATGAATCATTTATAATGGAACCATAATATACAATAGAATATGTGGAACGCAAAAAATGGAAGATTTTTAAAATAATACCAAGTAATTTTATTTTTCTGTTCAACTTATCTCGTTTATTTCACATAAAAATACTTATTGAAAATCGTTAGACAATTTTGCCTTTAATATAAAAAGCTTTTATTGAAAACTGTTTTATTTTTTGTTTGAATTGATTGACTTTCATTATAATAAAATAAATAATAATATTTCGTTTTAATCATTTCCTTTAAAAATCGTTTTCTTTTGTTTTTCAACAGTATATACGAGTATAATCCCGAAAAAGGATTAAATTTCTACTATTGTCGTCAGCTTCGTAAATTTGCGCAAAAAATAATTACTTGTTTGTTTAAAGTAACTTAAAATTTATTCCATTTTATTTTTGGAATATTTTAATTTATTAATAATTTAAAATGAAATTGAATTTTTCCAGGATGTTTAAAATAAATAAAAATTAATTATTCCAGAATGATTAACTTGGGGAGTTTATCTATTCTTTTTGCAAATTTGTGGTGGAAAATCAAAATGCAAAAGTAACGTATATAATAATTATTTAAAGAGGAGGCGTTTGTTCAGTTTCGAAAGATTATATTATTTAACGGACATATAATTATGGCTGTTATTCACGAGGATGAAGTTTACGACACGACCCGATAGGCGAGTAGCAGCCGTCATGTAAGTATAAAACTTTGACTGCTCAGAAGTGATAATCCCAAATACCGACAATATCGAGCTGATTTAAGCTAAACTCGACACGGGTTATGTTTGGATTCGACAAAAGCTTAATTAACCAACCTGAAAGAAAAGGAAAACAAAAAATCAACAAAATAAATAATTTTAAAGTTGTATACTTATCTGATAAGCACAGCTAATCTGCATACATACCGGAAATTATTATTGTTGTTTATCTAAAGGAAATATCCAATTAAATACATTAAAACTTGCATTATATAACTTACCATTAATTTATGACAGCAAGATTTATGTTTATGTTAAAAACTTAAAATTTTGACAAGCCTAAAAGTAAGGAAAAATATTGTAATAGATTAATGACAATAAACAAATTTCGTACCAAATGTTATAGCAAATTATTTAATTAAAACTGTAACGACAGCCTGCGGGATTGGCTAGAAGATAGCACGATAAAAGAAGAGAAAATAAATTATAGATGTTCGCCAGAACACAGCCCGGATTTCCGCCGTTAGCTCAGAGGTCGTGGGGTGATTGTAGTGCTCTAGCCGGCTCAACACAACTATGGCATGTACTACAATTGACAGAAGCTCACTCGAATTAAACTCACCTTCCTCCTCTGCACTTCATTTGTTCAATCAGCTCACTCATTCATGGTAATTAATTATGAAATATAACACTCGATTTAAATTGGAACATAATTCAATACTATACATTTATTAAAAAAAAATGTTAGTTAATTCTGAACATTATACATTTCTTTTATAAAAAGCAAAGAAAAATATAAAAATAAAAATAAATAAAAAAGAATCAATCGACTAAACTTATTATTTATAAGAATCTAGCGATGTTATAATAAGGTTTATCAAAGAAAAGTAATTAATGTATATAAAGGCACTAAACCACAAACGAAATTGAAACAAAAGTATAATGCAAAAGAAATTGACTTAACTAAATACTTCGCGAGATAACTGCTCCCGTCCTTGACCGAATATCCGCGAATACTGCCACGCCTTCGCCACAAACTGTATTTGGGTGGTAACCTTGATTAACCGGTTTACACTGGATCTCGTTGTGCCAAAATTCCTCCGGATGACAATCGAAATTGCCGCCTGTTAATTTAGCAAATTATATCTTAGTTTGTAAGACTAAGGTTCGCTAGATTAGCGTATCATCTAACTAAATTACCACTGGTGAAGTTTAGTTAGATGAGAAAGTAAAACTGAATGGTTTATGGTCAATTTTGTTGTACCTTTATTCATAAAATTTACGAGCTTATATACAAACTCGAACAACAATTTGTTGCTAGTAAGCACGCTTAAACACTTGTTGTATAAGCAATTCTTAAACTAAATATACACTATAAACATCAACGGAAATGATTATGTTACATTTTACTAGTTAGCTACATATCAACGGAAATGATTTTGATATGCCTAGACTACTGGAAATAATTGTATTGCACGTTATTAAATGATTTTGATACGTCTAGACAAAAATGGAAATTCAAAACTGTGGGAACAGTTTCAGAAATGTTGTACGTGTGCCCATGTTGATCTTCAACATATTCCGGAGCCGTCAAGATTGGCTTTCGCTGATATTCTTTTATTGCTACGGGTTGCTGACCTCACAGTCCTGAGCGATTGGTGTCAGGCGTGAAGCTGCTGGTTGATGCATTAGAAGCTTCATTTTCCCGATCACGTACCATCCGATGATAAGGAGTGTTGCTGGTATTAGTCAATAAATTGCCAAATAATGATGGTAGTCGTGTATGTTGACTTTGGCAGTGGATTCTTGTAGTGATTTTTTATGATCTCGAATCATAGTTTCAACGGCCTTGAACTCTGAGGGTTTTGAAGGTAACTTTAAGTTTATGACTTTGGTGATATTTATCTGATCGCTTAAGTTGAACTGTGGTAGGAAAGAAAGCTTAAACTCGCTGTTGAATGTTTTGTACCCTGACACTGTGAAGCCGTCACCTTTAAAAATACAATTTTGTTGCGGCTCGAGGACCCCCTCTCCTTGAATGGCGACTGTTGTTGTTTCAAATGTGCCATCAATTTCATGTTCGCAAACCACGTTACAAGTACACTTTGAATTTATAACAAAGATCCATGCGTTATATCGATGTAACGGAATCCAAATGGTGGCAACTGCCCTCTGAAGTATCTGGCAGCTTGGTGGTATTCCGCCATCCTGTTTGAGTAATTGTATTTCACATCTGCTTGCATTAGAGCCGTAGTCATACAATGGCTGACGTGTGTTGCAGAGATGTTTTCCGTTTAGATAGGTGCATGCGTTCAATTCCTCAGTTGAGAGTTGCATGTATTTATCCTGTTGGCTTGTTACCATCAAATAATTTGAAGATGGCTGAATATATACGTATTGTTGTTCATGTAATGTAGGCACCGGTATAACATTGTACAATGTGTATCGGATTCTTTGGATCAAAGGGATTTTTATTTCGAAGATTACGGTTTCTCTGACTTTTGTGGTTTTTACCGTTGCTATTTTATACAGGGCAACTAGGTTTTTGCTGCGATACGGTATATCTTGACTCGGCTTGTGGTTATCAATTATTTGCCTGGTTTGCTCTTGGAGCTGATGCGATGTCACAACCAGTGGATTTAATTTGCCCTGATGTACTTCTGTTATTGCGTCTATTACAGCCGATTGGAATGTACGGAGTTTCATCATGTCTAGCATTGTGTGCAGCGCGATATCAGTGAATTCTTCATGAAAGATGAGCCCAGCCATTATTGATTTGAATGTCTCGAATTTCTGATTGGTCTCTTCGTGATCGTGCTTCATGATGTTTAATGTTGACTCTATTATCGTGATCTGTTGTTGCAGTAGTTTCTGGTGATGTTGTTGATTCATATTAATATTTTCTATGCTCTCTTTGTAGAAGTTTCCGGCACGTTGATCCAGTAATCCAAATAGTTCATTGGCTATTGTGCCAACGAAATCAAATGGAGACCTTTTTTGACGAGTTTCTCGTTTCTTCCGAGCGTGTCCATTAGTTCGTTTTGCTCTGTTAGGTCGATGTAGAGGTTGCGCATTTGAGCTGATATTAGCCCATAATGGATTGTATGTGTATACGTGGTATTAGAACGCGTTCTATCTTTGCATATTTCACCTAGTTGACGAGTGGATTTCTCGATATGATTTAATTCTGCCCAATATGTTGTTAGATTGTAGTAAGCTATTAGTCTCCATTCGCCATTGATCAGCATGCTTTGGCCAATTCTATCGAAGTAAATGCCTGGATGTGATGAGAATTTTGAAATGTTGTACTTGGATGATGTTTGTGATGTCACTATTCCAAATATGCAGAAGATTGAGAGCATGTAAAGCAATAGGTTAGATTTCGTGCCTTTTCTTGTTACTCGGCTTTGTTGTGAGTTATCCGTGCTGTTTGGAGTTGTTTCTTCTGCGATTGTTTGTTGTGGTTCGTCTACTGGTAGAACGGATACTTTTGTAATTGCTCTTTTATATAAAGTATTTCCCGGGCCGCGTATTGAGACTACGCGCACTAATCCGTCTGTTCCCGGGTGTGTTTCTGTAATTCTACCTCTTACCCACTTCGTGGGAGGTAAGTTGTCTTCAATTAATAGTACTAGATCACATATTTTAAGTTGTGGTCTTGTTTGTAGCCACTTCGGTCTTTGCTGTAATCTTCGGAGATATTCATTGCTCCACTTTTTCCAGAAGTCCTGTTTTAGCTTTTCTAACATCTGCCATCTTGTCAAGCGATGAATATTTGATTCGGTTAGATTTTCTTCTGGTGGTGCAGTTAGAAATGAGCCGATCATGAAGTGGCCCGTGTTAGAACTTCAAGATCTGTTATATCGTTTGAAATTGGGCATAGGGGTCTTGAATTTAGGATGGCTTCTATTTGATTTAGAAGTGTTGTTAGTTAAGTCAGAGTTGCATTTCCTACGATTTTTTTTAAGTGGGTTTTGACTGATTTAACTCCAGCTTCCCACAATCCACCAAAATGTGATGATGCGGGCGGTTGGAAATGCCAGGTTATTCCCTCTGTTGCTAGTTGTTGAGCAATAATGTCATTAAAGTCGATTTTTTGTGTTTTTTGTAATCTTGCTAGCTGATTATTGGCTCCAATAAAGTTTGTGCCGTTGTCGCTATATATGTTTGTGCATAATCCACGTCTAGATGTGAATCTCTTAAGGGGTGCAATAAAAGCGTCTGCAGTGAGATCTGTCACCACTTCAATATGTATAGCCTTGGTTGAAGAGACAGACAAAGATTGCTATATATGCCTTGTAAGTCTTGCTTCCTCTTCCCTTGGTTGTTTTTATTTGCACGGGACCGGCATAATCTATTCCGGTGTATGTAAATGGTCTCGTTGGTCGAACTCTTGCGGATGGTAAGTTTCCCATCAGTTGATTACATTGTGGCATGTAATGCATTTTGAGATTATTGATTTAGTTGTGATTCGGCCTCTTATTATCCAATATTTCTTGCGTGTGAATGAGAAGGTGAGTTCGATACCACCATGCAACATTCTCAGGTGTGCATAGTTGATTAGGCTTTTCGTGAACTGGTGTTGTGCAGGAAGAATGGCTGGATGTTTTTCTTCATAGTTTAAAAGTGACTTATGTAGTTTACCTCCTACTCGCAGTATCCCTTCTGTATCGAGAAATGGATCTAAGCATAACAGTTTACTTTTTTTATCTATTAGATTGTTCTTCATTAGTTGAGATATTTCTGGGTTATAGCAGCCGCGTTGTATGTTTCTTCACAATTATCTTCCCGGCCTCATTTAGATCGTATTTATTCACTTTTATTTTTCTACATTTTTGGTGAAATTTATTATGATTTTCACAATCCTTTTCAATTTGGTACAACCTGATATCTTTTTTATCAGATCACCTATTCTGTCATTATCTTCTGTGACTGTTATATAATTAATGTCTTTTATTTCTATCGTTTCTTGTTTTTCTAGCTCGAGATGATTTTGTGTATCTAGCGATTTATTAACTCATTGACCGTTATTCTGCGGCTTGCACAGTCCGATGGATTATCTGCTGATTTGATGTGACGCCATTGTCGTGGTTCTGTAAGACTCCTGATCTCTGATACTCTGTTGGCAACATACGTTTTATACTTTTGAATATCCCCTCGAATCCATGACAATACTATGGTTGAATCTGTCCATGCGATGGTCGTTGTTTGACGCATTTCCAATGCTTGTTTTACTTCTTTGAGAACCTTGGCTAGTAGAAGTGTAGCATTTAGTTCCAGTCTTGATAATGTTACGTTTGTCTTTGTTGGCGCTACTCTTGTTTTGGCTGCTATGAGGCTGGTGCTAACCTCGTTGTCTTTGCTGGCGACTCTTAGATAGACGCATGCGGCATATGCTTGTTCTGATGCATCGCTGAAGCCGTGAATTTCCATCTGTGAATCAGGTGTGCTGTTTAGCCATCTCTGAATTTTAAGGTTGTTGAGATGTTTTAGATTGTCCTTGAATGTTGACCACTGCTGGGCTAATGCATCGGGTACTCTTTCGTCCCAATTGAGACCCATAAGCCACATCTTTTGTAGCATTATCTTTGGTGTTATAATTACCGGTGCTAGCCATCCTAATGGATCGAATAATTTAGCCGTAGTTGAGAGAATATTTCGCTTTGTTAGTGGACCACTGAGAATTAGTGTGTTTATGTTAAATTCAAATATGTCCGCTTTAGGTTTCCATAGGAGACCCAGAGCTTTTATGTTTTGGTCGATTTCAATTTTATGGGACTCTGTGACTTCTCCATTGTTGAGATGTATGTTGTTGCTTGCCCATTTTCTCAAACTGAAACCTCCTTTTTGAAGTAGCTTAGTGAGTTGGTCTTGAATGACGAGTGTTTCCTTGATTGTATTGCAGCCTGTCATAAGGTCATCGACATAGAAATCTTTTTGTAACATTTTGCAAGCCGTTGGGAAGTTTTGTTTTTCGTCTTCAGCGAGTTGGTGTAGAGTTTTGACTGCAAGATATGTAGCGGCTGCTGTTCCGTAAGTAATGGTTTTCAATTGATATTCTTTCAATGTTTTCAAAGGTGAGTCTCGCCAAATAATACGTTGAAAGTCTCTGTCTGTTTCGTTTATCCAAATTTGCCGAAACATTTTTTCTATGTCGGCTGTGATGCCGTACTTGTGTTTTCGCCATCTCGCTGGTTGTTTTGGCAGAGGCATCAAAAACTACTCTCAATTTTGTTGTCGTGCAAAATGGCTTCAAGGCGGCGTGATGAGGCAAGTAGTATTTTCCATCATTGAGTTTTGTTGGATGAACCTCTTCCATATGATCGAGAAGTTCATATTCTTGCATGAATTCTTTATACAGTTTGGCTAGTTGTTCGTTCTTTGTGAGCTGTCTCTCTAGTTGTAAAAACCTTGCTGTTGCCATCTTTCTAGAATCTGCTAGGTTTGCTTTCAGACGGAATGGTATTTCAAGCGTATATCGACCGCTTGATTCTCTTTTGTGAGAGTCATAGAAATGTTGTTCACACATTTCTTCTTCAGCAGTGCGGGTTCTTGGTGGATGAAGCTCTTCTGTTTCCCAGAATTTCTTCAGAGTTTGTTCAATTTCCTCCATTGCATCATCTTTGGTTGTCATCGCGACTGTTTTGGTTGCTGGCCCGACTGTTGAGTGTGAATATGTTGGATTTGACCAGGGAATGATTATCGTATTTGTTTTATGTTTTGATGGTTTTGGACGTAGTTCGTTGGCTAGCCTTGTCACCTTAGGATCCATTGCTCCCCGTATCCAATGACGTGCTGACCTCCTTTCGGTGTATTCTTCATCTTCTTTCCTAGTGCTGTTTTCTTGGAAAATTTGTATTGTTGTTGTTGCATGGTTGTTGTTCGCTTATTTTTCTTATATCCGGTAGTACTATGTCGGTGTAATAATCTGCACCAAGGAGTAAATCTATTGGTGCGGATATGTGGTAGTTTGGATCTGCCAGATTATCTAGGTTATCCCAAACACGATTCATTAGTGTTTTCCGTGGTTGGGTTTCCGTGATTTGATTCCCCACGTAAGCTTCTATTTTTAAGTTGTACCTTGATTTCAAATTAGGCGCATGATTGACAATTTAGCGGCTTTGTTGGCTATTTCTTTTTGCTTTGCGGTAATGCCAGCAATGCGCAGTTCTGCGATCGTTGTTTTTAATTGTAGCTTATTTACTGCACTTGAAGTGATGAGCGTGGCTTGAGAACAAGGATCTATATGGCACGTAGATAACATTCTTGCCCAGTTTTTGTGATTGTTTTTACTAGAGCCGTTGGTAGAAGCACGCACGTACGCCTCATCTGTTCTAGCGTGTAAAATTGTACTGGTGACGTTCGTAGAACCAGAATTGTTTACTGCTGTTGTATTATTTTCAGCCCTTGGATTGTGTAGCAGATGATGATGTTGTCCTTGGCATTGTGCACATTTTGCATTGCAATCTGTTAGCTTGTGGTTGTTGTTAAGACATTTTCTACATACCCCCAATAGCGGTACCAGTTGATTTTTGTCCAAGGTATTCATTCTTTTGAATTTAGAGCAATCTGCAATATGATGGCTTTGTTTACAAATATTGCATGTTTTGCTCGTGCTGTTGGTTGTTAATAGTGTTGTTCTAGGAGTAGTTGTTGTTTTTCGATAATACGAGGTTTTTTCTCGTAAGACTGCTTCTAACGCTGTGGCTCGTGTTTCGAGAAACTTCATGAATTCTGGAAGTGTTTGAATTTCTCTCGAGTTTTCTAACGTCATTTCGTATGCTTTTAGCGATTCATGATCCAGCTTTTTAGTCAATGCATAGATGACGATTTGATCCCACGAATCTGTGTGGATTCCTAGTTGGTTGATTGCATGTAGGCATTCTCTCGTGGTGTCATATAAAACTCGCAGGGCTGATGCTGACTCATTATTCATGGTGGGTTGCGACATCATCGTATGGATGTACCTGGTTATATTCATCCTGCGGTTATCGTACCTTTCCTTTATTATTGCCCATGCGGCTTCATAATTTTCGCTCATCTTATATGTGTTGTTTAGTGCGTTGTTTTTGTGTACTAATTGTTCAAATACATCTTTAAATGCCATCCACTTCATGTGTTCTCCAGAGAAGTGTGGTATTTGAACTTTTGGCAGTTTGATTTCTGCTGGTAGATTTCTTTCGACTTTGTTCGATTTATTGTTTGTGATTACTTGAACCACCATCTCATCATACGCTTTACGAATTTCGTCATAATAATAGTCGACGAAGTATTTTGTTGTTGCTTCATCATCTTCTGTTGCTTCCAGGCATATGATGTCGTGAAGATCTGTTATTTGGTTAATCATCCTGTCCATGTGAGCTAATGACAAATTTAGAGATGCTTCTGGTGCTCCGTTGTCCAGCTTTTGTTGTGTGGATCTTATCTCTTTGTATAAGTTCCTCATTTTCACGCCTTGTTGTTTTAACGTGCGATCCAATGTTATTTCCGTTCGACTCTTGGTTGAGCTTGATTCCTTCTTGTTATTTAGAAGTTCACGCATTTCTTCTATAAATTTATTATGTATAGTGGAAGTCGTGATCCTGGATTTTCGGTACTCATGTTCTTTGGTTAGTGCTGGACTGAGTTTGAGTATTTGTTCATGTACTGTAGTGTATTGTGCATACTGCGTTTTTAACTGGTCGATTTTATTCTCCAGATATATTTTAGTTTTGCGGCTGTCTCCATCCTTTGTGTAGTTCCTATGGAGGACGTTCATCTGTTCTTCTATTTCGGCCTGCTTGGTGAGAAGATCTTCCATTGTAGTTATTTATTATCAGTTGTTCTTGATGTTCCCAATTGGCTAATGTAAAATGGTTACTACCAATATTACTTGCCGATAACTCGTGCTGGATTTTGCCACCGGTTGATCTTGATGGCTCGAAGGACCAATGTTAATTTAGCAAATTATATCTTAGTTTGTAAGACTAAATTTTGCTAGATTAGCGTATCATCTAACTAAATTACCACTGGTGAAGTTTAGTTAGATGAGAAAGTAAAACTGAATGGTTTATGGTCAATTTTGTTGTACCTTTATTCATAAAATTTACGAGCTTTTATACAAACTCGAGCAACAATTTGTTGCTAGTAAGCAATTCCTAAACTAAATATACACTATAAACATCAACGGAAATGATTATGTTACGTCTAGACAAAAATGGAAATTCCAAACTGTGGGAACAGTTTAAGAAATGTTGTACGTGTGCCCATGTTGATCTTCAACATAAAAACACTCAATTATGCCCGTCTATGGCGTTGGATACGGTTCGGTTATTCGTACCTTTCCTCAGGTACTGGTGTCCGCCCACTAACTAAGGCACGCGGTTTGCTCGTCGAAACACGTACTTATGTCCGCACACTTAACTGAAGCATGCGATTTGGTCGTCGAACCACAGCTGAGAATTTACATTATCTCGATGCAAAACAGACAACAGTTTATATGCTTTCAAATTCTTCTTCAAGTCGAAACTTTGAACTATCTAAAAGTATAAACGTGACCTTGTGAACATCCATAGAATTTTTGTTATTTGATTGTTTTCACAATAAATGGGGTTCGTATCTTATTTGGGAATGTCATTTGGGTAAAAATCCTATTGGAGAAAATAACAAAATTTCCAATTGAGTGTAAAATTGTAAACGAAGAAGTTGTAAATTTTGGAAAACCTGATGAAAATTATCATTCGTGTCCCATTTTCACAATGTAGATAGACAATTTTCTGACCAATTCGAATATGTGAAAGAGATCACGTGAGCATTTCTGGGATGGGCGATATAACCGTAAATGTAAAAATGTCTCTGGACTAGTTAAAAATCATCATAATTATATCTCGTTCATTACCCACATAGGGGTTTGACTGATCTAACTGAACATGTAGGTGAGATCCCGTAAACATCTCTAGGATCGGTGAAATAAAATTTGAAATTATACACAGAAACGACATAGTAGAAATCCTTCAACAGAATTTCAGCAGCAATTGGATAATTATTCTGCTCGATTATGGCAAGTTGTTTTAGAGTTCTAGCGGCCAAATAAGGAGCAGACGAGGTACCATACGTGACTGTTCTTAACTTGTACCCTTTAATTTGCTCGTCTGGGTTAGCTCTCCATAGTATCCTTTGTAAGTTCTGTTGTGTTTCCGTTACCAGGATTTGACTGTACATTTTTTCAATGTCTGCGATGAATACGTATTTGTATTTCCTCCATCTTGTTATAATAGAGAACAGATCTTGTTGTATTGTTGAACCTACTAGCTGGATATCGTTGAAACTGATCCCGTTTGGTGTCTTTATTGATGCATCAAATACTACTTTCGTTTTGGTTGTTGTACTTGACTGCTTGAGCACAGCATGGTGAGGTAGGTAACATGTTTCCCCTTTGGAATCTTTTGAATTTACCGGAACCATATGTCCAAGCTTTATGTATTCATTCATAAAGTTATGGTATTCTTGTTTCAATTGTGGGTTCTTTTCTAATCCTCTTTCTACTTGAATTAGTCTTGAAACCGCACATTTCCTTGAGTCTCCTATTTCCAGTTCATCCCTTAATGGTATAGAGACCTCTTATCGTCCTTCTGGTAGTCTTCTGTGAGTAATTGCGTTTTGTTGCGCACTCATCTCTTCTTTTTCTGAGTATGACTTTCCCTTGGGTAGCTCTTCAATTTCACTGAATTGTCACAGCTGCACGTCTAGGTTGTTTTGTACTACCAGAGATAGTGAATTTGACGTTAATCCTGATTCTGTCGTGAGACCCAGGAGAATCCCTCCTAACTAAGTTTTCTGGCCTATTGGTTGGTACGGTAATTCTCACAAGATGTTGGCGTATCTCACAGTCTAACAAGATGTTGGCGTATACCTCTGTTCCTAAAATCATATCGAGTGGACCAGGTTCGTCAAAATTTTGATCAGACAGTGCCAGCTCTCCTCAAGTTTATTTGTTAAGACCCTGTACTGGCGTTGTTGGTAGTTGCTCAGTTATATTTGGTAAGATAAAAGCTTCCCCACCTGCTTGTATGTCGAAGGGTAATGAGGTGAAATGGTTATGTGTACCTTATAATTTATTTTATCAGTTTTCTTTCCTCCAATTCTAGTTACTTGCAAATCTGCTTGGAATTTAGGTAGGTTGAGTTGTTCGGCACTTGCCTGCGTGATAAATGAAGACTGAGAGCCTGGATCTATTATGTGCAGCGATGTGTTATGCCTTGTTTGACATACCACACAGGTTTCCTTACTTTGACATGAAAATTTGTTTTTGGGTGAAGATTAGACAAATACTAAATAAATTGGTTGCTGCTATTATTTTGGACCTTTCCAGAACTTGCATCTTCTTAAAAACTGGGCAAGTTGTTATTTGTTGTGAAAGTTCTTCTAGGCGGTGGAACGTTTACAGCAACAGGTGGTGTGTTTGTTGTACTGCCTTGTTGTGCACTCTTTGTTGTTTGCATCGCTTCTAGAGATTGGAAACGACAATCTATAAACTTTAATAACTCACTTAACGATTGAATTTCCCGAGGATCGACCAGAGTAACTTCATATAGATGATGTGTCTCTCTGTCCAGCTTCCTTAACACTAATGGAATTAATATTGCATTCCAGGTTGAGCGGAATGCGTCATTGGTGGCTTGTTGTTATAGCGATTTACAATTATTTTAAAAGCATCCGCATAATTTACTCCAGATGTTGATATATGATTCAAAAGTTTTGCCGCATCTAGTCTAATGTATGATTTGAGGTAGCTTATTTTATGAGTGTCAGTGAAGGTTTTATTTTCCTGTACAAACCTACTGAATCTATCATAAAATGCTGCCCATTCCTTATATTGCCCATTGAAATATGGGATTTCAAGAAGCGGTAATTTTATTTCCGGTTGACAATTTTCCTCAGTAAGTGACTTTCTTGAGCTGCTCGTTGTTGAATAGCTACCTGTAATCTCGCCGACATATCATCCACATTTTGACTCATTCTGTCATAAATTTCATCGAGGGATTTTGTCCTTGTTGTTGAATAATTCATTGAAATCCTCCACCATCTTGGATTCAACTAGCTTATTTTCATGTCGACTGTGGCTCGTAGCAACCTCAAGATCAGGAAATGGACGTGGTTGTTCTTCTGACCGATTATGGATATCATCCAGCAAGATGTCATAATTTTTTGCGAATCTGCTTCCGTTCGTTGAAGTAACGGAAATTTAAATGCACTGCTGGTAATTTTGTTTTCATGATGTCGGTATCATGATATTTTTTGTAAAGGGCATGAGCTGCTCGACTAGAAAAACTAATTTCGTCGAGGTATTTCCTTGTTTTCCGATCCTCGCTATCCTTTTTATAATTCGTGATAAGACGACTGATTTCTTCACCAGTCTGAACTTGCTGATCTACAAGTTCTTCGATGCTGCTCATCTTTCCTTATTTGTTGTTTAGTTTATTCGACTCTGGCGACTTTGTTGTTTGATTATAAACGTGCCTCTGTTGGCCTAGGCGCACACCACAATAATTTTAATTATTATTGTTGTTGTTTCTCATCACCCTCCACGGGTGATCCCGCTCGAAGGACCAATCTTAACGCTTCGAAATTGCTTCTGAATTGTTAAATATTTTGTAGTACTTAAATTCTGTGGTTTGTAGATTCACAAGATTAGTTTGGGTTACCACGGGTGAGGCCCAAGCTAAAGCGCAAGTGAAGACACAGAAAGAAGTAAGTAAGCCGTTGTATATCAGCATGTCGGCTATGTGGTTGTCGGCGATGTGGGTGTCGGCGATGTCGTTGCCGGCCGTTTGGCCGGTCGGCGATGTTGTAGTCGGCAAAATAACATGGCAATTAGGCAAAAAACTACAACACAACTGCAATTTGAAACAATGGTTTAGCGTCGGAACTCGTCTTCTCCGATATGTCTTTAATAAAATGGTCCATTTTGTAATCAAATCGTTCACTAATATTATTTTGAAACCAATCGCCCTGGTATTGGTATATTATTGGTCCTTGTCTATTAATGTGATTCTTTAAATATTTTTTAATAAAAATATTTTGAAAGGCTTTTCTCAAAAATAAATAGGATAACCCAATAAATGATTACATAACAAATATTTGTTGTGCTGTGGACAATAGGATGAAAAGTCAAAATTCATCTTATATTATTAAGCAAAAAAATATGTATGAATTAAATTAAGCAACAACAACAAAATGAACAAAACTTCAAAATATTAAATATCATATACCCAATTTGTCATGCAAATATTTTTTTTCTTATAATTTTCAAAGAGGAAGACGAAGCTATTCTGCGATAAAAAAATTGATATCGGCGAACGTCAGAATAAAACGAAAATCTACCTTATTTTCCATCTAACAATAGAACTTATTATACTGTACCGTTGGATAAAGAGAAAACCCGGGAACAATTGAAGTAAAGAAAAATTGAAAGATTTTCAGTTCTACGTTTTTAAATAATACAAAAAATCGATTTTTTTAAATATCAATTTTCCTTTTAACTGTGCGGTTGGTTTTTTACAATTTTTACAAAAAAAAAATGTTTTTCTCGTTCCTAATAGATGGATAAAGTAATTGAATATATAAAATAATTTGAATATCAAAATCGATTATTTTGTGCAAAGTCAGCACGAAGATAGGTACCTTTTAGATGTGTACGTAGATATCCGAGTTTGGTAAACCATTATTCTGTATCGAATGAATGATAATCTGCTGAGAGGAAAAAATATAATGCTGTAATCGACTTATGAGCTACTCGTCTCTAAAGATAGGATAACAGTATAAATGTAGGACAAACTTTTGATTTTCATGTCATTCTCATTATGTTGTTGCTGGGTGTGTAGACGACAAGGAGGGATGAAACCTTCATTACGATCTATTCTATATAAATAGACCGCTGGCAATTTTTATTTTTTTATTTGACGACGAACTGGGAAATTTATATTCGTTCACGTAATACAGGATTGACTATGTATGTGTGTATTTATAGTGGTTTTGTCACTAAATGGAAACAAAACATAAGAAAAACTTTGTATGGATAAATAGATATAAATGGCGAGATGGAGGAGGCAGTGCGCGGGTGGAAAAGATATGAAGACAAGATAAAAGCGTTGTTATTATTTTTCTTAACTCATTATAACCGGAAGAAAACAAAAAATTATGCTCGTTTTATCGTTCAAGTTCTATTAATTGCAATATTATTATTATTATTACTTTTCTAACAATTCGGTTTTTATTTTGTATCAAAAGAATATTATCAAGAAGATGAAAACAAATACATATATAAAGAAACAGTAATAATAGTCTAAGATTTTCTGATTATGTTTTTTTTATTACAAAATAGAACAATATACAAGAAACTGTAACAGGAAAATATTCTTGATTTTATTGTATTTTTATGGACTAGATTTTTTATTCATTTTTCTGCGAAATTGGTTTTCGTTAAGTAATTAAATAATGTAATGCATATAGTATTTGAACACTTCTGTTTCAGATTGAACATAATCGAAGATGTACATGTACAGGTTGTCACAAAATTGGGCGATCAAACGAAGCAGGGTGATAGGGGAGCTCATTTCGAACAAAAACAAACAAGTAATTGCATGCACAACCCACCAAAAAATTAATTTTAAAAAACACAAGAGTTCTTTTGTTTAACTTTCTTCTCTAATAAGATCTAGAAGAGTGTGCCTTCCGTCAAATAAAAAACAATGGTTATGTAAAGTCTTTTTGTTTCTGAGACATTTTTGTTGACGTTTAAGTGACGCCAGCGTAAAAACGTTGTACTACAGAAAGTTTACCAATTATCAGAAAAAAATGCGACAATAATGCAGATTTTAAAATGGTATCACACACCGGACTATTCACAACAAAATGTTTTTTATCAATTTTTTCACAAAGTAAGCCGTGTGTGTTAAAAAATACACTAAACAAAATTTCGATTTCTAAAATCGATGCTTTGCCAGAAATAAAACAAAATTGGGCCCATTACACGGTCAATAATAATGTTATAACCAGTAATGTCATTACCTGCGTCAGTATTCCATCATTAATTTTTTACTACACACGATCACTCCAAAACGTCAATAATTTTACCATTACTGCGAAATTCTCAGTAAAAACATATTTACAAAAATTAAAAATATCAAAAGTGTAGTGTTTATAACAATAATAATGATGGATGGCAAGGAAAAAGCGTGTATCGCCATAATTTTAGCGCTTTCCCTTAAGAAGAATGTTGGGCGTCGACGCTGGACGAAGAGTTGGTTCCAAAAACGGAAGAAGTATTTCCATGTTGTCCTCTTGAAAGATATTAATAAATACGTCTGAAGAAGTAGACTTCAAAAATTATTTTTGTATGAATGACGGAACATTTAATAAGTTGCTGCATTTGGTTGACCTATTTATACGATGGTGGGACACGAACATGAGGGTAAGCATACCACCCAACGAAAGGTTCGCATTAACGTTGAGATACTTGGCGACGGGACGGAGTTTTAAAGACATGAAATGTTGAGGCTTGTGAAGTGCTGATATACGTCCTTAAAGATTACCTAAAAGTAAGTTTACCTAATCAGTGTTATTATGTTATTTTAAATGATTCGTTTTATAGTTGCCTACTACCCCAGATGAATGGATTACGATTGCCAACGATTTTTGGCCAAAGTCATCAATTTTATAATACCTTGGGGTCAATCGACGGCAAACATATTGCTATTAAAAAACCAGCAAATTCCGGCTCATTGTACTACAATTATAAAGGATTTTACAGCATAGTTTTATTAGCGATAGTAAATGCCAAGAAAGAGTTCGTGATGGTGGCCGTCGGAATAAATGGACGTATTTCAGATGGAGAAGTTTTGTATTATTCCAAACTTGGAGAACTAATGCAGAAGGGAACCCTTACTATACCAAATGCTTGTACCTTACCAAATACAAGTGAAGTTTATCCATAAGCGTTCGTCGCAGACGAAGCATTTGCACTAAATGTGCACCTATTAAAGCCTTACTCACAAAAATCGATGAATGAAGCTCGATATTAGTTCAATAAAAGCTTATCAAAAGCACGCGTAGTTGTGGAGAACGCATTTGGTATCTTGGCATCCAGATTTGGCGTTTTCCAAAAACCAATGGAACCTCGCAAAGCGGAAATAATAACAATGGCATGTTGTTATTTGCACAACTTCCTAGCTAAGGAAAATAATCATACATAGTTTGCGTCCAATGAAGGAAGCACAAATAACAACTTTGTTCTTGTGCAAAATATACTTAGCAGATATAGTTCATCAGATGCAAAAATAAACAGGGATAAATTATGTGCTTATTACAATAATGAAGGTAAATTGTGAAAAAAAGTCCTGTTGAGGACGTAGAGAAGAGCTGGGGATTTAAAATATGAATGTGACAGAAAATCGGTTCGTGTTATAGCCGTCGATGGATTAAGTTTTCCTTGTCGTGCCTCGAAAAGTATTTCGTTTATAGCTCTCTCAGCGTAAATTCTTTGAAGAGGATCAAGTGTGTTGAGGGTTTCACCCCAAGCAATGACTATAGTTGGAACATTATCTTAATTTTTTTTTAAGTTGGACTGCTCCAAATAGTTACAGGAATTCTGTAAAAGTTCATCTTGCTTTGATCCTACATTGAGGTGTTTATTTCGCTTCGGAGGTGGTGGTGAACAAATACTTGAATGCGACAAAGTCTGTGCTTCATCGTGCAGAACATCACTTTCTGTAGTTTGAAAAAGTGAAATAAATGAGTAAAAGTTTATATTAGGTAATCTACAAACGCACGGTATTAACATCACTCAATTGTTTAGCTGTGTAATTTGCGGGTTTTTCGTATTTGCTTAAAACTTTAATGCATAGAAAAGCCATGAAGTTGGCTGATACACAATGTCACTACTAATTCCCGATCTTTTTGAATCATGTATTTTTTCAGTTCCTTCCTATAGTTGGATCTGAGCGTATTTATTTTGCGTCATACATCGTCCATAGTAGCCCCGTTCTTTATTTTTTTATATGTTGGTAATAACTTTTCCAATGCACTATCCCGACAATGTTTTTTCATATAACCCGGATGTGTGGGGTTCCATAGTTGTGGTAGACTCTCATAGATTTCTACAAAATGTTAGAGATTTTTAGGCTCGTTACTAGTTTTACTCAATTCGGGTGCGGATTTGCCAGGGTCGAATATCAGGTTTAACTCCACATCATCCAACACATACAAATAGTCTTCATCGTTCATTCTGATGTTTATTAATTATTGTACTTTTTATCGCACACATTTATTGCACAAAATTATTTAAAAAACAAATTAGAATAACACACAATGTCAATTCCGCAATAATATCAAATTTTTATTTGATAAACACAATTCTACAATAAGCAAAGCGTAATGATTCAAAAATAATAATGACACGAACCCTACACGGTCAATAATAATTGACACTATCTCCACCATATGTAGAGTAATGATGTCTCAAAATCAGAAAACCTGGATTTTCGTCATTACCGACCATCATTCTTAATTACTTTAATTTACACGATCAGTATTAATGTCAGTATTGGACAGTACTGCCATTTTTAAGCAAATCTAGTAGCCCGAATTAAACAAAATTTGTGGAAAAAAAACATTTTGTAATTCATGTTAGTCAGTTCCATACATATACTCGTATACTCGAACGTCTATAATTAAAATGTCAATAAGCTATTCTCACCGCGAATATGCAGAAATGCATTTCATTTATGGCTTATGTAATGGCAACTCCCGAGCAGCATCAAGAGAACGTCAGAGACGATATCCAAATGGGGAATGCTTTCCCGGTTATAAAGTATTTCAAAACGTACATCAAATGTATAATGAAGGCGAAGTCCCTGGTTGTCCGAGAAGATATGAAACAGTACTTGGTATATAGCCAATGATAGAGTAATTGGAATGGTGACAGATGGGTCATCACAAGTGTTCGTTATTTATCAAGACGTCCGGGAGTGCCACGGTCCACGTCGCATCGTATTTTAAAAAAAGATCAGTTGCATCCTTACCATGCGCAACGTGCACAAGACCTTTTACCTGCTGACTATGAAAAAAGGGTGCAATTTTGTCAAGAAATGCAGCGCGGATGCAAAGAAAGTTCGCAGTTCTTAACAACGTTTTATAGTCGGTTTCAACACCAATTTAGAGTGAACATGTGGGCGTGAATATTCGATGGAAAATTGATTAGTCCATTTGAACTACCACGTCGGATCAACGGGGAAGTCTTTCTAAATTTTTTACACAATGTCTTGAATGAATTACTTGACGTTTCCCTACAAACACGTGAAAATATGTTGCTACAGCATGATGGAGCTCTCCTTCACTATGTACTATGCATTATGCAAATTATCCAAGTCGCTTGATTGGAAGAACGGAGTTCATTGCATGGCCACCGTGGTCTCCTGATCTAAGTCCTTTAGTAAAGAGTAAACCAGACCGATCAGAGATCCGGCCACGAATAATCGAAGCGTAAAATATGATTAAAAGTAACGAACGTGCGTTTCGACGGATTAAGCGAAATGGTGGACACGTCGAACACTTATTATAACATTTACAATTAATAAAAATATTATTTTATTGATTTTGTTTTATTTTCGACAAAACATCGATTTTAGAAATCGAAATTTTATTAAGTGCATTTTTTAATAAACACGATTTACTTTGTGAAAAATTGATAAAAAACTTTCTGTTGGGGCCAGCCCGGTGTGTGAAACCATTTTAAAATCTGAATTAGTGTCGCATATATTTCTGATAGTGGGTCAACTTTCTGTAGTACATTATTTTCCCGCTGGCGTCGTTTAAACATCAATGATGTTATCAATGATGTCAAACGATGTTATTGGAAAGGCACACTCTTCCAGATCGTATAAAAAAGAAAGTTAAACAAAAGAACTCTTGTTTTTCTCATTAATTTTTTGGTGAGTGCGCATGCGGGTCCTCTAAAAAACACTAAAAGTGGAATAACTTTTGCATCATCAATTCGAAAAAACTGTAGTTGTCTGTTTTTGTTGGAAATGAGCTCTCCTATCATCCTGCTTCGTTTGATCGTACAATTCTTGGACACCTTGTTTAGAAGCAGGTATCTAGTCCAAAAAATTATACAAACACAAGTATTTTACTATTTAGCCTAAAAATAAAAACAAATTTCAACAAACCTTCCAATTTATAAGGTTATGTTTTCCTACATCCTAAGTATGCTTGAAAGTATTAGTAAAAATAATGTTATTACATATGCAAATTTCAAAATTGCCAACATTTCCGCCAACGTTCCATTGAAGTTATATTCAAAAATTGAGTACTTGAAACTAATTTGTAGCCTAATATTACCGATTTTTTATAACTCAAGATCGAAACGGCCCAGATTTTGTAAGATTGAGCCATGTAGTTAGTATTCAAAGATGTTAAAAAGTTTAAATATGTATACAAATTTCATTGAATAAAACGAGACTACGATAGCACCTGGAATGATTTCCAATAGTGTAAGATCTCAGCTAATTCAAACATCGAGCGCCGTTGAAAAATATAGACCAGGATAGGTTTATTATGTAACAATAGTGATTGACAAATTGAAAATCAAATTCAATAAGTTCATGAAGTTTGTTTGAATGGACGGCTACCCTCCCTCTTCGAGTTTTTTTCCCACTAAACTTATAATATTGGCTATAGAAATTTTTATTTTTATTTTAAAATAATGAAAAACGTCCAATTTTATTTATTAATGTAAGTCTATTTTTGCACCAAGCGCTTTTGTAATATTTTCCTACATAAAAATAGAGCAAAGTTCTAAAGTTTTTAAACGTTCTAAAAGTTCTAAAATAGGGTTCAGGAAACCCCTTAAAATTGTGTGGAAATCGACTTGGAAAATGAATAAATAATGAGCTTATACAAATGTTGTTGTTGTATTACGTTTCTTTCTAAAAGCACGATTGCAGTGAAAAAAAAATTATTTTAAATCACAACATTCAGTCAGTCATTCAGTCAGCCACCAATTATGTGGTTGTGGGAGTACGCGGGAAATTATGTAAAAATACGTGATTAATAGTTTATATAGGAACAAATTGGGGCGTTTTAAAACCTATTTTTATCTATATTATATATGATTCTCTAACAACGTTCGAACACCATACCGGCCACCGAAAAGACAATACTTGTATGCAATTTAAAAATAGTTTATTCTTCTTTAAAATTACAGAGAAAAGAGTTTCTTAATCCAGAGGCAAGCTGTGATGTGTGATAATCAGGTTCATCAAACTTGTGTGGTTATAAATATTCGTCCTATTCATAGGCAAGTTGATATTTCTTGTACGCAGAGACGTACAAAAATCTAGCTTTTCATATATTGGGTGCCCAAATGTATTTCCGGCTTTTTTTTTAGTGAAATTAAAGATATTAGTTTGTGTAGAAAATGAAAGAATGTTTTATTCAAAGTATGCTCCTTCGGAAGCTATAACCTTCGCCCATCGTTCAGGCAAGAAACAGATTCCTCGATGGAAGAAGTCTGGTTGTTTCGAGGCGATCCAGTCATCAACAAGTGATAAAAAGAGGGAGCAATGGGAGGGAGTAGAATTTCCCTATTCTCCCTGTCCAAGCAGTTTTTGACTGGTATAGAAATATGTGGCCTAGCTTTGTCATGTTGCAAAATAATTTTATCGTGCCTGTTGTCCCATTCCGGTCGTTTGGCAGCTAGAGCTTGCATTGTCATCAGTTGTCGTCGATAAACTTGTCCCGTAATGGTTTTACGCTCGTTCAGCAGCTCATAATAAACGACACCCTTCATATCCCACCAAATACAAAGCATCACCTTCGAACCATGGATATTTGTTTTTGGCGTCGATGGCCCTGGTTCATCTGCCTTGACCCACGCTGGTTTGCGCTTTGGTTTATCATAATGGATCCACTTTTCGTCCCCAGTGATGATTCCATGCAAAAACCCCTTCCTTTGTTGTCGTTGAAGTAACAATTCCCACATGGTTTTCCGACGTTCCATGACCCGTTCTTTCAATTTGCGTGGCATCCAATTTTCCAGCTTCTGAAGCAATCCCATTGCATGTGTACGTTGCGAAACACATTGTTGGGTAATATTTAACTCTTCTGCTAATTGTTTTTCGGTCTGACAAGGATCCACATCAAGCAATTCTTCCAATTCTGTATTTTCAAATTTTATTGGTCCGTCTTCACGTTCTCTGTCTCTTACGTCAACACCACCAACTTTCACCACCAACTTTGAATCGTTGGAAGCACTCTTTGCATGTTGTATTCGATAGAGAATGTTCACCGTAAACTTCCACAAACAAACGAGTTGTTTCCGCTGCACTTTTCTTCAACAAAAAAATAATGAAGTAGGAGGAGGGTTTTCATATGGTGCCGTATTTAGCGAAGGTGGCTGTTACAGATCTGGTACGTTTTGTTGTATATGTATATTTGACGAAACAGAAGGTAGACCAATCTCAAATTTGTTGTTCTAAAATTTTTTCAATTTCTTCTTTATTTTTCATGACTTCATCCGACAATTTATGAAAAATTGTAAGCTGAGTATTATCAGCCAACATTTGGTGATGCTCAAGCAAACTGAACGTTTTAATTTTGATTAGGTCTCTACATTCATCACAAAACCACATAAAATTGGCACATTTCCGAATTAGGTTGCAAGCTGCTATTTACAGGCACCAAAATGAACAAAAATAAAATAATAATCCAACAAAAACGAAGATATGTAGACTGTCAGTAACTCCCAAAATTGTTCCAAAAATGAGACTAACGACCAATATTTAAACACTATATATTACAGTTGCTTAGTATTATGCTTATTAAAAATATTTTATAATTATTATAATTAAACTATTTAATATTTTTATCTTCACAATATAAAATAATTTTCGATGCACAAAAAAAAAACAAAGCGGACGTCTTTGCTAAGCTTACTTCGCTAAGCTTACTAATCTTAAAATATTTGAATTTAATCAAGGAACAGAAAAGCATTTGTTTGTCATTGTTTTGCGATGTACACAAATGGAATCCAAATATACAAAATTTGATTTAAATGCATCGAGTAAATTATTTATAAAAGGAAACCAAGAAAGATCAGTCTAATGAACAGGAACAGTTTATAAAATGTTCATAATTTATAGCTTTATAATCAGGAACATAGGTACATGAACTTTTATCTCTGACTTGACTTAATTTATACCTGGTAAAAATTAAATCATGATCAGATATGGCAGGAACTGCAAGCTGTCCAAAAGGTATGATATTACCTTTCTCAAATTTATATAATAGCGTAACGGATACAACTATTGGCACTCTTAAGCAATTCTCATATAGTAACCGTTAGTAGTTGTATTGAGAACGGTATCATTACGATGTACATTTTATTATGTAACAGGTTATCCAGTTTTCTTGAAAATGGAAATTCTCCATTTTCAAAATAATAATTAAAAATATGTTTAATTTACTAAAATATGAAGGTGTTCCAAAAACTATATCTATTGGCATGGTCGTATATTAATTGGCACCTTTTTTTAGTACAATTATTGGCATGCCTATACCACAATTGGCATACCAAAAATTTACGTTTATTGGCACACTGATAATTTCCAACGATTATTCTAAAATAAAACATTCAACTTTATAAATAAAAAATATAACAAAAATATATTTCAAAATAAAATTACATGTATTTAATAAACAGCTATTAAAAATTATAATAGAAATAAATAGTCCTACTATTATAAGTTCTCGTTAATTCAATAAAAACTAGTGTAATTATCACAATCAATTTTCGAATATTAATCACAATATTTTGCATCCATTGCAAATAAGTCTTGGATTGTACTGTATTTTTAGTTTTATAAGACATTTAAGATGAAATTCTCTCGTACAACTTTGGCACTTTATGTCGAAATTCTCAGAACCAGAATTTCCCGTAAAGGCATAGGTGCAATGATAGCACATCTTTCCAGCTGCAGGTGAATTATCTCCAATGTCCAGCACCACATCAGTACAAAAAAGTTTACGAACATAATGATCTTTCGGTGGCTCACTAATAATCGACGCTCTGTGCGATGTAGAAAGTATATGTTTGAAGCCCGTTTTATCTTCTTTACGTATTTCTTTGTTTTTTAGGAACGGTTTGACAATGGTTTCATGAGGTATCGTTTTACCTAGAAGTTCATTTTGATCGTTTTTGATGCTTTGTAGTTTCTGTATCTGCTCAAACTTTTGCAGAGTGTCTTTGATTGGCTCCACGCTGCTTGACGTCGTCGTATTTGTAGTAGATTGATATCTTCCGGAAGATTCATCCATTTCATTGAGTTTGATAATTGGTTCTACAATAGGTTCATTAAAATAGGGAGTCTCAACTAGACAACTTTTATTATTGCTATGACAATTTAACTGTTCGTAGATTCGCATGTCTCTATTTCCTTCAATACTACTCTGCCTTGTATTTTCAATTGCAACTAACACATTTGTAGAAGTTGTCGTACTTGAAAACTTCTTAGACTTTGCATTTTCTTTGCGTGGGCGTTTCGATTTATTCAGTTTTTCTGCATTTTTTAACTCCTTATTTTTCATTCGTAAAATTTTGCGGTTTTCCTTTTCTAATTCAATTTTTTTAAGTTGATCTTTTTTTAGTTGTGCTTGTTTTATCCACAGCGGAGAAGTAACCACATATGGCTTTTTAATTTTGTCCGTTTTGCAACCTTTTCTCAAGGGAGTCTCTGGCCAAGGTAGGAAATCATCAATTATTGCAACAGTTATGTATGCCACTGTTTGTAGTTCTGTGGACTGTTGAATGGGAATGACATTGGAAATATTTATAATTTCGTCATTTGCCGTACTTGGCGGATCTTGAATTATAAAACATTCATCGATGGCACTGATGTCTATTTCTGAGGTTTCTATATTCTGATATTCAACGTGCGTTTGTGTTGATTTATCTGAAACACTTAGATTTAATTTTCCTTTGGATTTAAACTTGTTATATAAATCATATAAAATTACGAAATCTTCGTTGAAGCTATCTTTTTGAAGTTCACCTCGGTCGATACTTTCGAATAGTTGAATTTTGTTATCACCGATTGCTTCACACAGCGTTTGAAATCCATCGTCCGGTGATTTGGGATTTAGTCGACCGCCATATGTAGATTTAGACGATGATCTTCCTAAGCATTTCGATAAATTAATTGCAAATTTGTTGAATGGAAAGAGGCCACATGCCTTGAAGCCCTTCTGAATAGTCTCTTTACACACAGTACTTTCCACAACATCATATAATAATGGTGCAAATTTTTCTTTAGTTAAAGAGGCACTAGGGTTATTACGTCGCCATTCGAAAACTTTCCGATTCCAAGACGTTTTCAACGGTTTGAATACTGCCACATCAGCGGGCTGTAATATTCTAGTAGCATTCGCATATAATGCTACTAAAATAATTTGCAGTTTCACACACAGCTCACTCACAGGTAACGTTAGATGGGTTGAGTGCCCGTCAACAAAATATACAACGGGAAATTTAGTGCCCAGCTGCACTAAATACGGATGCAAAACCTTTGATATATACTCGTAAAATACTTGTTTTGTCATCCACCCGTTGTCACTGATTCCAATTCCCCATCCTTTAGGCAACGATTTACGAATTTCTTCCGGTATTCTTTTATATGGGTAGATTATCATGGGAGGGGTTAACACTCCGGCAGCAGAAAAGGTAAACATGACCGTTAAATTTGCTTTGGCCAATCCTTTGTCAATTTCGTATACATTTCGAGAGCCTTTCGCTGCTAAAACGTTTTTAGTTTTAGGACATAAAAGAAAATTCGTCTCGTCATAGTCGTGATCTTTTAAAAAATTTTCTATTGTATCGAACCATGAATAAATATCTGAAGCAGCAACTGTAGCACTTGCTGCCGAAACAGGATCACTAGCTCGAAGCGATAGAGACGGATGACGTTTTAAAAAAGCTTTAAACCAACCCTTTCCTGGAATTTTGTTCTCACCAAATGGATGAGGTCTATCAGTATCTTCTAAAAATTCTTTTACTGCTGTAACAACATCCTCGTTTCGCTTCGGGAATCCTTTTTGTTGGGAAATTTTTATCCATTCAAAAATGCGTTGCTCTTCTTCTTCGGTTAGGATTGTTGGTGGGCCTGGTCGAGCTTTAGAAAAATTCGACCCTAATCGAAATTGAAGCGTTGATCTAGGCACATTATATTTTTTGGCTGCCGCCTTTTTACTAATTTGGCCGTTTCTTATTTCACGTAATGCCTTTTGAACCTGGTCTTCATCAAATGTGTCTCTTTTTCTTGGCATTTTTTAATTACAGAATTAAAAATGTACGAGTATAATAACAAAAAAGAATAATTACAATTATTGGCACATGATTAAGGTATAACAATTGGCACGTGCCAATAATTGTAGTTTATTATTAACCAATTATTGGCATCCTAGTGTCAATAATTAAATTTTGACTTTATTGGAACTAGTTAGTTATTGGCACACTATTTTTTTAATGTTTAACATAAACAAATAATCAAAAATAACTCATTTTAATTAATTTTATCATATTTAAGAATATTAATCGTACAAAAAAGTTTAATTACACTGCTGTATCTATATAAAACTAGTACTTACATTTCTGGCCTCCTTAACGAAATACGCTATTTTTTTACTAGTCGAGACGTTTCTGCGCGTGATGTTTTCGCAATGAAATGTTAGAGGAAACTAAACCTATTAACTACTTTTTTTGTTTGACAATACATAAAAAATAAACTAATTTACACCAACACATTGATAAAACATAATTAGGACTTATTAAAAGAGAGGAAAATGCTATGGTAGTCAGTAGTGCCAATAACTGCATCGAAATTATACAGTGCCAATAGTTGTAGGCGTTACGCTATTACTAAATCCAATGAGGTATTTTCTAATCTAGTTGGTCCAAACCGCAGCAAGTAAGTTTTACATACTGGGATAAGTATTTAGAACAAACCATTTGTAAATCATCAATATCTTTAGAACCAACTGGTGGTGGATTATAAATAATTAAAATTAGAATTTAAGAAAAGTTTCAGTTAAAGCAAGAAAGTCAAATTTGTGCACGTCTAACATAATACAAACTTCATCAAAATGCTTTACTAAGCTACGAACGTTTAAATGGCCAAAATTAATTCAAGAATGAATATTTACCTGATTATCACATGTAACAACGTTTCTATTATCTAAATTATCGTTGAATCCGTTGCAGCAGACATTGGAAACATCTCCTGCTCTACCTTTGACCGAAAAATTTTCCATTTTAACTGCCTCATAAGCACACTAGTTGGCCGGGTATTAGGATCAGTTCTTTACTAGTTAGTTGCGAATTAATTCCAACTTTAAAACACACGTAGTCCAACGAATCAAGATTTTGATTTGTTGACTGTTCAGACGGTTGTTTTGGAAAATTTCAGTAACTAGGGAAAAAAATGCACTTGATTGTGGAGTAATGAGCGTTTCAGAGAGCAATCCAGTAGTTCTAAGGTTATTATCAACACTGGACACAGAAGGGGATATTCGATCAATTCAGATACTCCTATAGATGAACTACTGGAATCAATTGGAATTTCCAAAGAATCAGGAACACTTAAAATTGCACACGAATGCGGAGTTATCATCGTATCAGCACACAATCCAACATCTGACTGAATATGATGGCGATGGTTTATATCCACACTGGTAGCACAATGTGAAACGGCATCAGCAGATAATACTACAGAATAGTGTGGTGCATTTCCCGAACTTTTCGGGGTTTTCGTGCAAAAGTTAAATTTTCAGTAGTAGATGTTTGCTTGTAAATTGCAGAGCTATCTTTACCAGAAAATGCACTACAATCTTCAGCCTAAACTAATTGTGACACACTGTTCACTGTATTATTAATGTTGTTGCATAGTTCAGATAAATCAGTAAATTTATCACACTGTATTTTTAAAAGATTGTTACTAATCATCACAGAACCAATGCACATTAACGCGCTGCACATTAAAGTTTTATGACAATTTAGGACCATGCATTTTTAGTAGACCAGCCTTTTACGATTTCCACTGCAATTAATAACGTTTGTATCGTTTTCACTAGCACATACAACACAAATATTAACCACCATTATTTGTGTTAACTTGCGCGAACACAGCACAAACAACAGAAGTCACTTATTTCAATATTTACACTTCTTGAATTATGCACACTCTAATTATTTGATATAGAGTTGGAGAAAAAGTTCGTGGACGTTTTTGGGCGAACAAAGAATGAACTTCAAATGAACTTTATTAAACCAAATATGTGCCGTTTTGATCGATGACCTTTTGCCATTTTTCTGGTAGAGCCATGATCATATCACTGTAGAACTTCTGTAGTTTAGAGGCGAAAAATCGAGACAACTCATTTTCGCAGGCCTCTTTTGAATTTAATGTAGAACCATTAAGATGGTTCTGCATGAACTGGAACAAATGGTAGTCCGATGGTGCAAGGTCAGGACTATATGGTGGGTGCATCAAAACTTCCCAGCCAAGCTCTCTCAGTTTCTGCCGGGTCGTCAATTCTGGACGTTTTAACTGAATTGCTTACCCTAAACGCGTTAGTTGCTGACAGTAAAGATTATAATCAATCGTTTGGTCCGGTGGCAGCACCTCATAATGCACGATTCCTTTCCAATCCCACCACACACAGCATCTGGCTTTGATAATTTTTGGGAAGCTTCACCTCGTTTCGTCCATGATATTTTTCGCACAACGTTGTCGTATCTTATCCACTTTTCATCACCAGTAATCATTCGCTTTCAAAATGGCTCGATGTCGTTCCCTTTCAGCAGTGTTTCGCAGCTAGAAATCCTGTCCATTAAATGTTTAACTGTTAATTCACGTGGTATCCAAACGTCAAGCCTTTTTAGTATCCAGACATTTTCAAATGGTTTAAAACTGTTTTGTGATCAATATTTAGTTCTTTACCAATTGCATAGCTGCTTATATGCCGGTCTTTTTCAAGTTTCTGCATGATTTCATCGACTTTTCTAGTGGTTGGTCGACCAGAGCGAGGTGCATTTTGACATCCATATTTCCAGAACGAAAGCGCTTGAACCATTTCTTGGCTGCTGATTTTGATAAAACTCCTTCTCCATAAACAGCGCAGTTTTTTTCGTAAGCCTGAGCCACGTTTTTACCTTTGTCATAATAAAATTGTAAAATATATCGAATTTTTTCACTATTTATCTCCATGTTTAAAATTTTGTAACTTTTTATTCATTTCACCGATTTTAATCTTTTGTATGTCAAAGTACAAGTTAAAAAGTCTACTTTAAAATACACATAAGAATTTCCCGATACGATCAAATGTTACTGAGATATATGAATGTAAAACCATCTACCGAGAAAAAGGCCACGAATTTTTTCCCTGCCTTTATATCCCGGGTGACTTTTTTAAGGTGAAACTTTCAAATATCTCGGAAAATAAACACTCTACGAAAAAAATGGTCTAATATTTATCAAAATTTAATCATTCTAGAGGAACATACATTAGTTCTAAAATTAGTACCCCTTCTCCCCTTCTTGTAAGTGGGGTGGAGAGTAACTTTGAAATTAAAATTGGAACCCGTATTTTTATTACAGATTCGGATTCTTAAAGTACGTAGGATTTCTTTAAAATAAATTTTGCGATTCATGATAGATGGGGCTGTTAAATTAAATGTTTATTAAATTTCCTTCGATTTCTCCTACTGAGAACCTATGCCTACGATTCTGCAATACGTTTGAATTAAAATTAACTATTATCGTAACCCAGGAACATGCGATTAAATCTGTTTTCAAATAAATGATTTTTTTTTGGATTTTGTTTTAAAAATATCGATTCAGTTCGAAGATTATTTCGAAAACAAAAAGACATGTTTGCGTTAGGCTATTAATACAATACAAAATGGATGATGGATTGATAATGCTGTCACACTCTAGCTTCGGATTTTCCGGATAGGATTCGGTCACTGCTTCATTTTATCGGGCTGTTAAACAATTTACAATTGATGGAAGTATTCAATCGAAAAAACGAACTCGTCGAGCAACAGTCATTGAGGAAAGTAATGAAAATGCTGTATTGGCTGCAGTAACTCATAATCCTCATTTAGTACACGAAAAATAGCTAGCGATTCCGGACTATCCCAAACCAGTATTTGGAAAATTTTACAACGTCATAAGTACCATCCATAGCATGTGTCTTTACACCATCTTCATGTCGTTGATTTCCAAAAATAGGTAACTTTTTGTGAGTGGGCACGTGAACAAATACAGCAAAATCCCAATTTTTTTTCGCTACGTATTGTTCTCCGACGAGTCGTCTTTTACAAACCATGGAACGGTTAATCGACACAAAATGCATTACTGGAGTATTGAAAATTCGCACTAGCTTCGCCTAGTTGACCAATATTTACACTTCTTAAACAATTAATAAATTCAAAGTAAACGAAACGCTTTGGGGTTTGAACAAATTAATAAATTTTAGAAAATTCAATTCGTACTGAAAAAAACAAACAACATTCAGCTAGGACTACTACATCCCAAATATAGTATCTCCATCAGAAGCCTCGTGCTGTTTTCGTGTGTAAAGTACGCGTCGAATACAAAGGCTGCACAGCAATTGTTTCGTCTCTCTTTTATGGCCGAATCACTGCCGATGGTCATTTATCATTCCTCCTTTGAGTATCATTCATGGCAGTGCGTTTTAAAACAATTTCTATTGCATTTTTCGATTTATCTGCGCAATTTCAAATAACTAAACCTCGAATAAACTTGTCACAACTTCCGTAATTATGCGGCGTTATACAGGGTGTCCCATTGAGACGAGTAAAAACGAGTGGAGTGGGTAGCAGGTCCATGAAGAAAAGTCTACTACGCATATGTCCGGAAATGAACCGTTACCTACTTAAAATACATTTCAAATGTTTTAGCAGATTACCTTGAATCATGTAATTGCGATTAATTCTTCTAAAAATTAAGATAACTCAATTGTTTCTCTATAATTTTAAAGGCACAGAGTTCTTCGTTCGCCTCGCGAATGAACATTTTCATTCATAGTGTTTTCCATAAAGAAAACATTTGTGGAAAAAATAGTTACTCCGTTTTTTTCTAATCACGCATACTTTGTGAGATATTAACAATTCAATGTTCCACTTGTTGAAAAAAAATTATTATAAGTCGTTATAAGTAAAAAATTTATTTAATTTATCAAAATGTCTCACGGTTACTTACAACAGGTACTTGCTGAAAATTATGAAAAACCAAAGCAATCGTTTTTCAACGTATGTAGTTAAAAAACAATTTAGTAATTGACTGTTGCATTTGTTAAACTAAACTTACTACAAAAAACCTTGTTAACCTTTTAAAAGTAATTTGTTTGCGCATTTGTAATCAGAAATAATAAAACGTCACGCTACACATTGAAAGGACTCTAATTTTCATTTTTTTTATGGTTTGTGTGGCGGAAATGCACGAGGTGCAGAGCGTGAATACGCAAACCGGTTTCCAAATAGGCGGGTATCAAATCATAGAATGTTTGAAATAGTTCACAGAAGATTAAAGAACAAGGAACATTGTTTCCTTCTGAAAATGAAATTGTAAGCAAGTTTTGAAATTTGTTCGAAGAGATCCCATCATTAGCACGAGACGTCTTTCAGTACAACTCGAAATCGAATTAGCAAAAATAAAGTCTGGAGAGTACTTCGAAGCAACCATCTACACTCATTCCATTACACTCCAGTGCACGAATTATTACCGGCCAATTTCCCAAAGAGAGCAAATTTCGGTTGTTCACTCTTAAACAACAAGAAACATAATCCTTCATATTTGTGATCCATTTTTTGGAGAGACGAATCGACAATTGACGAGGGATGGAGTCAGAAATTTCCACAATCTTCTTGAATGACAATCAGAAAATCCACGTGGAAAAATTGAATACACAAAACTGTCTTGCATTTTTGAATGAAACAGGTCTCATTGTTCTAGAAACAATTCCACACATCATGAGGAATACTTTCTTGTATCAATAAGATGGAGCTCCTGCACACTGTGGAATATCGTGAATGGTATGATATAAATTATCCAGGGCCAATTTATCGCAAAGGACCTATAGCTTGGCCACCTAGATCTCCAGATTTAACACCACTTGATTTTTATGTATGGAGATTTTTGAAAGGAGGAGTAAACGCAACAAACATTCAGACTACGGAGCAGTTGGTTGTGCGAATCAATAATGCCGGCAATGAAATAGAAGTCAAATAAGAAAATTTCAAAATAGTTGCTGCCATTAGAAGGCGGCTCCAACTATTGCTTGTTACAAATTGGAAATCATTTCGAACTGTGTGTGAATAATATTTTTTTTTTCAAGTACTACATGAATTGTTAATATCTCAAAACCTATGCGTGATTAGATAAAAACGGAGTAACAATTTTTTACTAAAACGTCTGGTAAATTTAAATTTGAAATAAAAAACAAAAATTATTAAGTGACTTTTTTTTAGAAAAATGAATTAAACGATTTTCTTTTTATTTTGTGCTATTTTTTTAAAATTCCACCAATGTTTTCCTTTATGAAAAACACTATGGATGAAAATGTTTATTCCCGAGAAGAAAGCAGATCTCTGTTCCTTTAAAATTATAAACTTTTCTTCTTGACATTGACTCGGCCAATGGGACACCCTGTATACGCCACGTTACTTACCCAGAATTTTGATTTCAACATTTACTTAGTGTAGAAATTGTATAGCATTTTTGTCCAATAATCTCATCTGGTCTTCAAAATATAACCGCGATCTGATAAGCCAATTAGCCGTTAAGCAATATTCGTTGGTTTCGGCAAAATTTACTTTCCTGGACTATTTTTTTTCTCCAAATACGTAGTCGTCGCTGGGAGCCCGATCCGGAGAATACTATGGATGGGGAAATAACTCGAACTTCAATACATGAAATTTTGCCATCGTAGCCCACGACAGTTTATTCTTTCAAACGCATCAATAACGCCATGTAATATTCCTTGTTGATGCTATTTGCTTTCTTAAGATACTTGACGAATAAATTACATTGTGCATCCCAAAATTTGGAAGTCAAAACCTTACCGGTCGCCATTTGCGTTTTTCATCGTTTCGGACGCCTTTCACTGGTTGTTGTTTACTCAGCTGATTGACAATTTGAGTCCGCAGTGTAGTGGTAGATACATGTTTCATCTATTGTCACATGTTGACAACAGCACTGCGAAGTGCGGCATCCATTGCGATCTTCATGCAAAATAGTATGCCTTTTGATTTCTGGAAGATCAGCAGCTACCTCACGCAAGTTAAGTTTGCTTTCTTTGGCAGTAATGAGTACTCAATTGAAGTCTAGCAATGATTGTAGAAAGACTTTACTTTGTTGAAATTATGAAATGAGTTGAGCACTTTTAGAATCGTGAACTCTAGATAACAGGTTAGTTATCAATTATTAAATTTTGATAATTTTACTACATGACTTAAATGAGGAATTAGAGGTTAGAGATTCCTTATATAGAGGAAATTATTTAAATGGCTGTTTTTAATATGATTGGACAAATGGACATTAGTATTCTCATATAGGCGATATTTTCTGAGTACAAACCTTTCAATTTAGATTTACAAATTTAATTCATTCCATTTGCTGAAATCACCAACTGTAAAAAAATTTTTTCCATTTAGTTGTTCCGTAGGATGTAGAAGTAGCTTTTCATCAAAATGTTGGTCGCATAATTTAAAATAAATGGCATTCATAAATCATTTTTCATAAATCAAGATATTTTCTGTAGGTGGAATATTTTAATAAATTTGCAGCCTAACCAACAGAGTCGTATACTCGCATCAATAGACCATTTGACATTATTACACAACAGGCAGAACGTCGAGTAAAAATATGTTTCTAAAACGTTGGCGTGAAGTATTTCCTTAAACTGTTTAAATATGTTTAGAATTATTTTTAGGAAAAAATTCACGTTTCTAGCCAGAGTTGTGAAAAATTTCCTAATCCTAAATACATAGTTGAGAATGTATTAGTGTAAAATATACAAAATCCATATTAAACAGAAATATTATTTTTTTAATCTGGATTTTATGTTTTTGTTTATTACGTAGGGCGCTTAAAAAAATGCATGCATTTGTAGTGTTAGGGCAAGCTCAACAGGTATATGTATAACTTACTATAATAATAATTAGTGTATTAGTCAATGAACCTGTACAGTAAACACATGTGGTTTGTAATTCCTGACTTCCGCTGTGCATATAAGCAAAATTATTACTGTGTAAAATAAATATTGTAAATAAATAATGCAACAAAATTGGTAAAATAAATTAGAACAACTTAAAAAGCCAACCTGCTTGTTCTCTTCTATAATTAAAATTATAAAGTTTTCTTTAATTGAAAAGTGGTCAAAGCCCTTACCAGAGGTAAGCGCACTCACTACTCATTAAAGAAAACTATTCAATAAGAAAAATTCGAATTTCAATCTGTGGTTGGAATTATTCATATGGTCTGAACAGTTGGATTAGACTATTCATGGTCCTTCGAGCCGGATCTCAGCGTTAACGAGATCAGTATAGCCGTTTTTATAACACACAGTAGCAGCTCCTCCGGTAAAGTCACCTAACGGAATAAGTTTGTTCACATAAAGAACAGAGATTAAATAATTAAATCGCAACTAAGCGCACCAGTTTTCATCTATAACTCATCATGACTCCCGAAACAGAGGAATTCATTAAACAACAAGATATCATCGCCGATAACATATCCAACATGAGACCGAATTATGGAAAAGTCGGCGACCATCGCAAAAGTCAGGGTTATCTACATGAACGTATTGCAAAATTGAAGGAGCTGTATGCAAAATTCATTTCAGCTGACGACAAAAACATCGCGATGGCGCTCCTCAGTGATAACCATCCTATCTTAAAGACAGGAAGCAGGTAGCAGAAAAGTACGAAGTTCTGCTGGCTGAATTACAACAGCTATTAAAGTCCGGATCAATTACATCAGATCAATTACAATCGCCATCATTTAGTGGCGACAACCTAGGCAACAATACTAATTATCAAAACAGGTTGAAGCCACCTCGAATTGAATCGATCGAGCAACTTGACAACCCTTTGTTCAAAAAACAAGACGTACTCATGTTTCAATTATATCAACATATACAAGGTTATCCAATTCAAGCTTGATAAAGTAAACTTAAAAAAAAACACACAAAATATTCGGAATGCATTGTAATTTTTATTTCATTTTACAGATTGATCCTTGCCATTTTTAGTTAAACAAGATATCATTCAAATGTCCTCCACGGGACTTCTTACAGGCCTTGATTCTTTTGCGGTAATTTTCAATGACTTTTCGGCACATTTCGGGCGGTATCTCGGCCATTACCTTACGAATATTAGTTTTCAATTCGTCAAGAGTTTGAGGATTGTTTGCGTAAACACGATCTTTCGCGTAGCCCCACAAAAAGAAATCCAAAGACGTTAAATCACAGGATCTTGGAGGCCAATTGACATCAGCCAATCGCGAAATCAAACGTCCAGGAAATTTCTCTTGCAAAAGATCTCGATTTGCTCGTGTTACGTGACTGGTTGCTCCATCCTGCTGGAACCACATATCGTCAAGATCATAATCTTCGATTTTCGTAAAAAAATAATCGGTTAACATGCGGCCATAGCACTCAGAATTGACGGTAACGGTTCGTCCATGGTTGTTCTCAACAAAATACGGCCCAATCACACCACCAGACCACAATGCGCACCAAACAGTGACTTTTTCCGGGTGTAATGGCTTCTCTACAATCAATTGTGGATTTTCTGAGCCCCAAATTCTACAGTTTTGCTTATTAACGTATCCACCAACCGAAAAATGAGCTTCATCACTGAAGAAAATTTTGTTCGAAAAATCAGCATCGACGACCTGTTTTTCCAACACCCAATTTGCGTATGTTCTTCGTTGTCCATGGTCAGCAGGCTTTAGCTCTTGTGTCAAATGGACTTTATACGGATGAAGATGCAAATCCAGATGCAAAATGCGCCATAATGAGCCATAAGATAGGCCTAAATGTTGAGCTCGACGAGGAATGGACAAATTTGGATCTTCTTCCACACTTTCAGCTACAGAAGCGATATTTTCAGCATTGCGAATGTTTCGATGATGCACAGACCTTACAATATCAGTAACAGATCCAGTTTGTTCAAATTTATTCACTGTATTCAATATGGTTTGCTTTGTAGGACGATTATGACGACCATAATCTGCTCGTAAAGCGCGAAATGTGGATACGGCAGAATCACTATTTTTATAATAAGATTTAATAATTTTAACGCGTTGGTCGATTGTTAAATGCTCCATATTCTTAAATGGCAGAATGTCAACTAAATAAATGACAGCGTACTTGACGTTTATCTTTGACAGATGTCGGTATACAGATTTCTACTTTATCAACCTCGAATTGGATAACCCGTTACATCAAATCGAGTACAAACTGGATAACGAAGTTCGTCCACCCGAATACTTACAGGTCGACCAGTTGAGCGGCTCAATTCATGAGCCATCTCTCAAACGTAGAAGAAAAATATGAGAAAGCATGAGATTTGCTACAGACCAGGTCAATCCCCTTCGCTCCTTGCGAACAAATATTTCAAATCGCTTTTATCTGCACCAACGCTGCAAGCGGTTAAAATTAAGTTCCACATTTGAATCATTCGTAGCGTTCATTCTATCCAGAAAACTAGATACAGAATCCATTCGACTATGTGAATCAACTGTACCCAACCCAAGGGAGCTACCAACAATAACCTAATATTTCCTTCTTGGAAAGGAAATTCCAGTCTTTAGAAGCAATGGGCAGTGCTAAATTAACATAATGGGAAACCCAAGGCAATTTATCGGCTGTACAACCTTCAAAGCGAGTCAACGTTGCTACTGTTAATCCTGTTGGTTGGGTTAAAGCATGCTCCAAACGTCACCTGCTCGACCAATGCGGCAAATTCAAAAATCTTACGCTATAGGGGAGAGCTAGCTTGGTGAACACTTCGAACCCCTGTGTAAGTTGCCTCAAGCAACACAGTGTCTCATGAATATGCAAGGCGTACGTATGCATCGTCTTTAAGATGTCTGTACATCATCACACGTTCCTGCATTGCAACAACGCGGTGCCTTCAGTATTGTTGTCTACTGAAATAATGAAGGCGATATCGGGTAATGGTCGGCCAGTCGCCGGCCAAGCCACATTAATTACCTCCAAGGTAGCCACCTACATGTCAACTTTTCGGGTGTCGGAGGAAACCAAGCCGGTACTTGCAGTTACTTTAAAAATCTAAAATTGCACCAAGGTTCGATGGTGAATTCCGTCTAAACGTTGATGCACTGATTTTCGAGAAACTCACTCAAAGGCTTCCCGAAATCAGCATCAACACAAATAACTGGAAACATTTGGAAAATCTACAACACGCCGCCCCACTTTACAGGCAATCACATTCACCTGATATAGTGTTAGGCGTCGATTATTATCCGTTCATCGGCGCTACTGGTGTTAATATAGACGAGCAACATCAACAAATAGCTCAAAACACTGAGCTCGGATGGATTATCATCGGGAGCCCCGGGACTATCGAGAATGAGAAAATAACAACCAAGGTGATAGAAGAACAACTCAAGTTATTTATCGAGAACGACTCCATTCCAGAGGAAAACAATCATACTGAAAAGGAAATAAGAATAGAAATATACAGCAAAGATTACCTTTAACACTTCTAACTTTTGCGAATCTAAGAAAGCGACTGCAGCCAGACTAATACAACTGGAAAAAAAATTGTGAGGGATCCACCGTTTAAAGAAATGTATCACCAGTTCATCCAGAAATACATCAACCTCAATCGTATGGAGTTAGTGCAACCGGAACAAGTACAACTGGCAGTTAATCAAAGTTATTATATTCCACATCACGGAGCGTTAAAACACAATAGCAGCACAACTAAACTCCGTGTGGTATTCGATAACTCTGCAAAACCGACCACCGGCGTATCATTGAACGATTCAATCATGACTGGCCCTAAGATTCAGCAAGTCCTCGCTTTCACGGTTTACAGATTCAACACTGTAACCTATGGTATTACGGCTGCCAGTTTTCTAGCAGTAAGAGCTCTTGAACTAGCTCAAGAAACAACTACCCCACAGCTCAAAAATTGTATCATCGGATTTCTACGTGACGATGACATGCTAACGGGAGGAAGCTGTGGCAGCCATTAATAAATTAAGAACAACTACCGAACAAGGCGGTATCGTATCGTATATATATATCCTTAATCCTAACTACTAGAAATCCTACGTTTTCAAAATTATGGACGATTTTCCAATTAGTCAGACTGAGACTTACAGTAAGCCCGCATTAAGTAGTATTGAATTAACTTTTACTCGTTAATATGTAGTTATTTTACTTATTCGATAATACAAGTGTTTACACATACATAGACATTTTGTTTTGTTGTTGTGTTGATTTTAGGAATAACTTTGTATTTAGGAAAATATTCACAACCGTTCTAAAACACTGTTGCTTAATAATTTTATTTTTTCTTTCGTTTCAGGTATGCTCCACAACTTAAGTTAATAACGACTCTGCTAAATTTATCGTAAGTAAGTGGATCCTAATATTATTTACTTGGGGGTACGTACCCAGAGACTATTTTGGTGTATACTTAACAACTATTTTATCGTTCATACAGTCTGTTACAGCCGATTAACTCCAATGAAGCAAAATAGATTGATTTTATCTATTTTTTGATTAATCGCGTACTTCAAACTAACATTTTCAAAATCAACATATGCCTGATATCTAGTTCTAATCTGCATACAAGCGAAGATTACTAGTCGTAGTTTAATTGTTAAACGTGAATAAATTAAGAAATTATTTTTTAATTTGGATGGAAAAATCAAAATTTGTTACATTTGTGTTTTTTGTAAAACCTTAAATAATGGATCTGCAAAAAAATCATATATATTATAAACGTCTATGACACTGACTGTCTCACTCGAGAACGCACAGGGTGACCAAAAAAAATTCGCCCGTGTGCTTTGTTTTCAAAATTTCGTCAACGAAATACACAAAATGCAACCACAATGCAATCGTAAACCGAATTAAAGCACACACACATACACACACAATTATCATTCTTTAAACAAAAATTCCATAGTAGATTTTTTTTTTCAATTTGTTCGTACAAATAATTACAGTTTTTTTAATTTTGTAATCTTATTTCTATTTAAAAAATATTTAACTATACTTTGCTGGGAATAACGGGTGTGAAGCGCCTCAGAACAATCTAGTACTCGTAGAATAGTTTGGAGTCTCGGATAAATTTAGGAAAATATTTTCGCATTTTCCCAATCTTTAATGATAAAATGATCTCGTGTTCAAAATATTTGGCCAGTTGGTCATCAATATTTCGATGGCTACTAGATGTGGCGTGGATTTCTTAGCATAGTTGGGAAGGTCCGAGGAGCTTAGGGGTATTACTTCTACATTTTCTACATTTTTAATTATTCTCATTTCGAAATGACTATTGGATCTAGCATTCAAAATCTTGAACCCTAGAATCAAAAAATTCGAAAATATATGCTACATCGAATTCAAAGTGCTACGCACTTTATTTTTCGAAGTGTTTTTAAAGGGTGGTTAAATTTTAAGGGCCGATGTTGATTTTGGATAAAACACAAATTATTTAGGAAATTATTGTCAATTCTTTTTATTATGATAATATGGTATGGTTGAATTATGTATGGAACAAACTATCGGCCAAATGGCCGCCGCGACCTCGGCGGCACACCTCCACCCGATGGTTCAAATTTTCGATGACGCTTAGGCATAATTGAGGTTCTATGCCGTTAATGTGCCGAATTATCTCATCCTTTAGCTCTTGAATTGTTGCTGGCTTATCGACGTACACCTTTTCTTTCAAATAACCCCAAAGAAAGAAGTCCAACGGTGTCAAATCACATGATCTTGGCGGCCAATTGACATCGCCACCACGTGAGATAACACGGCCATTGAATTTGTCGCGCAAAAGAGCCATTGTTCCGTTAGCTGTATGGCAAGTGGCACCGTCCTGTTGAAACCACATATCGTACACATCCACATCTTCCAATTCGGGCCATAAAAAGTTCGTTATCATCTCACGATAGCGAACACCATTCACAGTAACTGCCTGACCGGCCTCATTTTGGAAAAAATACAGCCCGATGATGCGGCCAGCCCATAAACCGCACCAAACAGTCACTCTTTGTGGGTGCATTGGTTTTTCGACAATCACTCTTGGATTATAATTCGCCCAAAGGCGGCAATTCTGCTTATTGACGAATTCACTGAGGTGAAAATGTGCCTCATCACTGAAGATGATTTTCTTCGAAAATTGATCATTCACTGTTGCCATTTCTTGCCACCATTCTGACCATTGACGACGTTTGGAATGGTCAAGAGGCTTTAGTTCTTGAGTCAATTGCACCTTATAAGCGTGTAAATGCAAGTCTTTATGCATAATGTTCATCAACGACGAGCGTGAGAGGTGCAATTGTTGGGCACGACGACGAGTTGAGGTGGACGGCTCTTCAGCCACACTATCGCAAACAGCAGCAATATTTTCTGCTGTACGAGCTGTACGAGCATGCACTGGTGTTTTAAAATCTCCTACAGACCCGGTTTGCTCAAATTTTTGCACGATTTTTCCGATTGTACGCACATTTGGACGATTAAATTGACCGAAAAAAATCACGAAGTGCACGATATGCATTTTGATTTGAATGCCCATTTTCATAATATGCCTGAATAACTTTAACGCGTTGCTCGATTGTGTATCTTTCCATGGTTCAAATTGAGTTAATCTGAAATTGAGAAATGTCAAATTAAATGCAGAAAAAAAACTTGACGTTTAGGTGTGGTTCACATTCAAGGTCGGCCCTTAAAATTTAACCACTCTTTACTATTATCCGCTTTTCTACAAGACATAAGCTTTAAATGGTAATTACTTAAAGCTTGTTTCTTTTCTATATGTGTTTGGTTCGGTATAAAGTCATTGAAATTATTCAAAAATTTCATCCTAGAAAACATTAAAAGCGTTTCTCAGGTAGTACTAATCCCATCTCATCTCAAATTTTTTAAAATGATCCCATACATTTTGAAATCCAACAATGCACGCCATTTTAGTCCACTTCAGTCCAAATTAGCTTCTGTTCCAAATTATAACATGATACGGTTGGTTGAAATTTTATTATTCCACGTTAATCATTTGTTGTATATTTCTTACTTAAATTTGTAACTATTTACAATACAAATGACTTAAAAAATATTGGGATGAGATGCGATTACCATTGCTTAATATAAATGTTTATTAGTCTAGTTTTGACTGGTTACAACGACTTTCGGCTTGGAATTTTTGGGTAAACATTTTCAGCTTTGTAGTTAATATAAACCCTTATTATTGTCATTTCTGCAATTGACAACAATGGCTAGATTTAATAAGATTTTAATCTTCTCAACCTTACCCAAAACCCATAATCATATTTTACTTAGTAGTCCGCTTTATCGATATTTTTCAATTGTTGGTCGTCTTTTGAGATTGGCATTTTAGTTAGATCGCATTAGGTTTTTACCATCAGATCTGTATTATCGACATTTGTTGACTAGACTTTTGGCGAACTGTTTGTTTCAAAAACTGGTTTATTGGGCCGAGTAGCAAAAAGAGAATACATATACGAAAATAAATTCAGCACCATTGCTATGGTTAGTAATAGCAATAGCAGATTGATCACATGTGACACAGTCATAAAGGAAAGTAAAAATGTGACCAGATTACTATTAAAAAGGACTAGTCATTTTAATTCGATACTTTTTCGTTATGATGCATTATTGTACTGTAACGGACTGTATATTGAAATTCCGGAAATTTGAGACGCACCATATTATCTTTTTGTCATTTTTGGGAAAATCGTACATTAATAAATGTGTTTACCGAATTATTTAGTTTTGTTGTACATACACATAAATATGTATACAACATAAATACATACAAGCACAGTTCAATTTACAGTATTATAAATATAAAATATTTGACAAGTGTTTCTCCATTAAAAAAAAGCCTGAAATTGAATTTAGTTAGATAAACTTTTATACATACTTCATATAAATAGACATCCTACATACGTCTCCATCCATATATGATGATATAAGTTATAACACAACAATCAAATTTATTTATGATCTCAGAATGTTGTTTTCTTCATTCATCTCCTGTATTTGTGAAATTTAATCTTCTTCACATCTATTCGTATTCCTTTGCCATACTTCTTCGGATACGCCACATATCTTTCCTAAATGAATGAATAACAATACAAAATCTGTATAGAGATACGAGTGTGCATATGTGTTAGCAACCAAGTACATTAACACACGATATACTATACCGAAGTACCGTATTTTATTCGGAGGTTTTCTTTTTTGTGAAAAGGCTTGAAATTGATTGATTAAATATTTCCAAACGGGATTTTATCGAATGCTTTTAAATTTTTAAGTGGAAATCTACACAATTTTCTTTTGAATTTTTATATGATTTGCGTGTGTATTATTGCGCGGAGTATTATTTTCGTTTCATATACTTAGATATGAGAATCAGTTGGTTATGGGTTAAAGGGTTTAGGCAAATCTAAAAGAAAGTTGTTTATTGTGCTGTAAATTACATTCAAAAATCCATTTCAGATGTTTTAGCATGGAAATTGTATTATTTATGCATATACGTGGCCTGAAGTACAAGGCTTATTTCCATATAGGAAGATTTTCATTTCAAGGTAAAATACAATACTTTTCAGTTCTTTCCGCTTAAGCTTTAACGATCTTTGTACAATTTTAGAGGGAATTAGGTCAAATTTTTATACCTTTAAATAACGAAGAGATGAAGGACGCTCTTCCTTGACTCAGGTTAACTTTAAGTAAGGCTTTTTACTTAAATAATGATATTCTAAATTTGTTACTGAATTCAACTGAATAATGAATGATTTAAATATTATCCTAAAGAACATAACTTGAAATTTGAAATAAAATAAAATTTCGTACCTTTCAAAAAATCAAAGAAAACAAGGAACCCTTTGATAGCAATAAGAAGCAATAAAACAGATAACCACTGAAAAAAATATAATTCACAAACATGTGATATTATACTAAACCATGCGTCTTTTACTTTTTAATGCCCTTCCAGTCTTACTACCCAACAAGAAGGTATTGCAACATTCGTCTTTCGAAATTGTCACAACCCTTTAATTTAAATTTTTTATATGTTAAAGGAATACCAACCGCATGCTCACTTCTAAAATTTTCAATTGTAATCCCAAATGTTATTACACCCCATGGCGATTGAACCTTGTAATTGCTAAATTACAGATATGTCACTGTAATACTTCAAGCCAAATCGTTATTTTTAGAGCACGCATGTGCACGTATATTTGGCAAGTGAGTTACAAGCTCTTCATATAGCGTGAAATGCTCGACACCACGGAGGTTTTACCAGTTCCTTTTATTTGTAGGAAACGGCATCACCATTTTCGCACCAATAAAAAATATATTATCATGGACTACCAAATCTCGTCAAAATTATCATTTAACCCCAAGGGATTGTCAAAGTTTTTTCGTCGCTTCTTGATGTGAAGTTTGAGCGCGATCTGTCATTTAGTTTGTTTACAGTGCTCTATTTTGTTAGTTCATCTCAAATGTATTTTCCGATTTTTATACGGCGGTTGTTCGACGATATTTGTTGAGTTTTTGCCCAGAAATTCGTTCACAATAATAGTCTTTTGAGATGAGTTTGCACATCTCGATCGCCTGCACGCTTGCTGGTATTGAAAAACAATGAAAAATTCCCCATATTTGCTCAGGAGTTTAGTTTTTGTCAAAAATTAATTTTATACTAATCAAGTAAAACTAAAAAAACTTCGACCCAAATTTTTTCTCAGTATTATAAATTATTGCTGCAACCTCTCTCTCTCTCTTTAGCTTTCACATTTCGTGATGAGATTTTGCCGCCTGATTGCTGCAACCGTGCTGCAAAATTTCTAAGTAAAACCACTTTCTTTGTCGGTGAAGTTGTAAGAGACGAAGATAAAGCAGGCTATTGCAGCACTATGTGAAACGACACATTATTAGTTGATCAAAGGTGGGATCATAAAATCCAACCAGAAAATTTAAACGTATTCAAAAATATTTTCAAGTACATTTAAAGTATTCAAATTTTCCATAGTGGATGTGTTCTGAAGAGGAATAAGGTTTTCGAAATTCAATTTCTGTTCAAAATTGCTCGATTATGAATAGTTAAAATGTCTAAACCAACTTTGGCCATTTTTCGAGCTTCCTTGTGTTTGTCCGTTGAAATATTTTATAACAATTGATTTTTCCGGTCGGATTTCATGATTTTACCCCTGATCATAAACTCTGTCTCTCAATACAAACGATAAAGTAAAAGTTTCCAAATTAAATTTCATTCCACATTAATTTCCACCATGCAAACACAGAGTTAGGAAAATATTACCATGAATAAACAACTCATGCATTGCGGAATACAATTAGAAATGCAGATCCAGAATCAACTAGTAACAACGTAAAATTAAAGTAGCGAACGTTGCAGTTGCCTTATTTGCAATTTATGTGCAATATTTTTCTGTACAATACTTTTTGTATATCGACCAAACGGCGCAGTGGTTAAAGCTTTGGCGTTTGGGTCGGAGAACAGAACAGAATGCAAAGATAATCACGGCGATTATAGAATCCTCGGGAGCCGCGAATACGGATTGGAAAATACATATAAATAAAATGGAAAACAATTGCTATAAATCAAAGTAGACAAGAAATTTTTTATTGATTTCCATACAAATCGTGTTTTATGATTCCCCGTACAAACGCAATAAAATAGTTGCAAGTCTAAAACAAATTTTACTTTACTAATTGTATGAAAATCTGTAGGAATTTCTATGATACTATGATTTAAAATTTTGACTTATATTTTTTTATATGCTGTTTTCAATCCGCAATCGATTCGCTCCCGCGCGTTCTATAATCGACGTGCATAAAATAAAAAAAACATTTTGTAAAAAAAAATTCTGTTAACTTGGCCTTCTTAAACTTTTCAATTTCTTTTTTAAATTTTCTTCAGTTGCAAAGTTTTGAGTGTGACGTAGCGCCTAAGGGTGCCAAAATTTCAAATTAGAACAAAATATTGTATGGCAGATACTATTTCATGCAAATCGGTATGAGATTTGCACGAAATATTTATTGTCCAATATTTTTTTTCTGATTGTAAGTCGTGACCTGCCTGGATTAAAACCCTATCATTTTGGGATATCTCCGTACCTAAGTAGATTTAGATTTTCAATTAGGAAAAATTATTGTACAGGTAATGGTCCATTTATTGGTTTGTTTTTAAATCATAGGCAATAACAACACTTTTATGAACAATTTGCTTGACATTTTCAAAGCTCGTCAGTTTGATATTCCGTATCACGAAACAATCTTATTTTCGCTTGAGGAGCGTTTCGCAATATTGAAAACTTATTTTCAAAGTCCATGTTGTGTAGCCGAAACCGCGTGAATTTTGAAAAGAAATATGGGTCGTGGAAGAGCGACAAATGGAACCACTGTAGTGAAAATGATGAGGAAAGTGCGTAAGGAGTGGTCCCGAGCTAGGACAGTGGGCACTGGCAACTAGCCATTTGTCGTACCAGCCTGAGAAAGATGCTGTGCAAAGACCTCGGTTTATTCGCCTACAGCGCCCAGAAAACCAGCTGTTGAAAGTAAATTACCATCCGCTTCGCTATCGGTTATCTGCGTGGGCCATAGACCAGCTTCATAAAGAAGTCGATTTTGGTCGGAAAATCATCTTTTCAGATGAAGCGCATTTTTCTCTACGTAAACGTAGAGAAGCCAATGCATCCACCAAGAGTAACTGTTTGGTGTGGATTTTGGAGTGGTGGCATAATTAGCCCACTTTCCTTCGAAAACGTCGTTACCGTCAATGGCGATCGTTACAGAGCCTTGTTGACCAATGTTTTATGGTCTCAAATCGACGCTATGGACGTGAACAACCTTTGGTTTCAACAAAATGACGCCACATGCCGTACAAACCGACCGACAATCAATTTCTTGTGCGCCAATTTTGACGACCAAATAATCAGCCGTTTTGGAAATGTTTTTTAGCCTGCGCAGAGCTGCTATTTGACGCCCTTGGACTTTTTTCTATGGGATTACGAGTATAATAGTTTTTGTACGGATCATCCAGAGACAATTCCAGCTTTGAAACATAACATTTCAGAGTTCTATGTTGTATCGACCATATGCAGCAGCGATAAACTGATAATTATGGCGGAACAAATGACTTTTAAGAAATTTTATTAAATTTTACTACTAGAAAAAGTCAACGAGCACGAGTTATTTACATGTTTGCTACGAAGATTAAAATTCCGATTTAATCTCTAAAATGTGTAATAACTAGGCGGGCTGATATTAATGCGGAGGAGTTGTGTCACCGAGTTTGTAGGTGCTATTGCAGAATGCTGTCTGATTCGTAAACTCACGAGCAGACTTCTTGTCTCATTACTTTCGTAGCTGAAGCCAATTTAAATATCACGAGAAAATTGTTAACGGATGGTTGTAAAACCAGCGTGACATTAAAGGCAAAATATGTTAAACCCACGACATAATATCTAGTGTTCCGTAAGAGACTAAATAAAGTGACCAAATACATGTGGTTACTCAATTCGGTTTAGTTGATTCTCAGGCTCCGGCCGAGTAAGCTTTCAAAGAAGAACATTTCTGTATTCGCCCTATAACATTCATTCATTCGTCGTAGTCAACATTTCCGGAAAAAAGTTCGTCAATTCTTATGCCTAGGTATAACCTTAAACTAAGAATTATTCAAATTTGTATCGGTTTACTTAGCCAATTTTCATGTAAATCAATTAGCGCAGTTAACCGATATCAGAGTTTGTACATTTCAGCCGTTATAATTCAAAAATTATAACGTTACCGTCCCTAGTCACGGGGAGACATGTACATTCCGTTTTACCAGTTGATCAGTTCAGCACAATATGGTTGAAACTTCGGAAGTAAGTCGTTGCTTAGTAATATAGGCAGTGGTAATTCACGTATGTTCATGTTACCCAGCCACTTATGTTTTAGTGACATAACCGTCACCTCGTTACATTCGGAAAGTAGGTGCTTAACGTCTACTACTCCGCATAAACATTGATACTGGTTCGTTACCTTAAATCTCTGCAGGTATGCTTTAAACTTACCATGTCCAGAGATAACTTGGCACATCGAGCTCGTCCGTGGTAATTTCATTTTTAGTCTTTCTTTTATATCAGGAATGAAGCCAAAGGTATGCCTTCCATTGGCTGATTCATTCCACCTTCGTTGCCAGAGGTCAATCGCCATCGCTTCTATATCATTTTTACTATTATATTGATCCTGCCTACTATCAGCTGCATATACATATTCACCTATATTATTTTGGCCACGCCTTCTTAGGTGGTACAAGTTCGCTCGTTTTTTGATTAGAATATCAACCGGGAGTACGCCAGCCAGAACCACTACATCATCTTTAGATACCGTTCGGTAAGCTTTTGTTACTCCTAGGATATTCTTCCGAGCACTTGCTAGTGATCTGATATGGTGACAGTTAAAACCTATCATACCAACCAGCCGCCGCATACGCGAAAAGCGCCTCCGCCACACCTTTGTATATTAACTTCGGTGTTTTGTGATTAACTCCCCATCCTGCTCCCAACGTGGGATACTACGCCCATTCGTTCATCAAGGTCAACACCTAAATATCTAACGCACTTGACCATTTTCATGTTGTTACCGTTTAGTGATATTGTTGGTGGTCGACTAGAGACAAATTAGTCCTTTAGTTGCAGCATCACTGTTTTTTCTGCTGATAATGACATCTTATTTACTTCACACCATTGGATCATTTTGATCATGCTTGTGTTAAACACGATATTCCAGGCTAGAGGACCCAAAATAGAGCCCTGAGGACATCCTTTTGTAATTTGCTTTGAAACAGAACCATACATGGCTCTGATTACTGCGTATCGATTACTGAAGTAGCTCCTAAAAACATTCGAGAAACATTCGAGAACATTTTAGGAAGATTGTAGACCGATAAACTTGCAATGATACTAGGCCACGCAAGATTATCAAATGCTTCGGCAATGTCCAAGAATATACCCATAACATATTTAGAACTTTGGGTTTTGACAGTGTTCGTTAGGCGGACTATCGGCGAATTGCTTGTCCGAGAATAGTCCGCTCTGCTCAACTCGCGGTATAGTGCGAGTTGCAAGCAACCTTTCTAGGAGCTTGCCCATAACTGGTAGTAACATTATGGGTCTATAAGGTTTCGAACATAATGGATCGCTATCACCAGGTTTCCTGATTATGATCATTTCACCCTTTTTCCACACCTTGGGGAAGTAACCAAATTTTAAGCAGCTGTTTAATAATTTTACTATGCTAAACCCTATGATGGGCCATGCCAGCTGGATTATTTCAGCGTTCAAGTTATCCAGTCTAGGGGACTTGTTACGCTTGAAGCAAGTTAAGGCACTGGTGACCTCCTCCTATGTAAATGGGGGGTCTTCCGCATCGTTCCAACTACTGTCGGTAGCGATCTCGCGCATTTCTGCTTGAGGCCCAGTTTCGTCTGGCGTTTCGTCCGGATGAAGAAAGTTGAGTAACTCCAAGCGTGTGTCATGCCACGTATCGGTGATGACTCCATTTGCCTTCCTGATGGTGTTTAAGACTTCTGGGGACCTTGCTTTGCCAGCGGCAAATTTATATACAAGTCCCCATGGGTCTTTATTACCATGTTCCGTGACGTACCGTTGAAAACTATTTTGTTTTGCAATAAATACTTCATGGAAGTAGTATTTATTTCTTGCTACTCTAAAGCGGGACAATTTTAACTCTTTTGCTATTTGGTTCCTTTCCCCCTGGTAGGCTCTTCTAAGCTTGTGCATAGAACATCTAAGTTTCCTTAGATTAGAGTTCCACCAACTGTTCTGTTTCTTCGCAACTCAATGCGATTTCATCTATCGAATCTATTTCCGGAAGAGCTTCTACACTGTCCCAAGAGCCAACCAAGTGTCTAGCAAATAGAGCCCAGTCTGCTATCTTAATGGCGAATCTTGGAGTTTTGCTACTTGCAAGCGTACTGCTCTGAGGCGAGTTTGATAAATAAAACGTAATAACTCTATGGTCACTATACTTTCTCTGCCACACCACCCAACTATCGAGCCCAGATTAAGTCGATATTGGAGTTCCCATTAGACGAGAACGTCGTTGGGTGCCCCTGCAAGTTCATTATGAAGAGGTCACTCCTAGACACGAAGTCCTCTACTTTTCTTCCGTTTTCATCGGTTAAGCGGTCATGCCACATTTTACTTCTTGCATTGAAGTCTCCGAGGATCATTACCTTTTTCTGTTGACCCGATAGAGAGCCTAAGATCGTTTCGATTTTGCACAGATGGCACTCGATCTTCACTGTATTGGGCATATATTGAAAATAGGTAGAGTGAACCAGCTTCCGATGATATTTCAACACATGTGCAGTGGCTATCGCAGAACTGACTTAGTTTCATCATGCTCATGCCAGCATTGTGAATACTAATTGCAGTTTTAGGATTCTCTTTGGGATTCGCCCATAACAGCTGTAATTTTTAAATTTTCGTTTATTTTGTTGCAAACCTGATTTTTGCTTTCTTATACAAAGCATAGTGGCATAGATATTTTCCGCCGCAAGATTTTGACGGAAATCATTTTAAAAATTCCTAATTTATTAAAATGTAATTTCTATGTGTGGTCAATGGATGAATTCTATGTGTTCAGTGGGCATTACAAAAAGTCAATCCAAAAAATATGTGTCGAAATAGATCTGCGGAGCAACTCGTGAGATCTTACGAGACGAGACTGTTTGGATGTAAGATTAGAAAAGCAAACAGAAATTTCTACATAAACATGATTTGGAATATTTTTTACTAACAAGACAACAAACTGTTAAAATAATGTGTCTGCAATGCTTTATAATTTAAAAACAAAAAATTAATGCATTGCATCATAAAATGTTTTAGCTCGCACCTACAACAAAAACAATCATTTTCATTAAAAAAAATATTTTGATAAGACATCCTAGTCTTGCATTTTAATTTAACATGAAAATAATTTATACTTCCAACCCGCGCACGATTTCTTAATTTGTGTAATATTTTCCGCACCCCGAAATTTCACAACGAACGAAGATTTTTCTGTTCAATTTTATTTTTAATTTTTTTTTTATTATTATTTTCTGCTTGAAAATTATACTGAAAACGAAAACCTTGGCTGGAAGAGGAAAATATAAATGGAACGCTTTAAAATTAGAAATTACATGCAATTTATGATGAAAGAAGTAAATTTTATCTCGAGGGTATACATAGAGTTTTCCTTATTTTTAATCAGATTTTTTGGATTTTCCTCACAACTTCATAAGTATTACAAGCTGAAGGGGTGTTAAATTTAATTGTCATTATCGTGATGATGATGATGTTGATAAATTTTGATGAGACATTAAATTAAAAAAAGGAAATTTAATTATATGTTCATATTTCCTCTCGTGACAGTCAGAACAACAAAACTAACATCATGTTATGTCGATTAAACGAAATATTTTTTTTTAATATATAAGGATGTCGCTGAAATTATGATGTTGGTACTACGGATTTGTTGTGTCCAGATAGTAAAACTGATCTAGTTGGCAACGTAGCAAAAAAATTGCGTTTAATTACAAAATCGTTATACAGTGAATTTACTAAGAAATAAAATTAAAAAGTTTTTTAGCATCTTATTGTTATTATGGTAATCTTCTTACTATAAAATATACAATAATAATTAAAATTATTATTTTTATTATTTTAAACCAAATAAAAATTAGCCTTTTAATTTGTTTGAACAAAATAAAAATCCAAGAAAATTAACAATCAAAGTGAATTTTTAATATTCTTTTTACTGTTATTGGTTTTTATAATTATCAATTTTCATTAGCCCGCCAGCATTATTGACTAAACATGAAATTACTGATAACAACTTTTTGAATTATAAATTTAATTATGTTAATTATAATTATAGGTAGTATACATATTTATTTAGTACATTTATGTAATTATTTAAACTGAAACATCGAACGAAAGGGATGCCTCGTAATGTATAAAAAAATTTCTCTAAATAAGGTTAACTGAAAGTCCAACACTTCAATGAGAAATATTTATTTGTCGTTTGATCCAAAAATTGTTGCGCTTTAAATAAGATATGGGGTTGCGTAAAAAAAATTAACCCTTTCAGTTCTGATTTAAAACTGGGCCAAATAGATTTTTCTTGTGCCATGTTTTGGGTTACTAAAATGGCACCCATTTTAAGGAAAAATAAGACGTCAGGGTAACGCACATGTACAAATCGAGCCAAGAGTAACTATTTTTTGTATTAAGGAAAAAGTTAATTATTTCAAATTCAAACTTGTTTAAAATACAAAAATAATAAAAAATAAATATAAAGTAACATCAAATAAATATAAATTTAAATATTTCAGTCTCACAATTTTTAAAACCAAGGTAATTTTTTATGGAATTTTATTAAACAATTACTTTCTCTTAGTAGACAAAGACGTTTAGAACATTTTCCACAGTTAACGTGCGTGAGAAATGCACAGCTTTCCAACTTGCATCTAGTTGCCTCTTTATTTCCACTAAATTCAGGATCAATACCAATGGGATTGGACGAATTTCGCTCTTTGTTCTACTTGAATGAGATGGAGGACGCCCTCGTTTTCGGGAATTAGTAAAAGAATTCATCAGAAAGAGTGACACATGTAACCGGAATTCCAACAAATCTAGTATGCCTTTGGCTGGTATGTTTTGTTTTTGCATACGTAGTTTATACTCAAGGTAAATAAAATAAACATGGTATGCTTTGGCTCATACAACATGTTTTCCTTGTTTCACACTTCAACGTCACGTGCATCGTTTTTTTTGTCTATTTTCGTTGTAATCGTACAAGAACGACAACTAATATTTAAAATAAATATTAAATTACTGAAATATAATTTAATTGTTTGCCAAAAATTTACAGAAATATAATATTTCTAAAATATAGAGGGTGGTGCAAATTTCATTTAAGGCGGAGACCCCTTTTCTAAGTTTAAATTTTGAAATATAGTAATTTATGTTTTCGGTTGCAAGAGCAACAATGATAAAAGGTCTGAAAAGAAACGCTGATGACAATCAACATAAAATAAATTTTTACGCTTTCCAAAAGACTCAAATTTTGCTAAAATCTGGATTCACAAATGTTGCAGAGAATATAAATTTAACGTTAAAACTTCATACGTATGTTCATTAAATTTTACTAAAGTTCATTTTGTGCGAAATTTGCAACATGAACTATTAAATTACTCTCCGAAAAACGGCAGGAAATTAAAAACCTACTGAAATTCTGCCATCATCGACAGCGTTAACTGAATCAATTATAAAACGGCAGGATCGCCAAGAAAAAAAGCAACGTAAGGAAATAGTAAATAATATTTTGTAAGTAAAATAGTGTTTAATATATACTTATAGCAATTTGTAATAAGTTTATTTATTTGTCTAATATTATCATATACATATTACATATGTTCTTACGTATGTACATATACTACTGTGGGCAAAAAGTAGTACGACTTTTTAATTTAAATTTCGCGCGTAAAACCATTCGTCGAAATATTTTTTTTTCTATGTTGGTATGACTGTCAGTGACATCTGTGCCAAATGTCACATCAAAATAATCATTAGTGTTTAGTATACGCTTGTATTTCTGAAGTACAAACAGTGCATTCGACGATTTTTACAATGAGTGAAATTATTCAACAAAGAAGTTCCATTAAATTTTGTGTGCGGAATCAATTTTGTGGTGCCGAAACGTTCAAAATGTTGCAAAAGGCCTTCGGTGATAATTGTATGTCGCGAGCAAGTGTTTTTGATTGGTACAAATTGCCCAAAGAGGGTCGAGAACGTGTTGACGACGAACCACATCTAGGACGGCCATCAACATCAACTGATGATCAACACGTTAATAAAATCAAGGAATTGGTGCTCGAGAATCGACGATTAACAGTCAGAGACCTTCGTTGAAATATCGGAAGGACCAGTGAAAACCATTTTGAAAGATCATTTGGGCCTAAGAAAAGTGAAAACACGATTGGTTCCAAAATCACTCAATTTTTTGGAAAAACTGCGTCGCGTTTACGTCTGTGAAACAATGCTTTCTGACTACCAGGATGTCATGAAACGTATTATAACTGGCGATGAGTCTTGGATCTATGCTTACGACCCGGATACAGACGATCAATCGGCCGAATATCGTGCGAAAGGCGAGCCGAAGCCGAAAAAACCACGTCAAAACAAGTCAAAAATGAAGGTGATGTTGACAGTTTTCTTCGATTATCAAGGTGTGGTGCACTCCGAATTCCTTCCGACCGGTCAAACTGTCAACAAGGAATACTATTTGAGTGTTATGCGTCGTTTGCGCGAAGCTATTCGTAAAAAGAGGCCGGAATTATGGGTCGACAACTCTTGGTTTTTGTATCACGATAATGCACCTTCCCATACTGCATTGGTTTTACATGATGGTTTCGTCAAAAATTCCACCCATATCGTTCCGCAACCTCCGTATTCGCCTGATTTAGCTCCGTGTGAACGACCGCTCCGTGGAAACCGTTTTGAGTCAATTGAAGACATTAAACGTGAATCGCTACGCGCATTGGAGGCGCAATTCCGAAAATTGACTTTAACAACTATTTCGAGGATTGGAAAAAACGTTGGCACAAGTGTATTGAGGCAGGGGTGATTATTTTGAGGGGGACGAAATAGATTTGGAGAAATAAATAAAGAATTTTAAAATTATGAACAAAGTTTTACTATTTTTTGCCCACAGTATTATTTAAAAACACATGAGAATTTCATCAAATCTGAAAAGAGCTTGTCATACTTCATCCTCAGCTAATCATATGACAGTTTAGAATATTTCGGAAAATCAAATGAAAATAGACTGTGAAAACTCTACTATTAATCCTGCCATAAATAATAGAATTGAAAATTTTAATAGGCTAACCGACAATTCCTTTGTGAAACAATTTGATAAAACTACCAGTACATCTGATTTAAATGATAACATGATAAAAAGGAGGTAAATTCTAAATGTCATAAAACACATGCAAATGTAAAGGCTTTGATTTTATTCCACACACAGCGAAACTTTAGATGAAAACTCTGAAATAAACTGTCTAATGAAGGACAATAAACGGCTTATCAAAAAATTTCATCAACAAACAATGGAAAGTGGGAACAATGGAAAGTGGATGATATTTCACAGGCCATCGCCATTTATGCAAGTGAGCACATCGCCTATTATTGAAAAAAATATCCGTTTCCGGCTGTTTCAATATTAAGAAATTGGGCTACAAAAATTAACATCAACCCAGGGTATTTAAATGTTGTTTTTAGGCTTATGAGCAATGCGGATTTGTCTCCTTATCAAAAGGCCTGTCCGGATATATGAACTTACGAATATGAAAAAAACTGCACGTTGCTTACACCTACGTCTAGGTTATAATTGCGAGAAGCGTATTTGAAAATTGGAAACAGCCAGTTTATTGTAATTACGATGCAAAATTTACAAATGAAATTTTAGAGACAATTATAATAAAACTAAGTGCCATTTAGTATGATGTTGTGGCCATTGTTACCGATTCGAGTGGAGGTAACCAAGGTCTGGGGGACCAAATGGGAATAAACGAAAGTCACCCTTGAGTGACCCCCCCCCCCCCTGAAAGTGACACTCCTCGTCTCATTAAACTTCTGAGAAATCATTTTTTGGATTCTGGAATTTTGCTAAATAATAACCTGTTGACTAAAAAACCTCTTGAATAATTATTAAGCAATCAATCTACTTCAGATTTAAAAATTGCTCATCGCTTAACAGCATCTCATCTAGTCGTTAAAGGTGGCCAAAGGCAGAAGGTGAAACTTGCAACGCAACTATTTTCACACACCAATTCTTGTGCTTTGCTTAGAGTAGGCAGTTTGGATATTGCAAAATTCAAATTCTGGAATGAATTGGCCATTTTACTTAAACAGGTAAATTTAATTCATAAATTTTCATATGCTCAGCTGATTTTTTGTATTAAAATTTTCGTCATTTAGGTTAACGATTGGTTCGATTTATTGCGCACTACGGGTTGGGAATGCCAGAACAAGAAGAAATTTTAGGTGATATGGAAAATGTATGTAAAGAAATGCGAATTGGAAGTAATAAGTCTCTTTTACCATCCCAAAAAGGGATTATTACGAATATAAGCAATACAACCTATATATACTTACATATCGTCTGAATCAAGACCCTTTAGAAATGTTTTTTGGTGTTATACGTACAAAAGGGGGCCTTTATGACCACCCTACGGCATTGCAATTTAAGTATCGACTACGAAGCTATTTACTGGGACGAAACGAAGGGTTCGTTTCACAATCGGTAAATGTTGAACGAGATAACTGCAAAATTTTACAAATGGACTTAGGCGAACCAATGAAACACACTCTACTTGATGACCAACAATTTATTAATATGGAAGAGACGAACAATCCAAAAAATGTTTCGACTTCAAAGTTCCTTGGTGGTCTTACAGAAAAAAGCATTGTCTTAACAGATTTACCGGAAGATCATATGAGTGGCTTAGCTGGCTATATTATAAAGCGCCTACAAAATAAGATTCCAAATCTGGTACAAAATCACTGCGAAACTGAACCTAGTGGATGTTTCACTTGGACAAATTTTATAAGTGACTTAAAAGGCGTCTTAAAAAACCAAATGATAAGTTTGTTAAATCACCCAAAATTTTGGAGGTATATCCTCAATAATTATAATTCCACTTCATTGAAAGTAGGTAGAAATTTTATAAACGAATTGGTATCAATATCAAAAAACGTTAATTTAGATTTAGAAATAAAAAAATTGTTTTTCCGATGTAAAATGTATTCCAAAATGAGAATTTTAAATGCAAGGTTGTTCGAAAATGTTAATACCAAAAACCGAAAACCATAAATTAAAATTGAAACAGTAGTTTATTTTAATGAAGATTTATAAATATAGGGTGGGCCAAATAATTTTTTTTAAATGCAATAAAACAAAAAGTTCTCAATATTTTTCAAACTTATTTTTTTAATTGTAAAGAAAATCCCTTCCAAATAATTATGGAATACTATTTCATTCATATGACTGCCTCGGCTGGCCTTGACATACCCCATACGGTTGGTTCAATTTTTGAGCACATTTTCGATGGTATGCGGCATTATGTCTTCAATGGCAATGCGAATATTGTTCTTGAGAGCGTCAATCGTTGCTGGTTTATCGGCGTACCACTTATCTGTGACGGCACCTCAAAGATAATAGTCCAACGGCGTCAAATCACAGATCCGAGGCGGCCAAATCACATCATCATTTCGGGAACAAAAAATCGTTTGTCATGGCGTGGTAGCGCTCATCATTGACAACGGCGGCTCCTTGCACATTTTCAAAGAAAAATGGCCCAATGATGCCACCGAACCAAAATCCACAACAAACAGTCACTCGTTGAGGATGCATCGGCTTCTTTACGATCTCGTTCGGGTTTTCCGTGCCCTAAATGCGACAATTTTGCTTGTTTACATAGCCGCTAAGATGGAAATGCGCCTCATCCGAAAAGATGATTTTTTGCCAAAATTTGCGAATTAATGTTTCAATATTTCCCAGCGTTGTTCAAGCGAATACACAACCATTTTCGTTCAGCGGAAGGATAAAACTAACTTTCTGTCAAATCAGAAATGACATAACCCTTACCATACTCAAAAAAACCGCTAGTTCAAAGAAAAAATTTGTTTGGCGCACCCTCTATATTATCTGAATCCAATTCTTACTGATGATAAAACTACCTGAAATTATATTCATTTTCATATATTTCAATAAACTCAATAAAGAGCATACAAATGCAAATGACGTAATGCGCAAACAAGACGAAAATGAAACTTGGGAATGGTATACCGTATTATTTTACATAGCTTGGTTCTATAATATTGGACACGTTCTATAATATTGGTTTAGTTGATCTGAAAGAGCAACTCCTCCCATACCGCTGTTATATAAATTTACAATTTCTTGTTGTGAAACATCAACATATCGCTTTAGGGATGCGCTCCATCTTTTTATTGTGTTTATATTACCCTTTCCCATAAAATTGGATGCTAGATAAACAGGTTTGTTATCAAGCCATTTGACCACAATAATTTTGTCATACTTGCTGACACATTGCCCTAAATAACCGCGGTCCTTTTTTAAATTGACGGTCTTTCGAAAAATCTGGCTTGTGAAGTCGATTAATTAGAGCGGTCCCAATTGCATTAATCGATCTATTTTTAATATTTCCAAAAAAATGTAAGTCGTAAAAAAATTACCGAAATACAGTTTGTGTCCCGGCACTTCAATTCTTTGTATTAAATGAGGAAGAAATTTTTTGTTTGTGGAAATCAGAAATTTCAGTTCTTGAGCCTTGATAAATAATAAAATCAAACCCCAGTCCCTTTAAATCATTTGTTCGTCAATGCAAAGGTTCTGCTCCAAGAAAATCCCTGAACATCTTTATCGAATAGAATTAAGTATAGGACGAACCCTATATAAAAAACTTCTTTATTATCTTTTGGAATGTCCAAATTGTTGGTGACATGAAAATTAGTTCACAATTGAAAAATTGGTCCCTGGTCATAGTTCGCATAACGTGTTTGATTCGTATAAGATTGCTCCAGTACATTCTGATTTGGGGAAACTTTGTACATCCGATGAATGTATGAACTCCGATAAATCTTTTAATTTCATGTAAATCCGCCAATTTAAAAGTTTGGGAATTTTGGAGCCCATATATATTTGTAAAGTTTTCCATAGTTGCAAACAATTCCTCAGAAAATTATTTCATGAAATACTGAACTGGAGTTTCTTCAACAGGTTATGTTTCCTCAGGCGTTTGGTATTTGATTTAGGTTTTTTCCATTTTATCCAGCATTTTGCAAGCATTTCGAACTTCGTTCGATATTCCTGTAATATGATCATATGACATGTGCAGCCACTGTTTTCGGATCGGTGTTTGCGTTTTCATCATCTTCACCAACCGCCTGTTCTACTTCGATTCTTCTTACAAAGTTCTAGAATATTTTCGTAATCCCAAAAACAGATTAGTTCATCTTGCCCCTCCTCAGCATTATCGAGGTTGTCACTGTCTTCATAGAGAATGACAAACATTTCTTCATGCGTTACATATTTACGAGCCATCTGTAACCAAACAGAGAGTTTAATACTGATAACCATCAAATAAAAACATACGAAACGTCATATTTGTACATCTACATGTACATCATATTAAATTGAGAAAAATCATATCGGAATATGACTTACACAGCATTTTCAATAAAAAAAACTTGTTTACTATGGAAATCACCGAATTCATAAGTGAATTCGCATAATAATCGAGTGCTTCCTGTAAGTATTCAACTGCTCGATTCTGCGATTCGCTTGATGCCAATATAGCGGTATCATCAGCAAAAGTTTCGATGAAAGTTTTTTCCATTGTCGATATATCGGAAGTGTTAAGTAGTTATATGAATGGCCCTAATACGGTACCCTGGGCATGCTATGGCTGGGTAAAAGTTAGAGAGATATAAATTTAATTTTGTGGCACTAATTTATTTATCTTGCAGATAAGACCCTCATTCCATACTCTATCGAAAGCCTGTGATACATCTAGAAATACGGCAGGGCATTATTTTTTCTTTTGTTTTTTCTTCCCAGTTACGCGATGAACATGATCAATTGTCGAATGTTTATTCCTGAATCCAAACTGGAAGTCAGGTATAATTCGTTTCGTTTCAATAACAACTTCTCTCAATCAACTTTGAGGTAGTATATATTTATAACAAAGAGATCGGCCGGTATGATGCAGTTAGCTTTGCTGGTTTTTGACTGCTCTCTTTGATAACTCTGACATTTCGTCAATTCCCATTTATTTCTTGTGAAATTTGTAGTGGGGTGACACTTCTGATGTTTGATGGAGATCTGGTTTAGGACCAATCATAAGTTGTATGTCGTGTGGTTGAAATACTAATGCCAGATGTTATGCAAACAGTTCTGCTTTTTCTTCGTGACGTCGCACCCATTCTCTTTTTATGTTCCTTATAGATGGAACCTGGATTATTGGCCTCTTGTGCCTTTTAGTATAGCTTTCCACAGACAATAATTTTTGTGGGCTTCAGGACCCAGTCCTTTTCAAATAATTTTCCTCTCCAGGGGGTAGTTGATCTCTTGAACAACTTTCTCACCTAATATGGGAGTAGCCTTTTTAGCTACTTCACTCATAAAGCTAATAAAATAGCCAGCTTGTGCTTCAAGTTCTTGTTTAGTTTTAAGACTAACGTTTAGCGTTTTAACTAGATTGTCCACGCAATTAGGTTGTCCATTACAACTAAAGTTAAGTTTCATTTTCTTTGTTGTGACTAATGTACTCAGAGTCATTAATACCGGTAGTGAGGAATTAAGGTCGTTAATGTCTTCGACTTCAATGTAATTTGAGTTTATTCCTTTCAAGATATAAAAGAGTCAATGAAATCAGGAACTTTGTTGATTTCTGTAGGCCAATAGGTTGGTTTACGCGATGCTTGTTATTCACAACCTGACATTTCTATTGCATTTAGGAGTTCTTTTCCTTTTTTTGGTGAGCCGAGTTCTTGTTGGAAATGTAGGATATTTTGTTTGATTATGATTGCTGTCCCTTCTCGAACACGACCACTGGAATGCAATGTCCAATACGCCCTATATCCCATAATCTTGATAAACTTTATCTTTGTAAAGATGTTAAATTAAATGCCATTCTTTTTCATTACTACTGAGAAATTCTGAAGTGATATAATCTTTATTAATTTTCTATATAAGCTTGCAAGCAACGAATTCAGAATTCACTTAGCGTCAATAAAGTTAAAACCATGATCTGTGTATAATTTCTAAGGTATACACCGCATTGCAGTAAACCGGTTTAGGGCAGGCAAAAAAGCTTCAGTCGTTAGATCGCCCATTGGTTCTATGTATGTGGTCTTAACGAACAACCACACACAAATTCTAAAATACCCTTTAACATGTTTTGCTCCACCGCCAGTTCTCAAGTTGTTTATAGATATCATGGTGATGTTTGAGTTGTTCTTTATAAACTTGGCTGTATTATCTATAACCGATGTTTGTTTCTGCATTACTGCCATTCGATAATTTTCATTCTCATTAACCTTTTCAAATTGAGCTTCGTATTGGTCAGCTTCGCGCTGGGTTAGAATTCCAAACATATCGCCTGTGATAATGCCAGTTGAATCTCCTAATCCTCCCTTTGGCCGAAGCCGTTCCTTATTACTTGTCATTAATAGCTCAATATCCGATATTAAGTTGTTAAATTGCCACTGCAATTGTTGTAAGATTGCTTTGCAGTTCAATTCAGGCAAATCGTCACAAGCTTCTTACAATAGTATCTGAGCATGTTGAAAGGCTTCTATCCAAAGCATTCCTTTCAATAAGGCGTCATGTTGTAATAAATGACTATATTCCATTTCATAACTCCTCGAAGTATATACACATAGTCAAAAAAATATTCGATCATTTGACTATGACGGAAATATTGCTTTATTCAGTACAAATAAAATAATTGTAAACAAAAGTTACTTTTTAAAAAATAGTCCTTATTATATTGTCAGTTTATTCCAAGTATCGATTTGTACAATAAATTCAACCAAATAAAAAAAAATGGAAATTGTAAAAATACCGTTAATTGTATGACAAAAAAGTATTATGCCGCAAGAACCGCCAGTAAACGACTTCTCATTGATTTGACAAACATTCGTAATTTTATTCCATTCTGCCAAGATAATGGCTTTTAGTTGCTCTTTAGTTGCAATTTCTTGTGTGCGAATACGACGCTCTAATTCATCCCACAAATGCTCAATACGATTGAGGTCTGGAGATTGTGGAGGATGTGGCAAAACTGTATTTACGTTATACAACAATTATTCTCTTACTACCCTTGATGAATGTTTGCGATCATTGTCCTGTTGAAAAATGAAATCCCGCTCTATTCCCAACTTCTACGCGCTTTTTCAAATAATTTTTGAGGATATCTAAGTAAACAAACCTGTAATAAATAAATTGAATAAAATGTGTTGCAAAGCACTAACACCTTTTACGTACCGATTTTATTGACCGAGTCAATAAAAACAATCTCTCTCACGCCCGATGCTGCCATACAACCCCATACCATCACACCACCGCCATTAAACTTAACTGTTTCTTTTATATTACAGTGTTCATAAGCTTCATTTACTTTTCGCCATACTTTAGTTCGACCGTCAGAACCATAAATATTATATTAAAATATTTAATCTGAAAACAAAACCGAGTTCCAGAACTCATCTGGTTTACCAACATATTCTCTGGCATACGCGATGCGCTTTTTCCTATTGGCCGGTGAAATTTTCGGTCGTTTCCAAGCCGTGCGACCATAATAACCCGCTTTATGTAAAATATTTCTTATGGTCTGTGTAGAACAAGTCTTTTGAATTTCAACCTCCATTCGACCTTGGATTTTTGGTGCACTTAGCATAGGGTTTCTTAACTTTTTTTTTTATTCGTTCTTCTCTAATGTTAAACACTCTTGGCCGGCCACTCCTTTTTTTATTAACCACAGTTTTATCACTTGTATTTGGAAATCATATAATGAACGGTAGAATAACGCTTTTTTAAAATTTTTGAAATATTTATTTTAGACATTTTGTCTTCAAAGTGTTGTATTATCACTTTTTTTAAATCAACCGATAATTCCGACCCACGACCCATCGTGTAAAACTAAACTGAGACTGAATGTTCGATTTTGTTTAATTTTTTTATTAACATTATTAATATTAAACATAAAGTTGAAACAGATGAACAAAGAATACTAGATCATATGATCGAATACTTTTTTGACGTAATTTAGTACTGTGTGTCTTAATTAATTTTTTTTTAAATTTAACTGGAAATATTTACATTTTGTTTATGTGGATGAAAAGGATGTGTTTAAGTGATAAAGCCCTGCACATAATTTTTTTATTTGGAATTCAGTTGTTTTCCTAATAATCATTAACATTTAAAATTTCAGACTGATCGAATACTTTTTTGACTATGTGTACCTGCCGACTTTAGTGAAATTTGTCCTTAATCTGTCCTAAAAAGCAACAATAACAAAAAATGTGTAGATGTGTTTGAAAAAGGTCTCAATATAACGAATTTTTGTAAAATGCTTCGATATAATGAATTTTAGACGGGCAAATTTGTATTGATCTACTATAAATCACATGTATGGTAGTCCAAAATTTCCCGGGAAAATACTATATTCCGCGCAACAAATTAACGTTTATTAAGATATATTTATAGGTCAATACAAATTTGACTATCCTAAACACCCTGAACTCCCAATTTGGCCAAAATGAACGTGTTTTAGGACCTAGCAGTATCTCTAAATAGACGGCAATTAGAGACGCGGATTATAGTATTTTCCCGGGAAATTTTGAAATCCGTACATGTGATCTATAGAAGATCGATACAAATTTGACTTTCCTAAAGACCCAGAACTGCCAGTTGGGCGAAAATAAACGTGTTTTTCTATTATTTAGGACCTATAAGTATCTCAATATATATGCCACTTTGTATGCTGGCTTATAGGAGATTCCCGCAAAGACTCAGAAATTGTATGTTCGATTTGTAGTACTCCAGGGCAAATTTGGCTGACCTGACCCAAAACCTTTAATTTTGTCTTAATTAAACTGGGATTAAATATTATTAAACATAATAAATTTTTAATTAATGTTTATTAATTTTGTGTGACCATTTTCTATTTGTTTCTCAGAATATTAGGTATTACCAACTATTTTGTACAGTATTTGTAACAGAAATTTGTCCAAAAAAAAATCCTAATTTTTTTAGGACAGTTGAGGATAGACATCACGTGAATACCTGCATAGTAGTTAAATGAATATACTTTAATGTGTGAGACCCAGTACACTACAAATGAATAACATAGCTAATGTGAATTGGAAAATTATCACTGACGTTAGTTTGCGCTGCAATTGAATCTGATTCTAGAGACTCTTTCGGATCATCCTCAATTGTGAGTTTGCACAATTTTCCAAAAGGCCGCGCTTGTATATTGATTCTTGGCACTTAATCGTTGTGACGCGATTCAGCCTATCATTTCCTATATGCACGTCAATGATCCATCCCAGATTCCATCGCTTTTCGGCTTTAGCTCGTCTTATTAGTACTAGATCGTTTACCGTGAAGTTTGGCTGGATTATTTTCCATTTATTTCGCTTCTGCAATTGGTGAAGGTATTTCGCAGACCACCTTTTCCAAAAAAGTTGCACCATTTTCTCTATTAACTGCCATCTTCAGATAAATTTTCGAATTTAGGGAATGGTTGCGCCTTGTGGGTATTAAGGCCTTTAAGTCGGATGGATCATTTGTTAAATTTGTTAGCGGTTGGGAATTTGGACAAGCCCCTATTTGAGTGGTTAATGTATAGAGCTCTTCAAATGTGAGGGTGGTTTCTCATATAACACTCTTTAGGTGGAATTTTACTGACTTAATTCCAGCTTTCCATAGGTCACCAAAATGCGGCGCAAACGGTTGTGTGAAACGCCAAGTGGTTTCATCAATGAATATTATATTTCCTATTTCGACCAGCTCTTGCCTATGGATGTGAAATTTTTGTATGCCGCAGTGAAGGCTTCTGCAGTTAAACTGCTTACTATTTCTGTATGTAAGGCTTTTGTTGCCACGAGACGAGCAATGCTAAGTATCATTTGTATACGTCTTGGTACTCGTACTTGTTCTTCACTGAATGCAGCATAATCGAGACCTCACTCTTGACTTTGGTAGTTTACTCATGCATTGATCCGTGTTATGTTGTTGATGACACAATGCATAGCGCGCTTACCGTAATAAGATTATTTTTTCCTTAAATTATTGGATTTTTAGTTGTAGCTGATAATCTGAATTCAGTAGGCGTCCGTTCACACACACGGAGAAGACCATTTTCGTCTAGAAATGGGTTTAGAGCTAGCAGTTTACTAGCTTTGTCTAGCTTCTCGTCTCTAGTTGGAAATCTTTTGGAATAACCTATAACCTTTCTCTATCTTCTCTTTCGTTTCTTAATGTAAATACTGCTGGTGATCTGCTTCGTTTTCCAGTGAACAATCATCTATTGATACCCATCGAGGTGACATGCAATGCAAGAAGGACGGCACGTGCTATAATAAAAGGCAGTTAACGTACTATCTTGAGGTTGTGTCAGGTGATGCATATCTGCTGGGTTCTCCACGGTGGGCCTTATATGGCACCAAATCCTAAGTGATACCAACCAGCATTTAAAATTAAGTAAATTAACGTTCAATGTTGGAATTTGAAACCTGTTTAGTAGACTAATCACACAACGACATTCATATAGCAAACGTAAAAGAAATAATAAATTAACTTAATTCAGTAAGGTGAACTGCAGATTTACCAATTTGTTTAAGACAGACGTACACTGTCTAGGGGCAAGAAGTTAATCAATTGATAGTTCATATCGAAACATAAATGTCGCTACATTATTTTACTGCAACATACATCAATTAGGAGAATCATCAAAAACGTATAAACCTGATTTACAAAAAACATTTATAAATAAGAACAAACATAAAAATATGATTCAAATAAATGAAAAAATCTACTTCATCAATATAATTGAAATTTTAACAAATACGATTTTTTTATTCAAATATACAAAACATAAAAACTACCCTGTGTGAGTTCATGTATTTGATTCATCCATAGTGCAGCAGTACAACTAAATTTTTTTGTCTAAAAGTAAAATTCAATTCACTGCAGTCATATCAATTTATTGTTGTAAGTTATGAGCAAATTGAAAAATTACATGATTGATTATGGTTGTTGGGAAAATATAGTTTTTCTTCTTTTTGAAATATAGAAATGTACGAGTATAACTGAACTCGTTCGTATACATAAACAGAATAGTTGGTTTTTAGTTTCATGATTATACTTCTGCTGAATGAATGAATGTACGCTGTACAGAAATACATTTACTTGATTAGTTAGAATTTTAATGGTTGCATTTCGAAGAAAACTCTTCGATCAATAATAATAATTTACCGATTTTTATTAGTTCGATAAATTTAAAGTACCTAGGAGTAAATGAAAACATAGTTCATAAAAGGATACCTGTCGTTAATGAAATAATCCTTTGACAACATGAACTGTACGAGTCAACTACAGTCTGTACGATTGTCAACTACATATATGGTATGCATTAAGATCGTGCTATACTAGGTACTGTACCTAGATGCTGTACCTAGGTACAAGAGAAAATTGGAGATTCAGCTAGAAATTTTAATTTCGCATATAGAAGCAGAAAAAAAAAACAGACCAACACCAAAATTATAACGCAAACCAAGATCCGTTAACATTAAATTCCCCTAAAATCGGAGCAAACCGAAAACACCAAGAACAATTGACATACAAATAATTTTAGGCTCATTATGGCGGGGTGAAACGCACCATTAGAAAGATTTGGGCTCCACTCGTTTATGACCCAGCAGTAGGTCATTAAATTTACAACTAGCAGAACCCAAATCGAAACTCGGACCAGAACTGAAATTAGAACGCAAAACAAGATCAATCGACATACAAATAATTAAAAAATGTTGGGCTCCACTTGACTCTGAAGTTTGGTCAAGAACTTCAGGTCATTTAATCTAGGGCTACCAGAACCCAAATCGAAAATCGGAGCAACACCGAATTGTAACGCAAAACTTGATCTATTGGCTTGTAAATAATTTAAGGCTCATTATGGCCTAATCAAATGATCCATTAAAAATGTTGGGATCCATTCGTTCTTGACCAAATTTCAGATCATTTAATATAAAACTGCCGGAACCTAAATGGAAATATCGGATCAAAACCCAAATTTTAACGCAAAACTAGATCAATTAACATAAAAATAATTTTAGACTCATTATGGCCTAATAAAACGATCAATTTTGAGCTCCTCTAGTACTTGATCAAATTTGAAGTCATTTTATTTAAAACTAGCAGAGACCAAATCGAAAATCGAACCAAAACCTAATTTCAATTTTGGTCTGATTTTCGATTTGGGTTCTACTAGCTTTAAGTTAAATTTTCTGAAGTTTGGTCAAGAACGACCAAACCGAATACTTGTTAGTGGGTATTTTTTTATTAGGCGATAATGAGCCTAAAATTATTTATATGTCTAATCTCGGTTTTTCGCAGAAAAGCCCAACATATTTTAATGAGGCATTTGATTAGGCCATAATTAGCCTAAAATTATTTGTATGCCAATTGATCTAGTTTTGCGTTATAATTTCGGTTTTTGTATATTTCGATATTTCGATTTGGGTTCCGTAATGATTTCAGAGATATTGCGTTTTCAGTTGACCTGGACCATAACATTTCGGTGCACTCTTTATAGAATATGTTTTGTTAAATATAAATGTGTATCTGCAGGTGCGTTTTATTAAGCGTGCAAGTAGAAATTCTGCTTTGTTTAATCAAATTCAACTTTACTCAAAATATAATTGTTACAAGATTAATTATCGATGGTCTTTCAAATATGATGGCATCGATATGAATAAGTGGTAATCAGAAGGAGCCAAGTCTAGAGAATACGCCACATCACTTAATTTTATCATTTAATTTGCGTCACTTAATTTGGTCAATTGGGCCTGGTAATGTTCATCTGCGACCAAATGGCACAGTGGTTAAAGCTTTGGCGTTTGGATCGGCAGGTACCGGGTTCGAATCCCGATAGGGGCAGGATGCAAATCGTATGATTTAATTTGTCATCGTATGGTTTTGTGATATGTGTTGTGATTTATTTAACACATTTACAAATAAAATCGTTTAACTGTCACAAATTTCAATGAATATTGAAAAATCTATGTGTTATTTGGAAAAGTGTCAGGGAAATTTTGATAACGATGATCATACTATAGAAAATAAGAATATGATTGGCCTGGGCTCTACTGATTCCATCGATACTGATGGTAAAGCTGATGTAGATTTAGTAAGGCCTAATTCTGTATTAACGTCTTCTGTCAATCTAAGCTTGGCCACTCCAATGCAACCTGCTTGTGTAAGTCTGTCAAATGAAAAAATAACTAGTATTCATAATATTAGTGATAATCAAACACTTACAAACCATTTGGATTTGAAAGATGACTTTGTTATTGGTACTGCTAGAGTGAGTAGTTTGCGTACTGTGGAGCCGCGTTTGCATGTATTTGTCTCAAGATTGCATCCCGATGTTAGTGAAGACAACGTGAAGCTGTATTTAAGGGACCAATTCAATATAAGTGACGTTAAAATTCATCAATTCAATCGGAAAAATTCCATTGGGTTTATACAAGAATACTCGTCTTTTAAATTATCAGTTTCAAATTCATATGGACAGTTCATATGGACAGTTCATATGGACAAATTGTTAACTGCATCATCGTGGCCGGCTGGTACTCTTGTGAAGAAATTTGTTAACAAGCCTAGAAGTAATCCTTTTTTAGTGAAACAACATCCATCACGAATTGTGATATAGAGACTCATTGTGATAATTTTACCTTAGATGTTACTAACCATTCCATTCCAAATGATAAATCACATTCTATTAACAATTATTTATTTTTTGGTCATCTTAATGTACGTAGTTTGACGTTGCATTTAGATGAGGTGATAATACTTCTTCGTAAATTTAGTTTTGATTTTCTAGCTGTGTCAGAGACCTGGTTAAATAACAAAATTTCTACTAGATCTCTTCAAATAAATAATTACAAATTTCTGAGGTCTGATCGTATCAATGCTCGTGGTGGTGGAGTTGGATTATATTATCGATCAAACTTGAATGTCAAAGTGTTATCATGTGGTTCAAATGGTAAAGTTGAATTTATGACACTTGAACTGTTTGGTAAGTTTAGTAAATTCCTTATTGTTGTTTTTTATAACCCACCTCCCACTTCGAGAGGGGACATTACAAATATTAATGGTATTCTTACAGATTTATTACAAGAATATGAAAAAGTGTTCTGTTTGGGTGATTTTAACTTTAATATGCTAAATAATAATTTATTGATTGATTGTTTTAATATACTTAATTTGTATTTTTTGCCGTCTAGAGCTACGAGGCTGGAAAGCCTTTTAGACTTGATTGTTGTTTTTAAGCCTGATCGACATAATATAATCAGTTATGGTCAATGTCCGGTCCCTTCAATATCTGATCATGATTTGATTTTTGCTTCTTATAAATGTTGTCGCACTAGAGAGAAGTTGTCTTATTCTGTTGTGCCCAATTATAAGAAAATTAATTATCAATATTTCGTAAATTGTTTTTTTTTCGATTGATTGGTCTATTATTTTTTGTTGCTCTGACGTAAATATGATTGTTGATTTATTTATTTCAAATTTCTTATATTTAGATTCGATGTGTGTACCCCGTAAAAGAATCATTAACTATTGTCCAACTGCTCCATGGTTAAACCAGACTATATTGGATTCTATTCAGTATAGAGATTTGAAGTATAATAATTATAAAAGGAGTGGATTAGATGGTGACTTTACTTCCTATAAAAGGGCTCGAAACAGAACTACTAAGATTATCAATCAGGCTAAGTATAGTTTTTATTTTGGTAATGTTTATAATTCTAAAATTACTTGGACCAATTTAAAGAAACTTGGTATTTCGTGTTCTGTTTCTAAAGTTGACATAATGTTCACTGCTGAAGTTATTTTGAATGATATCTGTAAATTCCGTGAAGATTTAGTGGTTCTGCCATTGCCAGATATTGGATCTGTTGATTCTGATAATAATTATAAATTTGCTTTTGATTGTGTTGACGAGCTAATTGTTAAGGGTGATATCCGATCAATTAAATCTAATGCTATTGCATATGATAAAATTGATTTTATAATAAAAAAATTATTTATTGACCTTTTTCTTCCACAGGTGACATATATAATTAATCAATGTTTGTCAAAATCAGTTTTTCCGAATTTGTGGAAAGTTGCTTCTGTCGTTCCAATTCCAAAAAATGATATAGTTGCCAGTCTTAATGATGTTCGACCAATAAGTATATTACCTGCTCTTTCTAAGGTGTTAGAAAAAGTAATGCAAATCCAGATTCTGCAGCATTTTCAAGATTTTGATTTTCTTTGTAAATTTCAGTCAGAGTATAAGCCTGGTCACAGTACTACAACGGCTTTGGTACACATTGTTGACGATCTTTCTTCAATTTTGGATGGGCAAGGTTCACAAGCTTTATTGGTTTTATTGGATTTTTCTAAAGCGTTTGATAGTGTTAATCATATACTTCTACTTCAAAAACTCTATTTATATTATAAATTTTCTGACTCTGCAATTAATTTGTTGTACTCTTATTTGCATAGTCGGCAGCAGTTTGTTAAGTACGGTGTTGACTGCTCTAGCATGGGCAAAGTAACTTTAGGTGTACCACAAGGATTAATTATGGGTCCGTTGCTTTTATAAATGATCTTCCATGGCGCATTTATCATTGTTCTTTTCATCTCTATGCTGATGATTTACAATTGTACATCGGATGTAAAGCTTTAGGGTTGAATGAGGCTGTAATAAAATTGAACGAAGATCTTAGTGGCATTTTTTTATGGGCTAAACATAATTCTCTAGCGCTTAATCCTAATAAAATTAAAGCATTATTTTTATGTAAAAATAATTCGAACATTATTGAACCTACTCTTGTTTTGGGTGATGACACAATAAAATTTGTTCCAACCGTTAATAACTTCGGGCTGATATTAAATTCCAAACTTACTTGGAGTGACCATATTAGCACATTGTGTCAACGTGTCAATTATAGTTTAAATTCACTAAGATTAATAAAAAAAATATGTCCAATTCAGTTGCGAGTATTTTTGATTAAAAGTTTGGTTGTACCATTGTTCATGTACTGTGATGTGATTTATTGTGGATGTGACAGTTCCTCTCGGCGTCTACTTGAAATTACATTTAATAATTGTATTCGATATGTTCATGGCCTCAGAAAATTTGATCATATTTCTGGCTTAAAAACTTCTATTTTGGGATGTACTTTGTTCGAGTACTATCACTATAGAACAGCTGTATTTATTTTTAGAATTATTAGCTCTGGATTGTCTTTATACTTGTATGAAAAATTTAGTTTTTCCAGGTCTCTGCGCACTAGAAACATCAACTTGCCCGTTAGCAAAAGTAACACGTTTAATAATTCGGTTTTGATGAATGCGTTTATTATTTGGAATGGTTTACCCTTTGAACTTAAAAATATTAATTCTCTTAAAATTTTTAAAAAACTTGTATATTTAACAGAGAAATTATTAATGTAATTAAAATTTGTAATATTATTTTTATACTCCTTTGTAAATAATTTTGTGTATAATTGAGGATTGTTAATTTTTTTTTCTTTTGTGATTTTGTTTTCTTGTTCGTAGTATAAAAGCTTCGGCTTATGCTTGTAAATATATTGTAATAATAATAATAATAATAATAATAATAATAATATTGCTTGGTAGGAACTCCTAACTGGTCTGCAACCTCCTTTTGTGTTTAACACGGATTTTCATCCAGTAAAAGTTCTTCGTCTGCAAATTGTTCTACATTGTTCTACAAATAATCTGTTAGCGCTTGCGCTGTTCTGCGGAGCAGGACGTAAGAGCTCAATAATTCAATGAATCAATATCCATATATCACCACCACGTTCACCACTACGTCATGATCCATCTTGCCTTCTAGGCATTCCTCGCCCCTGTGATTTTTCTATTTATCTGGTTGTTAATGATTACAACCTAAAATACAACAACGAAATATTATAACATTAATTTAAACAAACTTGAATTATATAAAATCAAACTTATCTTATTTGCCTTTGGGTTGAATTATTGTCACTTTAATTTAAAATTATTATTTAATATTTTATTGCACTAGGCTATTAATCTAATTTCATTTTTTATTTTTTTTTGTTAACCTTCAACTTGATTCACTTTTATAACACTATATTTATTTTATTTTGTATTTTTTTAATATAAATAGAAACAAAAACATATGATCGAAATTATTCCCGTTTCACTAATTGCCAAAAATAAGATCAAAACAATCGTGTTATTTTCATGATGACAAAATGTACTAGAATAAATTTATTCAGCAATGAGTTGATTTCGATCTATGAAAAGAATTGCGCGGGACATTTTAGTACAAGTGAGAGTTTGAAAAATGTCGAATCATGGAGAGGGAATTTTTGAAGGAGAACATAGAAGTGACTTGGCACCTCCAAATCAAAAATTCTTTCTATTCTTTTGGCGACTACGAAACCATTCACATCGAACACAAAACCAACAAGCGATAACCAGCGAAGCGGAGTTTGATGTTATTTTTGGCGATTAGCTGTTACCCAACACCCAAAGGTAAATTCATTTCTTTTGTTTTTAAAAAAAACATTGTGTGATTGGGAATAAACCTAAAAGTAAAACATAAATTTATATTGTGATTTTTATTTAATAAAAAAATTGTTAACAAATACCTTAACTGCCATTTATTATAAAATTCTAATAAATGAGCAAATTTTCCATGGTCCTTCGAGCCGGATATACCGGTCTGAGACATTAAAACATAAAAGATAATTTATTTTCAATTTTGTAATATTTTATTGGGAAAATTGGCGAATTTTATTGGAAAATTGAAGATAAACATATAGCGTGTGTGAATTTCAACAATTGAACATTGAGTGAAAACCGCGGTTTAGTGAAATTATAAAAATTATAAAATTATATAAAATAGGATAAAGTGAACAGTTTGAATTAAAATATTAGTGAAATTTATAAGTATTTATTTTAAAAAGAACCCATTTATTTAAAGACAATATCGAAACAGTGACTTAGACAAGTGATATTAAATACAGTGAGCTTCCTGATTATCGGTATTTTGACGATTTCGTTCCTAAAAAATAAAGATAAAAATTTTCAATTAGTGTTTATAAAAATTTTCCGGTTTCGGTGTTAAATAAAACATTTTCATAATGGCGGATACGCGATCGCTGCAACGAAAACTAAACCGCTTAGCCCAAATAGAAACTTTCGCTAAAGGAAATCTCTCGCAGGTGCCCATAGAACGTATTAAAGCGCAAATAAGGCTTCTTACCGAAGAATGGACTAATTATCAAGTTGCCGAGAAAAATTACAAGGATATTCCGGAAGTTATCGAATTACAAGATACTCTTGAGAAGAAATACTACGAAATCAAGGGTATACTTATGGAAGCGGAATTGTCATTTGATAAAAGGGCACCACACAATGATCTAGATACTAGTTTACAGGAACTCATGGCAAATCAACGCTCATTTTTAACCGAGATGTCTAATTTGAACAGCAAAGGCGATACCGATGTCCGTCTCCCACGCGTGAATGTACCGTACTTTTCCGGAATATATTCTGAATTTGCCTCATTTCGTGATTTGTTTGAAGCTTCCATTAACAGTAACCCAAAAATATCAAAGGTACACAAGCTGCAATATTTGAAAGGTCTATTGAAAGGAGAAGCTGCTGCCTTAGTAAGACACGTTTCCATAACTGAAGCAAATTATGATGAGGCTTGGGAAATTATCCGGAACCGTTATGACAAGAAAAAACACGTGACGGCCATGTTGCTTAAACAATTTATTGATCAACCCTCAATAACACAGGTCTCCGCAAAATCTCTACACAATATGCGAGATGTGTCCGATGAGGTATTACGAGGACTCAAGGTTCTGGGAGAGCAAGCGGAATCACGTGATCCACGGCTGATTCATATATTAGTTAACAAGTTAGATCCTATTACGAAACGCGATTGGGCCCAACATAGCTTTGGAGTTGAATTTCCAACCATCAAACAATTTCTCGATTTTCTCGACAAGCAAAGCGACACCCTAGAAAGTTGTGAAACTAGCAGACGCGTTAATCATCGACGGCCATTAAACGCAAATATAAATGTAATGCATGCAGACACCCAATCCATCAGCTGTTTGAAATGTTGTAAGAGTCATTACCTCCGAAATTGTGAGGAATTTTTGCAGATGTCAGTGACTGATAGAAGAAACTTCGTAGCTGAAAATAAACTGTGTTTCATATGTATGTTCAAAAATCATCATTCGCAAAATTGCCGGTCAAGACATCGATGCAACATATGTCGCGCGAAACATCATACAACTCTACATCAAGATGTAAAATCACCAACGAACACTAATTCTTTTAGCACGGAAAATATTTTTAGCGCAAAATCTGAAGAGTCAAACGCAGAATCCGTAACGGTAGCACACGCGACGACAACCAAGAGATTCACAGCTTTACTACCCACGGCTATAATTAGAGTTCGTGATTCTTCAAATAAATATCAAAGATGTCGTGTGTTATTAGATTCCGGAGCGCAGGCATCCTTCATATCAGAATCGTGTGCCCAGAGACTTGCTTTACCACGTACACATGCCAAGATTTTAATTAAAGGACTCACATCAGGTACTGAAACGACAAAAGGTATGATACCGATAAGAGCAGAATCATTATATTCTAAAGTAGAAGCAATTGATATCGATATGCTGATTTTACCTAAGTTAACCAATTGTTTACCTTTTTGTGAAATAAATGACATCAATTTCCAAAAAATCATCGAACTTCGTTTGGCAGATCCATATTTCAATAAACCCGGGGCGGTGGACATGATTATTGGTGCAGACCGATTTTTTAATATATTGCGAGAAGGTCGCCTCGATAATCTGGAAGATAATTTAATCGCACAAAATACAATATTTGGATGGATTTTATCAGGTGAAGCGACTAAAAATAAAATAGATACAGCAAAGATTAGCGTTCATATTGGCCTAAACATCGATGAAACCCTTAAACAATTTTGGGAGATGGAAGAAATTCCCAACTGTAATCCATTTTCCAAAGAAGAAGTCGAATGTGAAGAGCATTTTAAATCAAATTTTTTGCGACATAGAAGCGGTAAATATATTGTGAAATTGCCGTTCAAAAATGAATCTATACCTTTGGGGAACTCACTTAATATCGCCAAAAAACGATTTTTTAATTTAGAACAAAGACTTAATCGCGATCCTAAATTAAAATCGGACTATGCTCAAATTATAAGTGAATACCTTACGTTAGGCCATTTGACAGAGATTCCGTGTAAAGCATTAAAGCAGATATCTACAACCAGCTACTATTTACCGCATCATGGCGTAACGAAGAATGAGAGTACAACAACGAAATTGCGAGTCGTATTTGATGGTTCCAGCAAGACCACCAATGGCACATCAATCAATGACTTACTCATGGTCGGACCAACAATACAACCAACATTATGGATGACTTTGTTAAGATTTCGTTACAACAAAATTGCACTAACAGCCGACATCGAAAAAATGTACAGGCAAGTCATCGTAGCCGAGGAACACCAAGATTATCAGCGAATCCTATGGCGAAATAATGAGAATGAGCCTTTAACGCATTACAAGTTAACAACAGTGACCTTTGGGATGGCTAGTTCAGCTTTCTTAGCTATCAGATCTCTACAACAGACGGCGATTGATTTTCGAGACGAATATCCGTTAATTGCTGATGAAATCTCAACCAAATTTTATATTGATGATTATCTTTCCGGCGCCGATACCATCGAGAAAGCGAAATACTTGAAAGAAAAGATAAATTTCGTACTGCAATTAAGAGGATTTAATTTGCGAAAATGGAGATCAAACTTTGCTGAAATGTTGGATCAAACTTCATGCCAGAGCGAAGAAGGGAAGTTTTCCATTGAAGAGGCAAATTCACCCACCAAAATATTAGGTCTTCAGTGGGATCCTAAATGTGATCAACAATCTTTCAAAGTTAATTTACCTGAAGAAACAATTTCGACAAAGCGAACATTAATTTCTAACGCATCAAGAATTTTCGATCCACTTGGATTATTATCTCCATCTATTATAATGGCGAAAATTCTATATCAAAAACTATGGTTAAGGAAATCAGAATGGGATGATAAACTACCAGATGACATCGCTCTCGTGTGGAATCAATGGAAAGCTGAGCTTCCGCAAATTGAACAGCTCAAAATATCGCGACATCTAAATCGAAAGGATATGCAGATCCATGGCTTTTGTGATGCGAGTGAACGAGCTTATTCAGCAGTATTGTATAGCCGGTTCAAGGATGAAAATGGAAAAATACAAGTTGAGCTCGTAACATCAAAAACAAAAGTAGCTCCTATCAAGCAAATTTCGCTACCTAGATTAGAACTATGCGGTGCTCATCTTTTGGCTAAATTGATAAATGCAGTAAGGCAAACGCTCCCCGATAATATACCTCTGTATGGTTGGACAGATTCTACAATTGTACTAGCATGGTTATCAGATCATCCAACTAAATGGAAAACTTTTGTCGCCAATCGCGTTTCTGAGATACAGGGATTATTACCAAGGAATCACTGGAACCATATTAAATCCGCGAGTAATCCAGCCGATTATGCTTCGAGAGGTGTATTGCCATCTAAACTTCTATTGCTCCATCAATGGTGGCATGGGCCACCGTGGTTAATTCAACCGGAAGAAACTTGGCCAATTGAGAAGACGGAGGTGTACTATGACGGCACAATTTGCGAGATGAAAAAGAAGCCGCCTTCAGCAATGCTTTTTTCTTTGCAATGTTTAAATAACGGTAGTGAAATATATGAAGCGATCTTAAGCAAAACGTTTTCCTTCAGTAAAGCCATCAGAATCTTATGTTTTATTATTCGATTTATTGACAACGTTAAGATCAAGAAGGAAATAAGGAAAACTTCAGGAATAACTTTGGAAGAAATTAATAAAGCCACTGCAAATTTCATAAAATGGATACAAAACGAAGAATATTCAAGTGAAATACAGACATTAAATAAAAAAGAAACGCTATCCAGTAACAATAAATTAGCATCACTCACGCCATTTTTAGATAAGAATGGTCTGCTACGCGTCGGTGGCCGGTTGAAGAATTCATTGAATTCATATGATTTTAAACACCCGATCATTCTACCTAATTCCCATATCCTTAGTAGAATGATAATCTCCTTTTTCCATAAAAAGTATCTTCATCCTGGCCCATCCCATACATTCCATCTCATCCGTGAAAATTATTGGATCGTGAAAGGCAGAGCAGTTGTAAGAAACGAAGTAAGAAAATGCATCCAATGTTTCAAAGCTAGAGCAAAAACAGCAAAGCAGCTTATGGGAGATCTACCATCCGTCCGAATAACACCAGCGAGACCTTTTTCCAAATGTGGTATTGATTATGCCGGTCCCATCACCTTAGCCAGCAAGAGAGGACGTGGAGCAAAAATGATTAAGGGTTACATCGCAATTTTTGTCTGCATGGTCACTAAGGCGATACATATAGAAGCGGTGACTGAACTAACTACCGATGCCTTTATCGCAGCATTAAAGCGGTTCTCGGCGAGAAGAAATGTTCCAAGCGACATATATTCAGACAACGGTACCAATTTTATTGGAGCGAACCGGAAGCTTAAAGAGGTATATCAATTTAATAACTTAAAAATTAATAATTTAGTTATTACAGAATTTTGTGCTAACCATCAAATAAATTGGCATCATATACCTCCTGCTGCTCCTCACTTCGGAGGTCTATGGGAATCAGCTGTGAAGTCAGTTAAGAATCATCTTACCAGAGTTGCTGGAAACTGTCATTTAACGTTTGAGGAGATGGCCACTCTTTTGTGTCAAATCGAAGGGATATTGAATTCCAGACCACTTTGCCCTATTTCTGGAGATGATGATTCATTCGAAGCACTCACGCCGGCCCATTTTTTGATAGGAACATCCATAGCATCCGTACCTGAACATGATTTAGGTGACATAGCGACATCCCGCTTAACTAGATGGCAGCAAGTAGAGCAGAGAACCCAAAGTTTTTGGAAACGATTTCACAAGGATTACCTCAATAACCTACAGCAAAGAAACAAATGGAAAACGTTAGAAGAAAACATAAAAATTGGAGATTTAGTGTTAATCAAAGAGGATAACCTACCTTCATGTAAATGGGCGATGGGTAGAGTTAATGAAGTTCATCCAGATGAGAAGGGGTTAACTAGAGTCGTTACTCTCAAAACAGCATTAAATATTTTAAAGAGGCCCATTACTAAAGTTTGTAAACTTCCCATCGATTCATAATCTAGTTGACGAAATTATTGTGTATTCGTCAACGGTTGGGACTATGTTAATGATTACAACCTAAAATACAACAACGAAATATTATAACATTAATTTAAACAAACTTGAATTATATAAAATCAAACTTATCTTATTTGCCTTTGGGTTGAATTATTGTCACTTTAATTTAAAATTATTATTTAATATTTTATTGCACTAGGCTATTAATCTAATTTCATTTTTTTATTTTTTTTTGTTAACCTTCAACTTGATTCACTTTTATAACACTATATTTATTTTATTTTGTATTTTTTTAATATAAATAGAAACAAAAACATATGATCGAAATTATTCCCGTTTCACTAATTGCCAAAAATAAGATCAAAACAATCGTGTTATTTTCATGATGACAAAATGTACTAGAATAAATTTATTCAGCAATGAGTTGATTTCGATCTATGAAAAGAATTGCGCGGGACATTTTAGTACAAGTGAGAGTTTGAAAAATGTCGAATCATGGAGAGGGAATTTTTGAAGGAGAACATAGAAGTGACTTGGCACCTCCAAATCAAAAATTCTTTCTATTCTTTTGGCGACTACGAAACCATTCACATCGAACACAAAACCAACAAGTGATAACCAGCGAAGCGGAGTTTGATGTTATTTTTGGCGATTAGCTGTTACCCAACACCCAAAGGTAAATTCATTTCTTTTGTTTTTAAAAAAAACATTGTGTGATTGGGAATAAACCTAAAAGTAAAACATAAATTTATATTGTGATTTTTATTTAATAAAAAAATTGTTAACAAATACCTTAACTGCCATTTATTATAAAATTCTAATAAATGAGCAAATTTTCCACTGGTGTTTAAAGGTCAGACGATATAATCCACAATAACCGGCACCCAACATGTTCAATAGAATACAGCACTCGTGGAATACATCATTCTAGGGCATAAAGTGGGATGACTCTATCTTGTGCTATAATATTCAGATTCACGCATAGTCATTATATATGTAAAATTGCATTTCTTTATGTATTTTCTGTATTATTTCGTGAATCTTTTATTTTATTTCAGTTTTATACAGATCATAGTATCTTTAAAAGGCACTAGGTTTTGTCTGAAACATAACTATTTGTTACGAAAATGGTTTTATCAAATATAACCTTAAATAATTTTACTATTATTACCATTTTTGAAAAACGAATGATTATGATTAAAAATGTTCTGATCATGAATTCAGTATTCCGTGAAACTAAAAACCGTAATTGTTCACGAACTTTAAAAAACGAGTTGCTAGATTTTGTGTGCAAGCGGGAATAGTGTATAATTCATTTTAACGGGGATTTTTGAGTTTGAAAGCAAACAGGCAAACATAATTTCACAAAAACAAATTATTTTATGCCTACTTCATTTAGTAACCAAATCGAGGACGTACGGCTTCGAATTAAACCTAATTTTAGCAAGGCCAACACCTTCTGTAAGATAAATAATTTTTAACTTTCAGCAAAATAATAAAATACGACCAACTTAATCACAATTTTTTTTTTTCATTTGGTTAGTTTTGATTAGCTGCTAGAAGGCATATGCATATTGAATGTTGACAATCTCTGCACTACATAAATATTATTCATTTCAAATAATTATCGTATTAGCTAAAACCCATTACGATTCAACAAAAATCCAAATTCATTTCGATGTGTTCCCAATGTATTCTTTTTTTTAAATTCTAATCAAACGATTTAATGTTAATTACGAGATCAAAGCAAAATAAATTTCTTAATATAACACTTTTCCAGTATTAAAATTCTTATGTCATGTATTTATTAAACCTAAACACACACAACATAACATGTGTATGTATACATAGTCTTTTCAAGTAGAAATTCTTTGTAAAAACCATTAAATTTATTAAAACACAAAAAATGTCTCTTTAATTAACGTATTTTGTATATTTATTTAAGAGTTTAATAATTCGTTGTTCGTGTACTCAGTAAACGTTGAGACATATATGAAATTATTTGTTGTCAACATCGTGATGTGAGAATTTTTGGAAAATATTTAATTGGAATTTAATTTTTAAAACATTCTAGATGCTTGTAAAATAAACTCACTCTAAACAAAATTGTACCCACTAAACATACATCATAAATCATGTACATGTTTTACATTAATACATTAAAGGAGGGCTGGAATTCGTTCAATATAAAGTCGCATGACAGAACACGCACTACCAATTGAATGATACAATTACAAGTTATGTTTAAAGAAACGTAGTAGAAATAAAATTAAAATATTTGAGGTCAGCGAAGAGGAAAATTATAAGTAATCACGAAATTTGTTCAATTTGTAATCAAACTCAATCATAATTACGACTGACAATGAATAGAAACGATAAGTTTAAAAATGATATATAGGAGGAATAGAGCCGGACTTGCACCAAAACTGTTAGATTCATTGATTGATTGCAATGTATGACCAGGCAATTTAGCGAGACTCCCGGATGACGCCGGGCTCGCCATACACCTTTATTACATTTAACAAGAAGGAATGGATATTCAGCAATTAGCATCCTAAAAAAAATTATAATTAATAAAGTTGCAGTAAATTTCCTGAAATAAACCTTGAGTTAAATTTTACTTGAACAAAATAAATTAATGTTATGATTACTATTAACTAGATTAATTTGGTTCTCTTAAAACAAATTAAATCAAAATAGAATAAATCTAGTCCAGAAACCACTAAATATTGTAGTACTCATGTCAAAGAAGGAAAGGAACGCACAACCTTATTATCTTCAACGGATATAGCCTTTATGAACCTTCTGATTTAATGGATTTATTTCTAAAAATAGTATGGAGGTCACTTATCCTTGCCATCTCTAAATCTAATCTAAATATGTTCAAGAAAAAAATGGCAAAATTAATTTTTTTTTGTATATATTTATTTATTACAACTGATTTACAAATCAACTAGTAATTTATCTTTCATAATTTATATTCTTGTTTGAAGGGTTGTAGCCCTTTGGCTAGTCTCCTTTACAATTTTATTATATTTTTAGTCGATCGTGATTGGATCTTGTAGATCATGCGGTTTCTTCCTTCGCAGCCGTCTTACTGGGTTTAAATCATCCAACATACGATGTATCTCAGCATTTTGGTGTGGACTAATACGTTGCATGTGTTTTCTCGCGTGTTTGCTTATTTCTTCACTAACGAAATCCATCTTCAGATCTCTATGGAGGTTGTCATTTCTTATGTACCACGGTGCATTAACTATTCCACGAAGGACTTTGCTTTGGAATGACTGGATGATATTGACATTGGTTTTCTTCGTACAGCCCCAGAGCTGAATACCGTCCACATAGGTTTCAGGATTTGCCGGTATAGTAGCAATTTATTATGTAGAGTTAGCTCAGAATTTCTTCCTGAGAGCCAATCCATCTGTCCGTATTTGATGTTTAACTCTTATTTTTTTTTTCACATGCTCTTTCCATTATAGTTTCGAGTCTAGAGTTATGCCTAGATATTTTGCCGTATTTGCATAGGGGATTTGCTGGGAGTTCAGTTCTACTGGTATCCAGTTGACCTTCTTGTTGGTAAAGTTTACGTGAACAGATTTTGTTTCATTAAGTTTTATTCGCCATCTCTTGGTCCAGGTACTGACAATATTAGTAGCTCTTTGCAAATTGCTTGTAGATTCTTCTATGCAATTAGCAACTGCTAAGGTGGCCGTATCATCCGCAAGCGTCGCTATGTTAGTCTCCTCTATATCGTTGGCAGGTCCGAGGTGTATAGAACATATAAAGTTGGTCCCAGAACGCTACCTTGTGGTACTCCTGCTGATATTTTCTTTATTTCTGAGTATTCGCCATCTAATTTAACTCGAAAGTGTCGGTTAAATATGTAAGATTTTAGAATTTCATAAAACTGCTTTGGTAAGTCTCTTTGTAATTTATATTCCAAACATTTATGCCATACTCTGTGAAAGGCCTGTGCTACATCACAAAGACGCTTGAACATACTTTCTTTTTTTCAAGTACGTCTTCAATTATGTTTGTAATTCTGTGTACTTGTTCTATTGTTGAATGGTTTTCTCTGCAGCCAAATTGATGTGGAGGAACAAGATTTATTTCTGCTATTAATGGTTTTAGTCTCTTTAGGAGTAGTTTCTCGAATAATTTTGCAATTATTGGGAGTAAGGAAATCGGCCTATACGAATTTTTGTCTTTAAGTGGTTTGTTTGGTTTAGGTATCATAATTACTTCTGCTACTTTCCATTGATTTGGAACGTGTTTAAGTCTGAACACTGCATTAATTATTTGGAGTAGTTTACGTAGACCTTTTTCAGGAAGAGCTTTTACTATTTGTCCTGTAATTAAGTCATATCCTGGAGATTTCTTTGTATTTAGTTTGAGATTGATTTCCTCTTTTAATTCTTGTAATGTGACAGGAGATATATTGCAGTTATCCATTTTATATACTGGTGGTATGTTTTCCTCTGCAGTTTGTTTAGGCAGAGACTGAAACGTGTTCTCGAGGTGGGTTGCAAACAACGAAGCTTTTTGCTTTGCACTTATAGCCCATGTGCCATCTTCATTTTTTACTGGTGGAATTTGTAGTTTAGGTCGTTTTAAACTTTTTGTTGCTTTCCAAAGGGAGTACTCGGTATCTTTTTCCCCAGTAAGGCCACTCAAGTATCTATAAATGGATTCGTTTTTGATTTCTTTAATTAGCAACTTTAGTTTATTGGATACAAAATTTAGAGTTGTTTTATATTCTGGCGCTCGACTTCTTTGCCAGGCCTTTCTTGCTTTTCGTATTGCTGCAACCAGTTCCTTAACTTCTAGAGGATAAATAGCATTTCGGCGCATTTCATTTGAACTTGAGGGGGTACTACTCCACGCCGCTTCTTGTATACTGCTGTTGAGTTGTTCTAATTCTTCTTCAGCTCTATCGGGTTTTTAATCGGCACCTGAAGATCAATATTATCCTCAACAAGTTTCTGGAATTTCCCCCAGCAGGTTTTTTGGTTAGTTAGCGAAGGTGGACTAGTTTTTTTAACAACCGTTGCACTGATTGTCATAATAACAGGTGTGTGATTCGACATAATCCCCTCGCTGCTTTCTAGGTGTATGTAGTTTTCGTCTATACCTTTGGTGATAAAGATGTCAATGATATCGGGTATTTTGTTTCTATCCGTAGGGCAATAAGTTGTTTAATCTCCAGAATGAAAATCGCAATTGCATACTCCTCCTGCTGCAAACAGATCTCTTCCTTTTTTAGAGGTTACTCTTGATCCCCAGTAGGTGTTTTTTGCATTAAAATCACCTCCGATTATGAAACTTGATTTATGTGATTTAAATAACGTGCAATAGTCTTGCATAAATTCCTCTTCAATTTTAAGATCTATAAAGTGTTTGATGTTTTCTTTTATAACCAACGACGATCCTCCCCTTGCCCTTCCTGCTGGATGAATGGCGTATTAACAATTGTATCCATATACTTTAAGATATGAAGTTGAAGTAAAATGGGTTTCCGATACTAGGCATTTATCTATTTTTTCAGTATTTAGGAAAATTTCTAATTCTGGAATATGTTGCATTAGCCCATTTGCATTCCAGGTTACTATTCTTAATGTTTTATTTGTTATTGTTTGCATCATTTTAATAGACCATGGATTTCATTTCATTTAGAGAGTCCTGTTGCTTAGAGCTTGGAGACATTTCTCTTGTTTAGCTTGACGAATGTTAAGAGCTTCCATGCTTCTTAGTATCTTTTGGAGCACTGCTGTACCTTCAGTAGTGTCCTCCGAAATAACTGGTTTTGTCATGACTACTTGCGAGTATAGTTTTGGTTCTCCCGTTTTACTAGCATGAGGTTTAGGTTCCTCTTTGATGGAAGTTTGATAATTTTTTACCGATACTCCTGGACTTTGTTTTCGCGTTTTATTTCTTATTCGTTGTAGCTCCTTAGCTATTTCACATCCCCGGTAGTTTGCGGGATGTGACTTATTGCAATTGACACATTTTGCAGCAATATTTTTACTAACCGGGCATACCTGGGCATGATGCTTTCCGGCACATTTCACGCATCTAATCTTTGGCAATATTTTAGCGTATGATTAAAACCTTGACATTTTTTGCACCGCGGTATTAATCCGTTATTCTTTTTCAATGGCTCTATTTTAACTCTCATGCTAAGTATTGCCTTGATATTATACACATCTTCCACTTTTTGTTTGCTATTAAAAGTGAGCATAAATAGTGGAAGCTCTCTTTTGTTAACTTGAACTCTTGTTCAGTTTCGATTTTTTCTATCTTAATATGTTTACGGCTTTTTCTATTTGATAACCCTTTTGCTTGAGATGCTCAATAATTTCCTATTTTGCACAGGTTGGGTGAAGCCCTCTAGCCATAACTTTAATTGGGCGATCATTCTTATCCTCATAGGTAAACCACTGATGCCCCTCGGAATTAAGCTTTGTAGCCAAAGCTCTATAAGTTTCAGAGTCTACAACATTAATTTTCCAGACGCCGTTGTTTAGAGATACAAGTTTGTACTCGGCTATCGTAATCGATTTCATAATCGATTGTATAGTGGAGAAATTTGATATCCCGACGACATTTTTTTCAAATGAAATATGATTTCAAAAACAGCTAATCTGAAATCTGTAAGATAATATATCAATAATGGATGTTTGGCACAGTTTTAGAATCCAAATACTGAAACAAATTGAACCAGAATTAAATAAAATTATTAAAGTTATCAGGAATCTGTAAGCTGGCATAATTAATAATAAGTAGCTACCATAACTGGATCATTGTTAACCAAATAACCTTGTTCAACACAAGACAAATTATAAATCATAAAATGAACAACCATAATTATTTATTCAACCTATCACAAGCTAACCAAAACCTTTACCAATTTACAGTCTCAGCACAGTTTATGCTGCCTAAGTACAGCAACATTTAACTGCATTTCAAATTTACTCTGTAGCTTCTCTGAAACTATTTGTAATTTCAAAAAATTAAATATTCGCTGAAATATCAAATTTATTAGCAAGCCCTATCTTGTCCGCTCTTCTGACTTTTAAATTAAAATTTTATTTTTAATTAGAAAGTGAAGGCGTAATTTCAAACATCTTCTGTAACCAAACATCTTCATTAGAACTAAATAAATTAGCTTAATAAATAATAAACACCTGATAAATCTCGATAACTCTATAAATTGCTACTCGAATAAAAATAAAAATATAATAATTGATTACTCAAACGCTGAAGTGAATCACCACAACTTCACCAATCAACAAAACATATGCTTTACAAAATCTTGATGAAACCATGACAGATTACAAACGTACCGTGTAATCCTGTTAGCGTTCGACCGATCAGCCTAAAATTTCAAAAATTATTCCGCTCCCGCGAAATTGACGGCAAACTTCAACAAAAACATCCACAACATTCAACAACGAAACCAATTTGGACATACAAATCTAAACCTCAGACAAGGGTTCTATGCAAAACTGCAAATTAGCCTTCTTATATTAATAATTGATAACTACATCAACTCCTAAACAAAACTCTTTAAAATAGCCAAAAATAGCTTACGAATATAGGCAACGACAGAACACATAGGAATACAACCCTCACAAACCGCAGACGCCGACTCATTACTCACAATGAACGAAACCCATTCAAAATACCGGAAATGTCAAAAAATTCACTGCAATACAGCTATACCATATCCTCGCCGCTACTGTGTAAATTGATCACACATATTGAATCATTCGTCAAACCCCAATGCAGTTCTCCGCATTATAGAGAAAAAGTGTAGCCTCTTCCCAATCACTAAAAATATAAATACAACAAATAAATATTCCCATCGCAAGCCAATCATCACCCAACATTCACAAAAACAAGCCGATGAAACTGAGCAAATACAACTAAAACGTACAAATTATCAAAAAACAGAAACACTTTCAAAATCATCGGTTGCTCTGCTCGCAAGAAAACATTCATATGCAAAGTTGTGAACATCAGCAAGACAATGCGACAGAAAACAAAACATTACCATCGTAGACATTACCATATGCAGACTTGTCTGTCATAGAATATCGTCATAATTTTCCATTAAAACATCAAATAACCGAGACAGAACTACACACGTGTATTGTGTTGCGCATGCATGCAGAGGAAAACAGTAAAATAATAAAAACAAACCATTCATCCTTTCTTATTTCATGCCATTTGTCCTTCCTTAGTCCAGCGTTTTTCCAATTTTTTTATTCCTCTCAAATATAGGCTTTCCTCTTCGTTAGACCCAAATCTCGCACCGCCCAGCCATTTCTTCAGGTTTGGAAACAGGAAATAGTTGCAAGGGGCTAAATCTGGAGAATATGTTGGATGGGGTAGCAGTTTGCAGCCCAATTTAAGGATTTTTGACACAGCGGTTTTTACGTTATCTATTTTGACAAAAACCCTATCACAGTCCTTTAAATTTTGTGTAGATATTGTCTTGAATGTTATTTCGTGTTATTTACCAGAGATGCAGGATCAGTAGAAGACGCCGAATCAGAATAAATTACCAATTTTCCTGGAACTCTTAGCGGTTGTCCGTAAACAAGTTCGGCTGGAGTATACAACCAAAATTATTTTTGATCGATGTTCTTATTCCCAGGATATTAAATGGCAGTTCATCATTCCAGTTTAAAGTGTTAGATCTGGTGTACAAGGACGATTTTAAATGACGGTGCAAACGTTCCACCATCCCATTTGCCTGAGGGTGGTATGTTTTCGTTCTAATTTTCAGCGAACCTAATAACTCTAGGAAATCTCTGAAAAGATTGCTTTCAAATTGACTTCCCCGGTCAGTCGTGATTTCTGATGGGAATCCAGATCTTGAGACGTATGTGTTCACGAAAGCTTTAAACTATCGTTGATATTCTCATGTCCGTCAGTGGTATCGTTTCCGTCCAGCGTGTAAACCGGTCGATTATTGTGAGAATGAACGTATTACCATTAGAAAGAGTTAACGGTCCGACGAGATCAATATGTATGTGGTTGAACCTTCAAGAAGGAATGTCAAAACGTCCGTGTTCTGTTCTAGTATGTCGATTGATTTTAGATTTCTGGCAAGGAATGTAAGCTTTGGACCAGTATCTCGTATCGACGGAATGTTGCACGTACTCCTGAGTGCGATAAGCGTGCAGCTTTTCAAAAATACCCTAGCATTGTACTAGGAATGTACAGACGTGGGGTCGATGATTCACACCAAATTGATAAACCTGAAACCAATTCAGGAATTTTTTCCAGTTTATCTAGCTCATTGACTGTGATAATTTGTTTATTAAGCGTTTTAGTTCAACGTCCGTATTTTGTAACGAAACTAGTTTTTCTGGGTGGATAGCTGTGTGACAAATAGTTCATAATTGAGTTTCCTCGGTACGTGACAGTGTATCGGCTACGATGTTTCTTTCACCTTTAACATATCTTATATCAGTTGTAAATTGTGAAATATAATCGAGAACGACTTTGACGTGGGCTTCTTTCCGATTTAGACGCGATCACTGTAGCGAGTGGCTTGTGGTTTGTATTGATAGAGAGTATTCTGCCTTCTACAAAAAACCTAGAATACTTCGGTTGGAGAAAGCTTTTAACAGAAGAAACTTAGAGGCTTCCAATTGTTACCATTTCGTTGTTCTAATACAGCACCTAGAGGAATACCAGAAGCATCTGTGTTGATGCGTAGTGTGTGTGCAAGGAGAGTAGCCTGACTGAGGGCAACTTTGGTATTATTTAAAGACGCCTCACATTCAGGTGGCCATGTGAATGGATTATTTTTAGTTACCTTGCCAAGCTTTCTGAGATGGTTGTGTATTGGTGCGATTTGTTCGGCTAAGTGAGGGATGAAGTGATGATAACAAAAAAATACCATGCCCACAAAACTCTACACTTGTCTAATTCAAGTAGGTTTGGGAAAAGATTGTATGGCTGCAAGCTGCAATCCGATTTGCATGTTTAATATCATCTTTAGTGATTTGATGGCTGAATAAATTAAGGAACGTTGCTCCAAATTCACATTTAGAAGGTTTGATTGTTAAACAAAATTCTGTTAGTCTAGCGAATAAAGAATGGAGATGTTCTTGATGTTCCGATATGTTTCTGCTACCTACCAAAATGTCGTCGATGTAACCTCGTCCATAAGACGTTGGGTGGGATGTCTGAGCAGCGCTTCGTAGTCCGTATGGTATCCTAGTGAACTCAAAGAGTACAAAAGGTACGGTAATGGATGTTTTGTGAACATCTTGTGAGGAAACGGGTATTTGGTGCTAAGCTCGCACAAGATCTATTTTCGCGAAAACGGTACAACCTATAAGATTAAGAGAAAAATTGTGAATATGTATTAAGGGATACCTATCCGGTACCGTGATAGCGTTTAATCGGCGGTAATCCCCACAGGGGCGCCAGTCATTGCTCTCACACTTTGGCACTAAATGCAAAGTTGAAGCAGGGATGAACTTTGTCTACACACGCCGAGCCGAATTCAGTTTTAGCAATTTTATGTTTTGCTGGGTTCAATCTTCTCGGCCTCGTAAAAGGTAAATGACCTTCGCCAACAAATCGATGCGATACGTTATGTTTAACTGGTAGGTCATATTTATGTTCTCGTGTTAGATTTGGGTAGTTGCGAAGAATTTCGGCGTAAGGTTCTTCAACCGCGAATAATCGTGATACCGATTCATTTGATATTATGGTGTCCATCGTGTAAACTCAAATTGACGTATTTGTGACTAACAGTCGTTTATTTCGTAGATCAATAACCAAACCGAACTTTAACAAAAAATGAACGCCTATTACTGGTCTCGTTACCGAAGCAACAATAAATGGATGTATAAATGCTCGACGCAACCCCAAGACTAACTCTAGTAATTTCGTGACGTAAGTACTACCGTAAGTCGTATCTACAATGGGGCGAGCTAGTTTTCCTTCGAGGGTGATGCTTGTGAAAAAGGTTTTTTCCCCGAATGAGCAACCTTGACATTTTCTTGCTCGCTTTTTAAATTTTCTATGATACCAACAAATCCAGATTTTTCGAGGCTAGTGAGAGTAATTTCTTAGTGATTATTTATTTACGTATTGGAAGTTTTTACGAATCGTTTGCGACTTATTTCAATTGCATATTTATTAGTGGTATTACCTGTATAAGACGAAATACGAGTTAAACTCGAAAAAATTGGTACAAAGTTAGACAAAAAAAACATACTCATCGTAATAATCGAATATTTGAAATGTCAACTGGTTCAATTAATCATAATCATCATTAATTTAATTGACCGTAGTTTTGATGGGTTGTTGTACTGTGGGTTTGAAAGTTTAATGTACATATTTAATAACGACGACACTTAAAATCTTTAAAATTTGTTTTTATTTATTTTAATCTTTGGTCTTTTGAAATTAAATAAAATTTAAAATCAACAGCTTGTTATTTAGTCTTATACAGGATTACTTAACTAATACTTAAAAAGGAAAATGTGGCTTAGTGAAAACTTTTCATGATCCATCTGATTCGAGAAATTTTTACTAAAAATTTTACTAAACAGTTCGTACAGAAATTAGTAAAATTTTCTCGGACATTGTTTGTTTGGCTTTGGTTGGGATGATACTCCAGTAGCGATAGAATTTCAATTGAAATTAGACGATTGATTTCGAAAATTCCATCTGCGAATTCAAGTAACTCGTCGATTTCGCCTTTCTCTCTCGGTGCAATTATTAATCGAATAGAGTCGCGTAGTCGACCTAACCATAAAGTTTTTAATAACTGAGTTAGTTTTTAATAATTGACATTTAATAATGTCAGTAAGGTTTTCAATTCTGCTTTGTTCTGACAATGTATGTCTTCTGATATTCTCATCTCGAAGTGCTTCGTACTTATTGAGTACGGGAGGCTTACATATTTTTCCTGATACTGTAGATATTATAAGTATTTAACAGGTGTTACATTTAACAGGTGTCAACTCATTCCATAAAATTTTTAACAAAATTCGTTTAAATTTTCCGCTTGGCCATAACAACTTTCTATAAATGGTTAAAATATTGGATTTATCGTTTTATCCGAAAAAGTACATTTCATTTTACAGATTGATCCTTGCCATTTTTAGTTAAACAAGATATCATTCAAATGTCCTCCACGGAACTTCTTACAGGCCTTGATTCTTTTGCGGTAATTTTCAATGACTTCAGCACATTTCGGGCGGTATCTCGGCCATTACCTTACGAATATTAGTTTTCAATTCGTCAAGAGTTTGAGGATTGTTTGCGTAAACACGATCTTTCGCGTAGCCCCACAAAAAGAAATCCAAAGGCGTTAAATAACAGGATCTTGGAGGCCAATTGACATCAGCCAATCGCGAAATCAAACGTCCAGGAAATTTCTCTTGCAAAAGATCTCGATTTGCTCGTGTTACGTGACTGGTTGCTCCATCCTGCTGGAACCACATATCGTCAAGATCATAATCTTCGATTTTCGTAAAAAAATAATCGGTTAACATGCGGCCATAGCGCTCAGAATTGACGGTAACGGTTCGTCCATGGTTGTTCTCAAAAAAATACGGCCCAATCACACCACCAGACCACAATGCGCACCAAACAGTGACTTTTTCCGGGTGTAATGGCTTCTCTACAATCAATTGTGGATTTTCTGAGCCCCAAATTCTACAGTTTTGCTTATTAACGTATCCACCAAGCGAAAAATGAGCTTCATCACTGAAGAAAATTTTGTTCGAAAAATCAGCATCGACGGCCTGTTTTTCCAACACCCAATTTGCGTATGTTCTTCGTTGTCCATGGTCAGCAGGCTTTAGCTCTTGTGTCAAATGGACTTTATACGGATGAAGATGCAAATCCAGATGCAAAATGCGCCATAATGAGCCATAAGATAGGCCTAAATGTTGAGCTCGACGAGGAATTGACAAATTTGGATCTTCTTCCACACTTTTAGCTACAGAAGCGATATTTTCAGCATTGCGAATGTTTCGATGATGCACAGACCTTACAATATCAGTAACAGATCCAGTTTGTTCAAATTTATTCACTGTATTCAATATGGTTTGCTTTGTAGGACGATTATGACGACCATAATCTGCTCGTAAAGCGCGAAATGTGGATACGGCGGAATCACTATTTTTATAATAAGATTTAATAATTTTAACGCGTTGGTCGATTGTTAAATGCTCCATATTCTTAAATGGTAGAATGTCAACTAAATAAATGACAGCGTACTTGACGTTTATCTTTGACAGATGTCGGTATACAGATTTCTACTTTATCAACCTCGAATTGGATAACCCGTTATATTTTGCTCACGCACAAGGCACAACTATGAAGATTTTTAGGATTTAAAAAAAACTTCCGACGATTTTGCAAACACGTGGGTTTTTCATAAATAATTCTATATCAATTTTTGGGATAGTTTAGGAAAATGCTCCTACAAATTCTAAATTAATGGATTAACGAATTTGTAACGGTTTTTTAAGAATTAATGCTTAAAACTTGATAATTTATAGGAATTCCTAATGAAATCTGTTGTTAGCTATTTTATGGTTTAAATGCCACAGAGTTTAGAATACACAGCAGAAAAATATATGCACAAGTAGTCAAAACGTTTACAAAATAGTCTTATTTTCAAAAAATAACACGAAAATTTGTATTTAAGTATTGCAGAAACCGTAAGGAGCTTTGCCTCAATACCCATGGTGGATTTACATAGCTAAAATAATTAAAGTTTTAGAAAAATACAAAACGATACGTATAACGATTGAAATAATTAATATTTTGCTTATGTACAAATACAAGTTTATGAATGAGGATTCTGCAAACCTGCATGTTAAAATTAACTCAGTTACCGACTAAGCATAGTTATAGCTTTAGAGTTTGGATCGGAAGATACCGGCCTCACATCCCGATAGGGGCAGAATGCAAATGCGACTTTTCGTCATCTGATTCCGATCAGTGAACCGCATTTCATCGATGGTTCATGTATTTTGGTTTGAACCAATTAATTGGCATATTTCATATAAATTTACCGAACTTATTGAACTCTCCTCGTACGTCACGTTAAAACTAATTTTCAGACACTTTCTCGTTTAATTATTTTACTCAATCCATGCCGTTAATTCAACTGTAAAGTTGCTGTTGCTGTAAGATGGTTTTATTGCAGACAACCTTCTAATTCAACATTCACAAGAACTATTGATACAATTTTCTAGTGCTACAGGGTGCGCCATCTTTTATGTTGGTATGTAAACATTGAACTGTGACATTTGTCAACCAATCGATTTGATTATACTTGCTTTTTAAACATCAATTCAGTACAATTTTAACCATGTGTCGCTTCACATCGAAACAATGACTATTCGTCGTTTAGTGTCGAATTTTGATCGAGAGCGTTGCCCAGAACGCAAAAGTGTCGTATCGTCGTCGCGCTCAGCGTTTTGACGCCGGTGGAACCACTTTGCGGCGCATTTTGAAACAATTAACATAAATAATATTTCCTACAGACAATCCACGTCACTTGGGATACGGCCAAACAGTCCCTCGAATGGTTGACACTGAACCTGATTTTGAAAGCAAATTTTGATGACCGACGAGACCCATTTCACACTCCTTGGTGGCATTAATAAGCAAAATTGCCGCTTTTGGGGGACGGAGAGTCCACTAGAGGTTTACGAAACGTCATTTCATGACCAAAAACTGACTGTTTGGGCCAGCGTTTGCGCCAAAACCATCATCGGGCCATATTTTTCCAGAGAAAACGAAACATTCAATGGAAATCGATATCGGTGGATGTTGGCTCATTATGTCCGCCCGCAAATGCGTGAAAAAGGTCTTGACGGTTACTGATTTCAACAAAACGATGCGACATATCACACTGCAAATCAAACAATTCAGTTTCTGCAACGAAAATTTTCTGGACGTCTGATGCCAACGAGAGGCGACATTGACTAGCCACCCAGATCTCCAAATTTGACCCCTCCGGACTTCTTTTTGTGGGGTTATTTGACAAGCAAAGTGTACAATTACTATTATACTATACCAGCAAGCCTTATTCCATTGACGAGCTTAAGGCAAACAATCGTGCCGAAATCTCGCTATACCGCCCGTGATGCGACAAAGTAATGGAAAACGCAGCAAAAAGGGCCCATTTTGCTTTGGTCAGTAGGAAACTGGGGCTACTTAATTGATGTTGTATTCAAAAACTTGTCCAAATAAATTGCAAAGGACCAAATTGTATAAAAATACATACCGACATAAAAGATGGCGCACCCGTTATTTGGTGCAGAATTGTTTTCGTATATCTCATTTTCCCGGTCTCACTGTACTGTTTAATCAAACTTTGCGTGTCATATTTATTAAAACTAAACCATTTAAGTTATCAGAAATTACTTAATATTTAATCAAATTTTATTTCTTTCGTTCCCAGGGATAACAAATTTCCCGTTCACATGTAATGTCAGCAAAAGGAAACGATATTATGTGTAATAAGAAAGTTCATTAAAATTAAATTGTATTTCTTATAAGTAAATAGCTTTAACAGCTGTTGTGTGTGTGTATTCAACATATAAACCAAATACATATTCGTAATGTATACCATGGTGAAAATAAATATAAAATTTATTGATTTTGTAAAAAAAATCCTTTTTTTTATGATTTGGTTGGTCAACTTTATACACGATATATGTGGAGTAGGATACCATGTACATAATATGAAGCATATGAATGAACTCATAAAGTGAAATTTTATGCGAGAGCAAAATGTGGAAAACGGAGAAAAACTTCAGTTTTTTATGTCTTTTATGGAAGCCGATTATGATACTCGTAGGTTAAAGGAAATATAAATCGGATTTATGGGAATTATTCGAAAATATTTTGGTGGTTGCAAACCATTTTTTTTTGTATTTTTTTATGAATTTTTAAGAGGTTTTAAAGTGTGAATTGAATGGAATTAATTGAATTGGGGTAAATACGAGTACGATATAAGAATATATTATCATGCTCTGTATACACATATCGTTGTATATATACAACAGGTTGCGGTCGCGTAACGATATAATAAACAGAAAATATATTTTTATAGTTTTTTGCTGATATGGGATTTATGCTGATTTAATATATCGCATTATGTACGCTTTATTGACACAATCTCTATACATCCATACCATGGTAAGCATTAAACCGCGTAACCGACAAAGGCACTCGTTTAAACCGTATCTGGTTACATAACATTTATTTACATACTTACATAATGTTTAAATCAAATTAATTACCAAATTAATATAATATAAACCTGTGTGTTTATAATAAATTTTAATTTAATTTTGTTTTTAATATGTTAAAACCCACTATAACGGAAAGCAGCGGCACACGCACAGAAGAGCGCGAGTACAGTCGAGTTGAGTATATTAGTATGATGGTAATAAAAAACCAAAATGTTTATTTTAAACTATACCATTTGTTTATTTTAAGAAGAAAACTTAACAAGAAGGTAATGAAAACCGTCATAAAATAACATTAGGATCATTTAAAAACTCATAAAAATGTCAGCAGTAAAAAGATTTAACATACTGCAACAATACATATGCTCGTATGTGTATTTTATAAACCAAAGCGAACTCAGCTTATATGTTTTTGTTGTATTTTAATTTCGTATACGATTATGTGGGTGGTGTATTCAATCGGTTTAATGTGTTTTTAAGCGAGAGGGAATTAATGTGTTAAATAATTCTTTAAACAAATCTACCGTTAAAAATAAATCAAAATTGACTTAAACTTCAAACGGTAATAAAATAAAATTCGTATATAAAGAAATTGCTCCGACATGTTTGGATTGGCCGTTTATGTATGCAAATTTTGTTACATCGTTCCACTGAAAGTTAATTCCATTAGAAGATCAATGCAATAAAAAGGCGAATAAGACTCGCGGACCAACGGTTTCCTATGTTTTAATTTATAAATTTTTTAAAATAAATTAAGTCAAATTATTTTTGTCACTGCAGGGAGTTCCAAATTTACCAGCCGCTTTAGGATCCATTAGGGAGTTGTTAATTTAAAAAAAAAATTCTTAGTCAGTTGTTTTAATAAACTACGTCTTAGGTATTTGATGAACAGCTATAACTTTTAATAAGTAATACGTGTATAAGAGTTTTGCGAAGTAGTAGCCATTTCACCAGAGGCTATGTATATGTCTCCAGTTGCTAAACCAACGCGTACAAGCTCTCTGTTTCAAATTCTGGTTAGTCCGCAATTTTGTTACTTGTTTGTCTCTCAATGTTTCAAATATACTCAATCAATATGGGTTCGTAATGGATTTTGCAAATAAAACACTCAGTTTTTAAAGTTACAAACTTTATTGATCAACACCTTTAGCTTCTTCAGGAAATTCACTATTAAAATCAATGATACAATTGTTCACTTGTTGCAATTTGCATATTGCACTTAGTTTCCACTTGTTTATAATTCAAAATTTATTTTAAATCTAGTTTTCGGTCAATCATTTTTTTTTAAATTTAGTTACCAAAGCTTTTACAGTTTTTCTTTTTTTTTTTGAGGGGGATTGAAAAAACTTTTGTTGAGTTCGGTTGGAAGTTTTCCGATGTTGTGGAAAATCTAATTAGTGAATTTTTTGTTTAAAAAGGTAGATTTGTGAAATATGTATATAAAAATCAAATGGAATGGAATGTATATGGATTACGTGATACAATTTTCACATAAAAATGTATATGTGTAAATAAATGTGGCAAAATTTTGGGGCACATCAAAAAAAAAACTGAATACAAAACTAAATTATATCTTAAACTATTAGTTTTGATAATGTAAATATATAAAGCAATTTAAAAAATTATAAAATTAAGAATTAATAAAATACAAAAACAATTTAAAAAAAAAATAAACAAATATATTTGGATGCTGGATCAACTGTTTTAAGATTTTCGATTGCTGATTTTGAGGAGGCATGCTGTACTATTTTAACTAAATTGGATATTGGATCAACTGTTCTACGATATCATTGTAAATAATCATTTTAATTCTTTTATTATTATTTTCTTCATTTTATTAATTAATTTAATTTATTTGATTTTGTAAATATATTTTTTTTGTGTATTCATGTCGCGATACATGTAAATATTCCATAGTTACATAGAATCGAGAATGGTGATTATTCTTAGGTATTATTGTTGCCTTGAGTTGGTATCACACACACACTATGAAGGTAACACACTATTTCACTTTTTTCCATACTGTTCACTTTTTACTGCTCGACTGGAACTCTTCACTGTTAATGAATTCCTCCGTCTTGGTAATTAATATCGTTGTTAATTACGGTATTTTCCATGATGACCATCGCCGACGTTTACAATTGCTTACGTTAATTTCGTATTTCCCTCCAATTTCCTACCAGTATTAGAGGAAAACTAACCAGCAACTCTTCGGGTGGTAACGCACTTGGTGTCCAATCTGGTTTTACATCTTGATATCTGCTTTTCCGATTTCTAGAATTATACATGTTACATTTCTCACGCTGATCGTGGTGCTCGTAATGTTGCCGTTTCTACATTCATGAAGCCTTTAACCAGTTTACTCACTGGGTCTATTTTTTAATTCAATCCGAGTAGGCAGTGCGCTATCTATAAAACGTGTTTTCTTATTCAACTTGAGTGATCTATAGGGAAATTAAGCCCACTGCTTTTTTAATTGTTAACTGTACTTACACCATGTACATTCAGTTCTTTAAATGTTGCTCTGAACTGTATGACAGTGTAGTAAGAGTGTGCAAAGTGAAAAACAATTTATTACTCTATGCACACTGGATCACTTGACAGTGTATAATGTTTACTCAGTGTACAATACCTGGAGAAAGCCTGCTTTCTCGGGTTGAGCGTAAAAAAATAGACCTATTGCATGTTTAAACAAAAATCAAGTAGCATTTGCCTCTCTACACAAAGCTGAAGTGCGGTGTTTGTCTATATATGCGTGTACAATTATGGAATTGGATTCTTGTACGAATCGGATAGAAAAAACAAAATTTAAAAACCTAGTACTTAGCGGTTGTACGTCAACAACGCATGCCTGTAACAGGAGCCGCGGTGGCCACATGAACGATGTTGTATTCCATACGTAAATGGCATAGAACAAACTTTCAATGTCAATAAAAAAAAATTGAATTTCCAATATACTTTACGGGTTTTCTTTAACATAAAAATAAACTAACAGCTGCACTACCCTTTACAATTCCTCACATTTACTATGCACTGAGTACTTATTTTTATCAAAAGTAATTTCATACTGGGTTTATTTTTTATTTCAACATGAGCAGGCAGTGCGCTGTCAAAAATACTCTTTTTTTTGTTCAACCAGAGCAATTTTATTTGGCACACTGCGTTTTTAATTTTTATAAAACTTAACCGAAATTTTGTTTTAGACCTCAAATTTTTATAAAAAGCCGACTGCAAGAGTGCGAGCTAGGGATTGCAATATTTTCCTGAAAAAGCAATACCAGTATTTTGGTATTCAATTTTCCCAAAATCGCGATCCCGGTTTTTATACCGCATTATTTCAGAAAAATAGTAACAAATTAAAAAAAAACGATTTTATTTCAAGGAATTCCAAATAGAAATATAAAATGTGACATACATGTATTATTTTTGAATCTGTTTAAAATATGAGTATGTATAAGAATGAAAGCTCGTCCAAGGTTTTGTCATTCAATCGTGATCGAATTTTTGTACAGATTATTCCTGTAGCAGAGAAGGCTCGTTCCGATTCCACACTTCTTGGTGGTATAGATAATAGGCAAACATAGGCCAGTTGTAAGTATTTACCTCTTATGTTTTCAGCTTCAAAATAAGTAATTTCTTATCGAACAACTTTTTGTGGGTCTTTAGTATTTTTTTGTTTTGAAATACTTGCCTCAATTTTATTTTGATTAACTTGGTCTGAATTTGAAATCGCCATTTCAAGCTTTACTTTCAATGCAAGTTGAGGCTCATTCTCTGCAGCTGGAACTGTGGACGGGAACGGGATATAAATATTTTCAATTTCTGAACTTTCGGTTTGTTTCTGTTGTAGATTTTTATCGAAATATAATCGTCTCATCTTGGTCAGCGCTGTTAGGATTATGTAAATATCTAAAAACGCTGGTTAATTCAGTTTGCCTTTCACACAATCGAACTTCTAGTTCTACTTTTAGTTCTTTACTTAGCGCGCTATTCTGGTTCACCAATTCCTTGAACATGAATTTCACCGCAGCATTTGCACTTAATAGACTAGAATCTTGGCGGCAACAAGCTTCGACTGTTAACTTAACTGGAAGTAAAGCTGAAATAATTGTTGATACTAGAGAAAATTCATCTTCAGTTATTCGAAACTCAGCATTTAAATTTAAATCAATAAGTACTTTCTCAATGCAATGTTTTAATTGGAAAAATCATTCAAGCATTAAAAACAAACTGTTCCAGCGCGATTTTGCATTTAAAATTAATGACAATTCCTTCCCAAATTATTCCTTTACGTATTTTTGTAATGTTTTATCATTTTTCGTAGGCGAGCGACGAAAGTGCTTCACTTTTCTGATTTTGTCAATTAACGGCGCAATCGCGCGGTGACGATGAGTTATTAAATAGGAATTTTGATTATTAACTTCACTTTCATTGTCTATTATTGTTAGGCCATTTTCATAATAAAACTCTTCATCTTGGTATTCATTCGTAAAGTCTTCGGCACAATCTTCTAAATCGCTTACATTATCAAATTCTTCTCAATCTTGAGTGCGGATTTCTTCATATTGAAGAGTGTACAGCACTTTAGTGACGGCTAATTGTATACCGTGAACTTTAGTCATGACTGATGCAATATTCGTATCTAAGGAAAGACCATTTTCTGTTAATTTTTTCTCTGCAAGCTCAACACATTTCTCTGCTGGTAATGAACCATGTTCCCGAGCTAGTCCAAGGTTCCAAAAGCGTTTGCATGAGGTATGGGCATTAATATTTAAATACCACCTATTTTTGATGAACGTCCATTCATCAAATGTAAGACTGAATCTTTGACCCCGAACAATTCTTGACGAAAAATCGTTAGTCATTTGTTGACGAATCTCCTTGCTATAGTCCATCACCATTTTTCTTATAGAGTTTCCAGATGTTGGTATTTTTGGAAACGCTCGAGCAATTATTCATTTTCTGACGTCTGTTGAAGTGCTGATTATATTGAAAGCCAATCCATCTCTTGCTGTCATACGAGCTAAAATTGCAGTTCGGTTAAAACTATCTAGATTTATCGATGTATCGATTGCTATTATCATAATGGAGTCTCGAAACTCCTGATGAAAGCGTTCAAAATTTAGATACCAATAGATTTCAGGATTTCCGATTGGAGGGTATATACGGACACGCTTTAGTATCGTCATATTACCTGGAGTAATACAAAAATCTCGACAGTAGGACACGAAAATAATTTGAAATAAATGGTTTGACATTTGAAATATTTGAAAACTGACTTGCCGCTTTCCGGATCGGAATTTAAAATTTCCGGAATTAAACAATTTATTAAGCAATATAAAAATACAAAAATTCTTTCGAAGATAATAAAAGCAGACAATGACAAAAATGTAAATCAGTCGATAAACGTCAAATAAAGTAGACGAATTTTATTGAGCAAAAGCTATTAGTTACAAACAGTGTTGTGCGTCTACGCGTAATCTGGAATTTTCGACATGTTGGTGTCGAAAATAGCGTAGACAATTCATTTTGGCGTAGACAATGTTCGTAGGGTATGTAGGATATTCGTAGACAATGTAGATTATTGCTAAGCAATTGTTGTTTTCCCCATATTTTTTCAGTTGGGATTTACCATCTCAGGGTTTTCCAGTTCAAATTGCGAATTTCCAATATTGTGTAAGGTAGTAATTAAATTTTTACAAACCAAATATGTGATAAAAGTTTCTATTTATAATAATTCAAGATATTTTCCAACTTTGTATATATTTGGGATGTCATTCGTTTTTTCATTAACAAATTCTAGCGCCACATATTGCATGCATTACTGGCAAATGGGTAACGGATGCTGTCACTTTTCGATTTTAGTGATTTATTTTAGAAAATGTGAAAAATTCAAAAAAAGTCGAACCTTCTTAGTTAAAGCAGGTACAAAGTTTATTTTGAAATTGTCAACTGTCACCTGCAAAAAACAGAAATACTGGCAGATAAAAAACCAGATTTATCTACTTCCGGTATTTCAAATTAAAACTAGTTTAAAATTTTTTACGGTAAAATTTAATAGACTGTTTGGCTTAGACCTTTCTTGAGTTTTCGGCATTTTCTCGTTTATCTAATGTTTCAAATGGTTTGGCAGGCTAATATTCATGGCGCAACTTATAGCATTCATTTACTTTCGATAACGGTCATTTGCACACAATAGCCGAATCCATAGTGTTAACAACGTACTGCTAGTACTTGTAAGTAGATGTTTAATGAAACGCAAATTTGTTAGGGTTGCGCAATCCTGTAAAAATCATTAAGATATCAAGAAATATTTTTCTAACGGACCGACACACTAATTGGTCTCAATTAAAACCTGCAGTGATAAGAGAGTGCTCATTAAGCATCCTACTTAAAACAAAATCTGAGATTGATGACGCAGTACTACACCTAACGAAGACATTAGAGGAGCAGCGAAGGATGCTACGTGCAACAGATCTACTAAAGTGTAAATTTACCAAGCGTCACTGAACATTCAACAGCTCTTAAAGAGCAAACGCATACTGCGCAGGCAATGGCAGTTACATAGATCACGTGACAGCTCTAACAAAACAACATGATGAGGGGATTCAATATTTTCTAAGTAAAGTTACAGCATCAGAAGCAACAGATTACTCACTGTGGAAAGCCACAAAAACCTAACACGGCCTACGCAACCATGTCCATCCTGAAGCGATGCAGAAAAAGCAAATGTATTCACCCAACATTTAGTTAAAGTATTTACTTCGAACGAAAATAATGCACACTCGATTAAATTTAAACGGCGTGAAGTAAAAACAATGATCAGCGAACATATAAACCTCAAAAATGGCATCTGGTCATGATATTATTAGTGGTAAAATACTTATAGAACTTCCAGATATGCTGTAATAAAAACTGGGTATTTTCCTGAAACTTGGAAAATCTCACAGATCATAATAATACATAAACCACGTAAAGATGAAACAAAAGTAGACTCGTATCGTCTAATCAGGTTACTGCCAACTCTGTCAAAGGTCTTTGAAAAAATGCTTCTTAAAAAGCTTAAACCAATTCTGCAAGAGCAGAATAGATTATACCAGAGCAGATTATACCAGATCACCGGTTTGAATTTAGAGAAAATCATGGAACTACAGAAAAAGTGCATAGGATCGTATCAGAAACTCATTTGAACAAAAAAGTACTGCTCTGCGCCATTTTTAAACATCGCTCAAGCTTTCGATAAAGTATGGCATGAAGGCCTTGTACGTACATAAAAATAAGGCCCAGCTACCATCAAATTATCATGCGATCATTAAAAATTACTTGGTAAACCGGAAATTCTTGGTGAAATATAATAGTGCATCTTCCAATTTAAATGAAATACGCGCAGAGGTTCCACAGGGCAGTGTACTGGGCCCAGTGTTCTATCTAATTTACACAGTTCCTACTTCAAATTATATAACACTTTCAGCATTTGCAGATGAAACAGTTATATTAGCGACACATCAAAACTCTCAAATAGCATCAAGAGTCCTGCAAGAACACTTAGAAGAAATCGCTAAGTGGCTTTCAAAATGGAGAATAAAAGTAAACGAGCAGAAATCAGCACACATCAGTGTGCGAAAATAATGCGAAACCATTAAATACCTAGGTCTACATCTAGATAGAAGATTGACATGGAAGAAGGATATCTAATCAAAGTGATCAAATAAATTGGTTAATCGGAAAACATTCTAAATTATCTCTAGACTGTAAAGTCGTATCGTATAAAATGGTACTAAAACTAATCTGGACTTACGGAAAACAATTGTGGGGCTTGGCCTGTGCCTCAAATATAATAAAATTGCAACGTACATAATCAAAAATACTACAAAGAATGGTACAGACGTAATGCAAACAAACACCGTGATGAAACAGTGGCAGATACAATACAGCAGTACAGCAAAATACCAAACTAAGTTAAAACAACATCCCAACACATTAGCTCGGGAAATATTATGGAGGCTTACATCCAGAAAATGGAAAAACATCCGTAAGTACCATTTTGACGATTAAATTTTATTCTGTACCATCCGATAAAGCTGTCATGCTCGACATCTCCCATGTGCCGGTTGTACTCTTTTACTATTTTCAGGCATTGAATATTTATCGATTTCCTTTTGGTTTTGTCCCATCTCAGAACAGTTGAAGCAGGAAGCGCTCCGCAATAAGACGATATTAGGGTAACACTTTTATTGTCTTTCCAATGGTCGAGCGACATTGGAACATTGTTAAACGTGGATGAACACTCCTCGTAAAACCCCTAGCACTTCTCTGCATTTCTCTTTGTTTTTAATTTCGAGTTCGGTATGCGGTTTCTTCTGATAGTGCCAATACTAAGAATACCATCTTTCTGTCAGTACATAATGAGAGGTACTGTAGTGAAATAATTATGACAAAATACAGTATGATTCAAGTGTCTTGGTATGATACGACATAATCAAATAATGACATTAGCCGAGGCTCCTAAGTTGACTTCCTCTATCTGACGGTAAATGTTTTCTTGACTCGAGTGTATCTCGAAATTGTACATATAGCATATGATAACATAGAAAACATACTTTTATATTCCACATTTAATATAAGCCTAATATTTACCAGAAGTGCCACCTGTTAAAGCAAATGTCTTGAATCCCCACTTATGCGGCTTGGATGGGATGTATTGCTTCATATAACTTCGAAGTTCCGTGCTGCAAATCTGTTCGTAGATTGAAAGATTTGCTTCCAAACGCGTTTGTAATTTTTTTTTTAAATATTAGTGAATGGTCTGATTTTAAATAAACTATCATGAATTGGGTGTTCTTTCGGCAGCATTAAATGGTTGTCGGCGAAATGCACATTGTTTTTTATTTTAATAAACGTCTTTAATAACATTGCATCTTGCACAATTTTGTTGCCAACACCTGGATCCCAGTAGAGTCTCGTATTCGGCAATTGATGGATTGACGATAGAATGCACATGTCCAAAAATTTCTTAAGTTCTAATTTAGTAAGTGTGTATGGATTAGAAATATTCTTACAAGCGCTATACAGGTTGGTTTCATTTAGAATCGTATCTATCATTTCATCATCAAAAATATTATTAAAAAATGAGAGTGGTGTCTCAAGTTCTAAAATATTTGATGGTAGTGATGCATCGCCTTTGAATTGGGCTGAATTGGACTCTATTTCAAGCGGTGTATTTTTCCAAAGCATTTTCTTAAATCTCTCTCTCAGATTTTTCAACTCAAATTCCTCATTTCGCACGTCATTTCTATTTTCAATATTTGAAAAATGTCATATTCGCGTGATATGCCAATTTAAATCTGGTTTGTCGGTCAGCGCGATTTTCTTCAAAAAATAATCAAAAATTGTATTTGTGACGTAAGTTCGGTTTATGACATTTAATGTTTGAAAATAGTTTCTTTTAAATGTTGTCCGCGACTGACTCTTACATGATCCCTTCTATGGGTCCAATTTTACCATTTTTGCCGATATTTCGTTAATTACGCGTATTATGTTCGCTTCTAATGCAGGAATCGATTGTGGTTTATCGATTTAAACAATCACATGTTTAGTTCAGATACCCCCTTAAAAGTAATCTAACGGCGTTAGATCACAAGATCTTGGCGGCCAATTCACGGGTCCGATGATGTTCTCATTAAAATTTTCTTTCAATAAATCGTTGGTTAGGCTTGCTGTATGGCACATTGCACCATCCTGTTGAATCCACAAGTCGGCTACAAGAATATCTTGAATTTTTGTATTTGGAAAATACGCCACAATGTGCCATACGAGAGACCCAGAGCTTAAGAAAGGTGACGAATTGATTGATTGCGGTATTCACGTGCACTTTCAGCTATATCAGCAATATTCACAAAAGATCGACTTGTACGCACTCTAGTCGGTTCATGAATATCACATGGGTAACTGCAGCAGGGAAACTTTCGAATTTCAAAATGAAACTTGGCATACCGAATAAGCCCAATTTGTGCTAATTAGTGGTCACGGGAAAAAATTAGTGCTAGTCCAGGAGCCGAAAAAACGGGAAAAGAAAATTTCAAATTTCGCCTAAAAGACGGAAAAAATAAAACCCGATTTCTAGAAAAACCAGAAATAATTTAAGCCTAATTTTAAAACTTTCTAAAGGCCGCTAAACTGATGAAAATTTGTGCTTATCATAGAAATATAATTTTCATAGATTTTCATTCATAAATCGAGGAAAACCAAACCAGCCCCTGAAAGATACTATATTAAAAAAACGGAGATATATCGTTCAATAATATTTGTGTTGAACAACAAATAAAACAATAGAACTAAAATGTTCTAAAATCCAAGGCATAAGCAATTCAGATAGTATATTCCTGACAGATATGTTCATTGCCATCCCAAAAATATAGTGGCTGAATTTGTGCTAATCCAGAATCGGCAATCAGAAGTGCCAACTTCATTCGTTTCTAGAACACTTTTTATCGGAAAATTGTTCATTCAACGGTCGTTGTTGTTCAATGGAATTGGGCCAATTCTGGATTAGCACAAATTCAGCCACTATATTTTCCGAATGGCAATGAACATATCTGATCGAAATATGCAATCAGAAGTGCCAACTTCATTGGTTTCTAGAACACTTTTTATCGGAAAATTTTTCATTCAACGGTCGTTGTTGTTCAATGGAATTGGGCCAATTCAGGATTAGCACAAATTCAGCCACTATATTTGCCGGATGGCAATGAACATATCTGATCGGAATATGCAATCAGAAGTGCCAACTTCATTCTAGAACACATTTAATCAGAAAATTGTTCATTGAACGGCCGTTGTTGTTCAATGGAATTGGGCCAATTCTGGATTAGCACAAATTCAGCCACTATATTTTCCGGATGGCAATGAACATATCTGACAGGAATACTATCTGAATTGCTTATGCCTTGGATTTTAGAACATTTTATTTCTATTGTTTTATTTGTTGTTCAACACAAATACTATTGAACGATATATCTCCGTTTTTTTAATATATATCTTTCAAGGGCTGGTTTGGTTTTCCTCGATTTATGAATGAAAATTTATGAAAATTATATTTCTATGATAAGGAAAAATTCATAAGTTTAGTGGCCTTTAGAAAGTTTTAAAATTAGGCTTAAATTATTTCTGGTTTTTTTTTTCTAGAAATCGGGTTTTATTTTTTCCGTCTTTTAGGCGAAATTTGAAATTTTCTTTTCCCATTTTTTCGGCTCCCGGACTAGCACTAATTTTTTCCCGTGAGCACTAATTAGCACAAACTGGGCTTAATCGGTATGCAAAGTTTCATTTTGAAATTCGAAAGTTTCCCTGCTGCAGTTACCCACGTATGAATATCAAATAATGATAAAGTGTTTCGAAATTTATTGATTGTTTTGCGAATAGTGCGTTCAGTTGGACAATTATGAACTCCATAAAATGGTCGAAGAGCACGAAAACAATTTTTCACTGAACACTGATTTTTGAAATAAATTTCTACAATTTGTAAACGTTGTTCTCGCGTAAGCCTATTGTCATACGAACATGACAGTTGTGACGCATGAATTCCAATGAGAATCTCAATTGGAAAAAGTACCTCCAAATGGATCACTCTTTATATTAAGAAATTAAAAGAATTTCAGAAGTAATAATTACTTATTTGTTTGGTTGAAGTTCTCACTGAGAGAGAGGTAAATCAGTTATAAACCGGCTCTAGTCAAATATAATGCATTCAAAATCGCAATGAATTTTTAAAATATTTTCATGGCGAAGTCAATAATAACCGACTGCTTGAAATTATTTTGACCGATTTTAATGAAATTCGTTAAATGGAATCAACCTGGTTTTTGTAAATCGGTTAAAATTTGATATTGAAAAACAAATACAATTATGAAATAATTGTTAATTGAAGTATCGAAAACGGTCGAGTGGGATTGAACTTACTCGATATTATTTATATCCGTGTGGGTTATTTTAATTTTCACAGGTTAACAAATAGGTAGCAAAATTTTATAAATCAGCTTGTCCGGGAAGCTAGCATCGTCGAAATCAGATCAGACACGAAACTTAATACGACTTAGCCCATGGTTTTTAATTTTTACTCATAACCACAAATATGTCCAATGTTCGCTATTTTTAAAAGAAAACAAAATTTCGCAACTTATCCGAGATTTAGAGTTTAAACCCCTATAAGAATTTATTATCCAAGTTCCTACCTCCCGCACTCCCGCTATTATATCCATAATCCACTTTTATTTTCACTTCGCCGTAATCTTTTAAGCCCGTGCGCGAGATTTATTCTCAACTTTAGTTGGGAATTAAAAAAAATGATTTTTTATTCAAATTCACTTTACACTTTTATTCTATAAACTTAATAGCTAGTGTTCAATCTTTAGATTGATATACAATGAACTTAACTTTACACTTTTTTATTAGATAAACTTAATAATTATTAATCAATCTTTGGATTGATATATAATAAACTAAACTCTTTAGAGTTAGCACTTGAATTATAATATCTTGAGAGTGAACTCTTGGGAGTCACGATTATAACTAAATTTCATACTTTTTTGTTTCTTAAGATTTTCGTTTTTATGTTTTGTTAATTTTGCATAAGTATAATTAATATGTAATGAAATTAAACACATATTATTTCCGTTCTATAAGTATGAAATTTTAAAATGCTGAAAATGTATTTATTTTCCTGAGACAATTTTATAAATTTGATAGTTAAAATAAAATTGTCTCATGAGCATTTTTATTTTCTTCACGTGGCATGTCTTGACATGTAACTCTCCCTTCGTTAGCTTCAGAACTCTCCTGAGTTCTGTTTACATAATTAATTTTAAATTGTTTTTGTTTATAAAAAATATATGATATGAGTATAATTATTATTAAAATTACTATAACGATTATGGTTCCTCCTGAATATTCAATAATTTTATTGTATTTTAAAAGTTCAATTTCATTTATGTTTTTATTCGTTTCCAATATAATTTGTTTAAAAGTAAATGTTTTATTTGTTGGCTTATAATCTAGATTTGGAATTATAAAATTATCATTTTCCTCCTTAATGCTATTTGAGAATATCTTATTATCTAAGTTAATAGTACAGTTATAAAACTTAATAAAATAATTTCCTTTTAACACAAATTTTCTTTCATCAATATTTGATTTTAAAGTTAAATTATTGGCATGTTGAATTATTATTATGTTATCATTAATATGGTAAATTTCATTATTACAATTTTTTATTATTTCACAATTCTTATTTAATATACAATGTTTTAATTCTGATAATTGATTAATATCTTTATTATTGTCATATTTATAATAACGATTATTAATTTCAAATATTTCGACTATTTCATTATTTATAATTTTACAATCTTTCTCATTTGATAATGGAACTATCAATTTTTTATTTATTCTTGTCATTTTATAAGGGATTTTAATTAGGAATATTAGTTTATTAGTGTCGGTTTTAGTAAATCCTACTTTAAGGTTTTGTAACTTATCAATATCTATTTGGTATTCAATAATTTCATTATGATTTAGTAAGGAAGGGTGTATGATGTTTAGGTTGCTAAATATTATATTATCTTGTAAGTCGTTTATTAATCTATCTATTTCCTTAATTTTCAATTTAAGATCTAATATTATTAGCCTAGTTAAAGTTTGATTGTCCTTAATTGTTATGAAATTTTGAATGGCTTGTCTGTCATCTTCAATTGTATAGTATAATTTGTAAATAGTGTCGTTAAGATTATTGTTTATTTTGATTTGTTTATTTATATTTGATGCTATGTTTCCATTATTACTATCGATTGTCTCTAAATGTTTATTAATTATCTGTCTGTCCTCGTCATCCATGGTACCGGAAATCCATTTATTTATGGTTCCTAAGAAATTAATCAATCCTCTTTTATGGATTGAATGATGTCCTGTTTTTAATGTCATAAGTTTAGTTAATAAAAGGTTCAGTTCGTCTAATAATTGTAGACAAGTAATTTCTGTAAAATTTGATATAATTTCCTGTATTGAGATTTTCAGTTCTAAAATTGTCGTCTCTATTGGATCTAAGTCTATGATATGTAAAGAATAGTTGTATGTTTTTGGGATTAATTTATCAAATTCTTTAATAATGGTGTATCCGTTATCAGTCTCGATTTTCTCGACTGAGAGTTGAGCATGTGTCGGTATTGTCATCAGTATCATCAGTGTTAATACGATTATAATCTGCAAATTTTAGAGGTCGTTTAATGTTAGTCGGGTGTACGTTTGCTAAATTATGTCTTCGGAATTTCGGTTGGTCTTTGTGTCTTAAAGACTTATAGTTTTTAATATAACCTTGCTCTCTAACTTCCTCGTAATCTTCTCTAGTTCTGTTATATTTGTCTAATCTTTTATTTTGGGCAAGTGTTAAGTTCTTATAGATCTCGCCTTTGTTTTGAATACCTTCTTCTGCTTTTGAAGGGGTACCTTTTATTGTACTGTGGTACTGGTTATTATAGGTTTTGATTGCTTCTAGCATTTGAATTCGTACTGGATTCATTTGTTCTAGATTTAATATTCTTAATTTTTCCGTTAAGGAATTATTTAAGCGTTCCACATCTGCGTTTCCCGTGTGGCTATTTGGTTTAGCTAAGTGTAATTCAATATTTTGTTCGTTTAGAAATTCTTTAATATTAATATGCTTGAACTCATTGTCAGCTATGATTTTTAAGGGTTTTTTGTGATTAAAGTACATTTTAAGTTTTTCTATTATCTCAATATGGGTTCTATTTTCTAAAGGATAGGCTGTCGCGAATTTTGTGAATTTATCTATAAATATTAAAAATGACTGTTTCCTATTAACATAGGTATCTATATGAATAATCTGATTCTTGTCCGTCGGTAGTTCTGTTTTTTTAAATTTTGGCTTAATTGGGTTTCTGTCATATTTTGCCCTACAACAAATTTCACAATTATTAGTTATTTTGTTTATAGCGATTTTTATGTTTTTACTGTAAATTTTGAATTTTAGGTCTTCGTAGAATGCTGTCATCCCTGGATGTCCCTGATCTTTATGTTGTTTTGATATTACTCGTATTAACTCGTCTTCGTTTTCTATATCTTGAGCAAAGTAAGAACATTTGACAAATTTAGTAGTGGGAAATTCGTTCACTAAAATTTGCTGAATGTGGTAAAATTCCTGATCGGTTATTTGAGTGTATATTGCAACTTTGCTTCCAGCTACATAATCTTTTAGCTTCCTAACTAATTCTTCTCTGGTCAATTTTGGATTTAAATTTATTCTCCTATTTCCTAATATGTTTTCAAATTCTTGACTAAAATTTTCTGTAAAGATTATTTGAGTTTTGAATCGATTTACTATTGTCTCGAGAAAAGAAATTCTATCGTTTTGTTCTTCCTCTTGCGAATGGATGGTTGGTTGCATTGAATTATCGTCTTCAATATTTTCGTCTATTACTTCCTCGTTATTAACTTCTTGTTCGAGAAAAATATTTTGTAAAGATAACCTTCTCCCTTCGTTTGATTGAGAGATATCTTCAACTTGATTAATTTCGTGGGTTTCGGTGTTTATTCTACTTAAAAAGTCGGCAATAGTGTTCTCTTTGCCTTTTAAATATTCAACTTTGATATTATATTCTCCTAGAGATAAAATCCACCTCTGGAGTCTAGGGTTTAAATCTTTTCCCAAATACTTCGTGTGTAACCACTTTAAAGCTTGGTGGTCCGTTTTTAGCTCAAACGGCTTTCCATAAATGTATGGCCTGAAATATTTCACGGCCCATACAACGGCGAGTAGTTCTTTTTCGGTTGTGCTGTATCGGATCTCATGGGTATTGAGAGTTCTGCTAGCGAAAGCAATTGGATGATTGTCTTGGAGTAGCACAGCTCCAATTGAAAATTGACTTGCGTCTGTATTTAAAACGAAAGGTTTGTTGAAATCGGGGTACTTTAATATAGGGTGAGATGTGAGTATAGTTTTCAATTGCTCAAATGCATTAACATAACTAGGATCTAACTTGTTTATTTTAGAATTTTTCTTTAGGTATTGTGTCATTGGTTTAGCTATCTTCGCGTAATCTTTGATAAACTTTCTATAGTATCCCGTGATACCAAGAAATGACTTAATTTGTTTTGGAGTTTCGGGTAATTTTAGTTGTGTTATATCACTAATTTTCTTTAAGTTGGGCTTAACCCCTTCGGTTGTCAGCAAATGTCCCAAATAGTCTGTCTCCTTGCAGAAAAAGTTGCATTTATCGATTTGAATTTTAAGTCTGGCTTCCCTTAAGCGATTAAATATCTTATTTATACTATCGACGTGTTCTTGCATTGACGTACTAAAAATTAAGATGTCGTCCAAGTATACAACGCATATTTTATTAATAAATTCTCTCAACACGGAATTCATAAGTCTTTGGAATGTGGCGGGGGCATTTTTCAACCCAAAAGGCATCCGGATATACTCATAGTGTCCAAAAGGAGTAGAGAAAGCAGTTTTATTTTGGTCTTCTTGATTGACCATAATCTGGTGGAAGCCTTTTGCCAAATCTAATGTCGTGAAATATTGTGCACGACCTAATTTATCTAAGATATTTTCAATATTCGGGATAGGAAATTTATCATCTACTGTAATTTCATTTAATTTCCTATAATCGATTACAATTCGCCACTTCTTGATATTAGAATTGTCCAATTTTTTGGGCACAATCCAAAGTGGAGAATTATACGGTGAATTTGATTCTCTAATAATACCCTGTTTCAGCATATCTTGTATTTGCTTTTCAATTTCTGGGTCGTGAACCTGTGGGTATCTATACATTTTGCTATAAATTGGGCTTTCTTGTTTCAACTTTATTTCATGGCTTATCTCGTGAGTAAAAGTCAAATTATCGCTTTCACTGTAGAATAAGTCTTTATTATTTATCAATATTTCTTTTAAACATATTTTTTCTTCCTTATTTAAATGTGTTTGATTAATTTTATTAAAAATTTCCATCTTCCGATCAGATATTGGTTCAAGATGATTTACTTCGGTAAATTCATTTGGATAATCAATGTCTGTGAAGGGAATTATATATTGGTTGAATATCTTTAGATATTCATTTTTTAGATCGACGGTCGCTTCAAAAGGTTTTAAAAAGTTGATGCCTATTATGGCATCGTATTTCCTGCTCTTTAGAGGGAAAACTTTCCAATTGAGCGTTCCCGTCTTTATGAATTCTTTTGGGATAGGTGTCAAAGTTTTTTGTGTTACATAATTCGGACCTCCCAAAGAATTATATTTTAAAGGGTTTTCGAGTGTGATTAATTTATATTTTAAAATGTTTGGTTTTATCAGACTCGTGTCTGATCCGGTATCGATTAAACAATTTATTTTAACGTTATCGAACGTCAACTTGACTATGGGGAGTTGATTGTCGGAGGCAGTTCTGTAAAATTTACTTCCCCGTTAATGGTACTGTCTCTATTGATATTGTCCACTTCCATTGGTTCTAATTGTCTGTAAGAATTGTTTGGTTCTATTCTATTAAACGTATTCCTATACTGACCCGATCTATTATTGTTAAAATTCCCTGATTTGTTAACATTTTGTCGGTTGTTATAGTAAGTATTATTATGATTATTTCTAAAATTTGGTGGGTTATAACGATTTGAATGTGTGTGATTATTACTGTTATTATTTTGGTTACTCTTATTTTGTGACATATTATTTGAAAATTTATAATTTTGATTTCTGTTTCTATTTATTCTATATTCAATTTTGATGATATCTTCTGCCAAATATATTTCGGACTGGCAGAAAATATTATCTAGTTCGAAAAGTGACTTGTTAGTATCGATCTGTAATTGTACGACGGGAATTATTTTTGATTTTAAAATTTGTACAAGTTCGCGATCTATCGAATGATAGGTAAAATTGTCCACATCGTCGAAATCACAGATTTCACTACATTCACTTTTTATTTTATTTAATTTATTAAACATATCTTTAAGATTGAATACCTTTATTTCCTTGGCCTGGAAGAGTAGCTGGTGTATTGTGGTTTTCGGGCGATACTTCAAACGTAGCTGTTGAATTACGTTCGTCCACGTTCGCTGCTCCTCTGGGATTTCCATGATGGTGTTCCTGGCATTTCCAATGATTTTGGTGTTGATCAGTTTTCTTAAACAGTAATGTTTAAGATCTTCATTATTCTGACCACACAGACTCTCTGTGTCGAGAATACTTTTCAGGAAAGATTTTAATTTGTACGAGTCTTCTCCCGAAAAAGGCTGGATTTCGTTAAAGTTACGTATAATTTGATCTGGGCTCAAGTCGAATTTAGTAGTTTTCACGGTTTTGATTGTATTTTCCTGTGCTGTTATTTGTTGTTGTAGCACTTTAATTTGTTCAATCAACAGCTGTTGCTGTTGTTGTTGTTGAGCTATTTGGTTTTGTAACGATTCCATTTTCTCACTTAGTTTAACACTTAATGTTCTAATTCACTTTTCTATTATTTCTTGAATTTGGAGTCTCGTTTTACACTTTTCTTTCTTACACGTTTCTATTTAACTAATAATCTTAATATTATATAATGTTCACACTTTGTTAGATTTAAAAAATTAAATTTAAAACACTTTTAATGAAAACGTTCGTTTCTTCGAGAACTTAATGTTAAAATTTCTCTTCGTTTACGGGTTTTCATTCACTTTATTTTTCGGTAAGTTCTTATTTTTCCGGGATTCTCTTCTTTAGAGGAGAATCCTACCAACTGCGCCAGATTTATTCTCAACTTTAGTTGGGAATTAAAAAAAATGATTTTTTATTCAAATTCACTTTACACTTTTATTCTATAAACTTAATAGCTAGTGTTCAATCTTTAGATTGATATACAATGAACTTAACTTTACACTTTTTTATTAGATAAACTTAATAATTATTAATCAATCTTTGGATTGATATATAATAAACTAAACTCTTTAGAGTTAGCACTTGAATTATAATATCTTGAGAGTGAACTCTTGGGAGTCACGATTATAACTAAATTTCATACTTTTTTGTTTCTTAAGATTTTCGTTTTTATGTTTTGTTAATTTTGCATAAGTATAATTAATATGTAATGAAATTAAACACATATTATTTCCGTTCTATAAGTATGAAATTTTAAAATGCTGAAAATGTATTTATTTTCCTGAGACAATTTTATAAATTTGATAGTTAAAATAAAATTGTCTCATGAGCATTTTTATTTTCTTCACGTGGCATGTCTTGACATGTAACTCGCGCGGTTAAAAGATTGAAAATAAAACAAAACAGAAATTCTGTTGGCCGTAGAACACGAAAAACAAAGTGCGAAAGTAAAAAGAAGGTGAAAATTTTTTATAAACAACACAAGAAAATGTGTAAAAAAAGTAAAGTAAATGCGGATGAACATAACAAAAGTAATAATAAGTAGAAGAAATAGACTGCTGAACGGATAGATGGATTGAATAATTAAGTTAAATCTGTGATAAAACTTTTATTAACTTTAAACTTTTGTTTTTGTTTTTTGTTGTTCTATTTTTGTTGTTGGTGTAATTACAGTGTATATTTTATCGTTGGTGGATTTTTTTTGATTGATTTATTTTTAATTGAAATTTCAATTTTATTTTTTCTTCTTGATATGTCTGCATCTGACGAAAAGTTTCTGTTCTTGCAATATTTTCTTTGTATAGTTTTGTGTAAGTATATATACATTTATATACGAGTACTTTAAGATTAATGCGAAAATGATAAGAAATGTTTTCAGAACAAAATAATACGTATAATTATAGAATTATCTAAAGATGAAATAAAACTATAAAATAGAAATTTTAAAGTTTAAACGATCCACGGACGCGTAAAAGCAAGTAATCTATCATATTAAATCACAATGCGGTCTTCAACCAATTTTACAAATTTTTAAATTTGCACATAAATCACAATGCGATATAACGTTATTATTACTGATTTTATTAATGATGGAAAAAAATTAAAATTTTTAAAAAATTTTATCGGTTGGGTGGGGTTGAATGGACATGCATTATTTTATATTAAGATAATGCCGACCGAACCATTGTCGCGACGCATAGAATATAGTACAAATAATGAATAATACTGAACTCAATTTAAATTAATTTAAAAATTTTATTTTTATTTTATGCAGTTTATTCAATCTGTGATTTTCAAAATGAATTAAATTAAATGTTTATTTAATAAATCAATTTCATTTTTTGATAATGAATTTTTTTGTCGACAAAAATTATATTTACATACTCGTATATGTGTTGATGATAATAATCGGCTGAATAATCAAGTGAGCTTAACTTTCAATTGACTTCGCTTTACGTGCGGGGTGTTTCGGTATCAAATTCGACTTTTGTGCAGCGACTTTTATCGAGATTGAAAGATATGCCCTATATCAAATATTTATTGAAATGCATTTCCTTACAATTTATGCAGAATTCGTTTAGCCGCACATACAAATTTTTACTAAACGTGATATTTTAAAGGAATTTTGTTGATATTTGGCTCTTATATTCTTTCATAGATGTTGCTAAAGTTTCTTAATGTTCATAACTATTCGATCAAGAGCTTTATGCCGCGTTCTCAAAAAAGCGGGTTTGCTAAATGTCCGCATCTGGACAACACATCTCTAATTAAAGTACGGCGCTATTTGTTAATAATTTCAAACGCATGAATGTTGTTGGTTTATGCGAAGTGAAAATAAAGAAAAGCAAATTATTCCAAGGCTTTCGATCTTCAGAGCAAACTTTTCTAATACTTTCTAAAATTGTGCGATGACTTTATTTCAAACTTTCATTCGTCTCTTAATTTTGTAATTTTTAGTAATTTACCCAAATACATATTAGAATTTACTTATGAAATGTTCATGGAAAGCTCTTGATAATATAGGGTTATCCAATTCGAGGTTGATAAAGTAGAAATCTGTATACCGACATCTGTCAAAGATAAACGTCAAGTACGCTGTCATTTATTTAGTTGACATTCTGCCATTTAAGAATATGGAGCATTTAACATACGCAAATTGGGTGTTGGAAAAACAGGCCGTCGATGCTGATTTTTCGAACAAAATTTTCTTCAGTGATGAAGCTCATTTCGCGATTGGCTGATGTCAATTGGCCTCCAAGATCCTGTGATTTAACGCCTTTGGATTTCTTTTTGTGGGGCTACGCGAAAGATCGTGTTTACGCAAACAATCCTCAAACTCTTGACGAATTGAAAACTAATATTCGTAAGGTAATGGCCGAGATACCGCCCGAAATGTGCCAAAAAGTCATTGAAAATTACCGCAAAAGAATCAAGGCCTGTAAGAAGTCCCGTGGAGGACATTTGAATGATATCTTGTTTAACTAAAAATGGCAAGGATCAATCTGTAAAATGAAATAAAAATTACAATACATTCCGAATATTTTGTGTGTTTTTTTTAAGTTTACTTTATCAAGCTTGAATTGGATAACCTGTTATCTGACTTTCTTGATCTCTTAAGGGCTCGCCCAGAGTATATTTGGTTAAGTTGTCCTGCAACATTACGAAATTCTGCACAATTTTTTCCAATTTTTGATTTGACAAAAATTTCTTTCAAAATTTCACTTTACTCACTTAAGTTAAACTTTAAATATGGCGCGCCTGACCATATTTCAAAATTTATTTGCTATTTTTTCAGAATTAAATGTTCGCTGTCCTCAATAAGCAATCGGCTTTCAAATAATTGTCTCCTGGTGAAATTTCGTTTCTTTTTATTTTTTTATTATCCCTGCAATCTGTGCTGGGGCCAAGGCTCTTCCAACTCTTTCGCGGTTTGCTTTCCGTCCTTACTTTTACGCCAGTGTTAGTCAATTCGAGGACGTACAGTTATAGGTCCGATTTTATCACCATCTGCACATTGCTTAGCTCCATGCCAGCCTATACTGGCATGGAAGATGGGTCGGCCCATGAGTTTTGCACTCCGACAGGGGGTCATAGATGTGTTCCACTTCATCAAAAATCGTAATCTGTTGATGAAAATTCTCTTTGCATCCTGCCCCTATCGGGATTCGAACCCGGTACCTCCCGATCCAATAACAACAAAGAATATAGTATATCGTCAATATATTGCGCCTCAAGATATAATTTAATTAAAGAAGACTATTGCATGTTATTTAAATCACTTGGATCAAGTTGCATAATCCGAGGTGATTTTAATGCAAAAAACACCTACTGGGGATCAAGAGTAACCTCTAAAAAAGGAAGAGAGCTGTTTGCAGCAGGAGGACTATGCAATTGCGATTTTCATTCTGGAGATCAACCAACTTATTGCCCTACGGATAGAAACAAAATACCCGATATCATTGACTTCTTTATCATCAAAGGTATAGACGAAAACTACATAAACCTAGAAAGCAGCGAGGGGATTATGTCGGATTACACGCCTGTTATTATGACAATCAGTGCAACGATTGTTAAAAAAACTAGTCCACCTTCGCTAACGTACAAAAAAACTGGCTGGGAGAAATTCCAGAAACTTGTTGAGGATAATATTGATCTTCAGCCGATTAAAAACCCGATAGAGCTGGAAGTAGAACTAGAACAACTCAACAACAGTATACAAGAAGCGGCGTGGAGTAGTACCCCCTCAAGTTCAAAGGACATGCGCCGAAATGCTATTTATCCTCTAGAAGTTAGGAAACTGGTTGCAGCAAAACGAAAAGCAAGAAAGGTCTGGCAAAGAAGTCGAGCGCCAGAATATAAAACAACTCTTAATTTTTTATCCAATAAACTAAAGTTGCTAATTAAAGAAATCAAAAACGAATCCATTAATAAATACTTGAGTGGCCTTACTGGGGAAAAAGATACCGAGTACTCCCTTTGGAAAGCGACAAAAAGTTTAAAACGACCTAAACTACAAATTCCACCAGTCAAAAATGAAGATGGCACATGGGCTATAAGTGCAAAGCAAAAACCTTCGTTGTTTGCAACCCACCTCGAGAACACGTTTCAGTCTCTACCTAGACAAATTGCAGAGGAAAACATACCACCAGTATATAAAATGGATAACTGCAATATATCTCCTGTCACACTACAAGAATTAAAAGAGGAAATAAATCTCAACCTAAATACAAAGAAATCTCCAGAATATGACTTAATTACAGGACAAATAGTAAAAGCTCGTCCTGAAAAAGGTCTACGTAAACTACTCCAAATAATTAATGCAGTTTTCAGACTTAAACACGTTCCAAGTTAATGGAAAGTAGCAGAAGTAATTATGATACCTAAACCAAACAAACCACTTAATGACAAAAATTCGTATAGGCCGATTTCCTTACTCCCAATAATTGCAAAATTATTCGAGAAACTACTCCTAAAGAGACTAAAACCAATAATAGCAGAAAAAATTCTTGTTCCTCCACATCAATTTGGCTTCAGAGAAAACCATTCAACAATAGAACAAGTACACCGAATTACAAACATAATTGAAGACGTACTCGAAAAAAAGAAAGTATGTTCAAGCGTCTTCTTGGATGTAGCACAGGCCTTTGACAGAGTATGGCATAAAGGTTTGGAATATAAATTACAAAAAGACTTACCTAAGCAGTTTTATGAAACTCTCAAATCATACATATCTAACCGACACTTTCGAGTTAAATCAGATGGGGAATACTCAGAAATAAAGAAAATATCAGCAGGGGTACCACAAGGAAGCGTTCTGGGACCAACTTTATATGTTCTATACACCTCGGACCTGCAAACGATATAGAGGAGACTAACATAGCGACGTTTGCGGATGATATGGCTATCTTAGCAATTGCTAATTGCATAGAAGAATCTACAAGCAAATTGCAAAGAGCTACTAATATTGTCAGTACCTGGACCAAAAGATGGCGAATACAACTTAATGAAACAAAATCTGTTCACGTAAATTTTACCAACAAGAAGGTCAACTGGATACCAGTAGAACTGAACTTCCAGCAAATTCCCTATGCAAATACGGCCAAATATCTAGACATGACTCTAGACGCGAAACTAAAATGGAAAGAGCATGTGAAAAAGAAAATAGAAGAGTTAAGCACCAAATACAGAAAGATGGGTTGGCTCTTAGGAAGAATCTCTGAGCTAGCTCTACATAATAAATTGCTACTATACCGGCAAATCCTAAAACCTGTGTGGACTTACGGTATTCAGCTCTGGGGCTGTACAAAAAAAACCAATGTCAATATCATCCAGTCATTCCAAAGCAAAGTCGTTCGTGGAATAGTTAATGCACCGTGGTACATACGAGATGACAACTTCCATACAGATCTGAATATGGATTTCGTTAGTGAAGAAATAAGCAAACCCGCGAGAAAACACATGCAGCGTATTAGTCTACACCAAAATGCTGAGATACGTCGTATGTTGGATGATTCAAAGCTAGTAAGACGGCTGCGAAGGAAGAAACCTCATGATCTACAAGAGACAATCAGGATCGACTAAAAATATAATAAAATTGTAAAGGGGACTAGCCAAAGGGCTACAACCCTCCAAACAAGAATATAAATTATGAAAGATAAATTACTACATGATTTGTAAATCAGTTGTAATAAATAAATATATAACAAAAAAACTCCCCACGCCTGCAACTCATTGATTTACCACCACTTCAAGTAGCAAATTGCACCTCAGAGCGTGTGGACAAATTCAAGTACCTTGGAGTAATATTCGACAAGCATATGACGTGGGAGGACCATATTAATTCTATTTGTATTAAAGTTTGCCCATTTATTTGCTTGATTAGAAAATTGGTTAATTTTGTTCCAGTACATGTGTTAAAAAAGTTTATTTCTCATTTATTCATACCCGATTCTCATACGCTTCTTCTACCTTTAGTTCAGCTGTTAAAGAGAAACTGAATAAATTGCAGTTTTTACAAAATAGGTGCTGTAAACCAATGTCTAAACTGCCTCACCTATTTCCTACTGTGGAGCTCTATCGAACTATTGCTATAGGCATTCTCCCAATTAAAGCAATTTTTGAGATGCTTGTGTCGATCTACATGTTTAAGTCTCTACACATCCGATCATTAATTTCGACTATACAATTCGAATTTCTAGATCATGGCTCAACCAGAAATTCTCGTCAGTTGAAGTGCCCCCAAATTAGAACTGAATTTGGCAGAAAATCATTAACATTTATTGGGCCATTATTTATACTAACTTACCTGAGCATATAAAGAGCGCTGTACATATTTTTATGTTTAAACGAATGATAAAATCTCATCTGTTGTCATCAGTTAAAGATTATTTGTGATTTATAATGCCATTCATTCTTAATTAATTAAATTAAATTATATTAATGGTTATGTATTTGAATTTTGTTTTTTATTATGCGTAATGTAGTATTAGTCACTAAAAACTAACTCTAATTTATTTACTACATTGTAAATAATTAATAAAAGTTATATTAAAACAAAAAACACAACGTCTTATAATTATTGGAAGTGCTTTCTACGTGTATATTGTGTAAACCACAACAATATCCTTAAGAACTAACATTTTATTTGGCTATGTGGGTGTTCACTAGCATTTCTACTTCTAAATCTTATGATAGTGAAGTATTTCCTAAACTTTCCTAAAAATTAAAATCCGCCATTTTTGTTTCAATGTATGCGTAAAACTGCGTATAAACGAGTAAATTATAAATTATGAAAAAATGCAAATAAGTACGGTGACTATAATAAAACTTGTTAAGATTGTTTTTCCGAACAATTTTCCCAATTCCAGAAACACCGCTACCAAATACTAAGCACACTTTTGAGTAGTTCTGGATCAAAACTAAGAGATAAACACCATTCCATTGAGAAATCTAGGGGCCCCGGGTGTTTTAGGAAATAAAACTTGTTAAGAAGTCAATTAGCATATCGTATGGTTTTTCCTAACAATTTTCCCAATTCTAGAAACACCGCTACCAAATACTAAGCACACTTTTGAGTAGTTCTGGATCAAAACTAAGAGATAAACACCATTCCATGGAAAAATCTAGGGACCCCGAGTGGTTTAGGAAATTAAATTTGTAAAGAGGTCAATTTGCATATCGTATGGTGTTTCCGAGCAATTTTCCCAATTCCAGAAACACCGCTACCAAATACTAAGCACACTTTTTAGTTGTTCTGACTCAAACCTAACAGATAAACACCATTACATGGAAAAATCTAGGGGCCCCGGGTGTTTTAGGAAATTAAATTTGTTAAGAGGTCAATTTGCATATCGTAGGGTTATTCAGAGCAATTTTCCCAATTCCAGAAACACCGCTACCAAATACTAAGCGTTTTTTTAGTTGTTCTGACTCAAAACTAACAGATAAACACCATTCCATTGTAAAATCTAGGGGCCCCGGGTGTTTTAGGAAATAAAATTTGTTAAGAGGTCAATTAGCATATCGTATGGTTTTTCCGAACAATTTTCCCAATTCCAGAAACACCGCTACCAAATACTAAGCACACTTTTGAGTTGTTCTGAATCAAAACTAACAGATAAACACCATTCCATGGAAAAATCTAGGGGCCCCAGGTGTTTTAGGAAATAAAATTTGTTAAGAGGTCAATTAGCATATCGTAGGGTTTTTCCGAACAATTTTCCCAATTCTAGAAACACCGCTACCAAATACTAAGCACACTTTTGAGTAGTTCTGGATCAAAACTAAGAGATAAACACCATTCCATGGAAAAATCTAGGGGCCCCGGGTGGTTTAGGAAATAAAACTTGTTAAGAAGTCAATTAGCATATCGTATGGGTTTTCCGAACAATTTTCCCAATTCCAGAAACACCGCTACCAAATACTAAGCACACTTTTGAGTTGTTCTGAATCAAAGCTAACAGATAAACACCATTCCATTGCAAAATCTAGGGGCCCCGGGTGGTTTAGGAAATTAAATTTGTAAAGAGGTCAATTTCCATATCGTATGGTTGGAACACAGAGGTCGTGAGGTCGAGAGGTTGAAACACCCGGGGCCCCTAGATTTTTCCATGGAATGGTGTTTATCTGTTAGTTTTGATTCAGAACAACTCAAAAGTGTGCTTAGTATTTGGTAGCGGTGTTTCTGGAATTGGGAAAATTGCTCGGAAAAACCCTACGATATGCAAATTGACCTTTTACAAGTACTTAGTCACCGTACTTATTTGCATTTTTTCTTAATTTATAATTTACTCGTTTATACGAAGTTTTACGCATACATTGAAAAAAAAATGGCGGATTTTAATATTTAGGAAAGTTTAGGAAATACTTCACTATCATGAGCAAACACGTGAAGTTTTTCCTAAATAATCCTAATTCTGTTTTTAGGATAGTTTAGGAAATAGTTCCCACGAATAAAATCTTTTAGTCAACTGAAAACTATATTACAACAGCTTTAAGTTTAATATCTGTCAACAAACAGAAATCCCCCCTCCCCTCCCCCGAAAATATCTAGAACTTAATATCGCAGAAAATCCGCGATCCATAACATTATTATTTCGCCATGCAAACGCAAACAAACTCTACACACATATTATGTAGATGTGTATTATATTCAAGACCAAAAACTTTCGAAATTTATTCGTTCTCTCCAAACTTTCCCACTTTTTTGTTTGGAAACTTACAAGAAAAATTGCAAAATTGTCTTTCGTTTACTTTTTTCGGAAAACTACATAATTTTTTTGTTTGTTTGTATTTTTGTTCCAGAGATATGATTTATATGACACGCGAAGTAAAAGCACACAAAAAAAATGTGAGACAAGCAAAAATTAAAGTTTTATGGCGCGTTTTCAGGTTTTTATAACAATATTTTCCGTTTTGTTAGATGCGAATGAATAATCTTGCAAGAATAACATATTTTTTTTTTATATAATTGATGAAGATTATGCCATCTTACCATAAAACCAGCCAATATAGTCCATATGCTGTGCAATCAATCATAACGTGTAATCAATTTTGATCTGTTTGCCCATGTATATGTTTATAGAAATTCAGATTGGTACACATAATTTTGAACTCGAGTACGTAATTTTACATAACCTTTCCATTCGATTCGCTTACTCTCTAGTTCAATGTTAAACATTAAAGCTGCCAACTAAAGCAAAAACGAAAAAAAAAATCTGGGAAAACTTTTAGCGATACGACAATATTGATGCGGTACGATTTTCCAATAATTTTTTTTTACCGAAAAAGTTTTAAATTGAATGATGTCGTGGTTTATTTTACTCTATATATACTACTTTTTTGATAAAAGCTTTTTTACCGTTCAATATAAAACTTATTTCCCAAAAAAAAGGATTTTTATTTTATTTTAGAAATATAACATAAATGTACACAACGATGGCGATGATGAACAACAAAAAAAATAAATAAATACATAAATACATAAAAAATGTATAAACTTTAAGTTTGTTCAAGTTTCTATATTATACATACTTTATACGGGTACGAGCACTATACACAGAGACCGTCGCTCTGTGCTTTTTTGTGTTTTTACTTCAAACAGGGTTAAAAAGATGAAAGTTTTTTAAGTTTAACAACAAAACAAAAACAATTCTCTAGTCTTGCACATTTTGATACTTGAAAATTGAATTTGTTCGGTACTTTCTTGTTCGGTACAGCACTGCAAAAAAAATTATTTACTTACAACAATGATTACTTAAAGGAAAACTTTTTAATTTATTATTACTGCAGTTTTGATTTTTGGTTTTTCAATGTTTCTGCTACTGCTGCTTTTTAAAATGATTCATTTCAATAAAAGTTTTTATTGATTAAAAATTATTATGTAAGCATACGAGTACAGAAAATCAATGTCCCTAATTAAATGGAAAACTAATAAACGAATCAAGTCCAATTACTTACGTTTTGTACCTGCCCTAACATTTGGAAATAACATTTGTTTGAAGCAGTTGTATTCTACATTAAAGCTTTTAATGCTTCCGAACTCCAAACAGTTCAAACTACAATGAAACAAACACCACTTAGCTAGCCGTGATATAATGCTACTCAAGTGCAAGTACCAGCCCACTCCATTAAAACAGGTACTAGAATTAATTCATTATTTGAACTGTTGTGCAAGGTACTACAAGGCCTGTTTACATATACCAGTAGAAGGTTATAGGAAAGGATGCAACTGGCGATTACCTGAAATTTAATTAAAAATTTATACTTTTCGGCTTCCTAAACAATAATAACAATTTATTAATTTAGTCTTAGCTAGAATTTTGTCATAGTTCTGGCATGTGCAAATAAGGCCCCGAAACGTGTGAGTTGTGATTTAAAATATTTTTGCTATTCAAACGATTACTAATCGAGATTTTGGCCGGTTCTCATCGATCCCGTTATGCTTCCCAGGAAGATCTATTAAATGCCAATGCATACAATGCTTTTTAGAATTTTTTCATAGTTCTGGCATGCGGAAATAAGGCCCCGAAACGTGTGAGTTGTGATTTACAATATTTTTGCTATTCAAACGATTACTAATCGAGATTCTGACCGGTTCTCATCGATCCCGAAAACGTGTGAGTTGTGATTTACAATATTTCGCTATTCAAACGATTACTAATCGAGACTTTGGCCGGTTCTCATTGATCCCGTTATGTTTCCCAGAAAGATCTATTAAAGGCCAATGCACACGAGGATTTTTAGAATTTTGTTATAGTTCTGGCATAGCCAAATAAGGCCTCGAAACGTGTGCGTTTTTATATACAATATTTTTGGCATGGACAAATATCTTTTGAATAGCATTCGTTTGAATAGCAAAAACAGTATAAATCAAAACTTACAAGTTTCGAGGCCTTATTTGCCCATGCCAGAACTTTGACAAAATTCTAAAAATCCTCGTGTGTATTGGCATTTAATAGATCTTTCTGGAAAACATAACGGGATCGATGAGAACCGGCCAAAATCTCGATTAGTAATCGTTTGAATAGCAAAATATTGTAAATCACAACTCACACGTTTCGAGACCTTATTTGCCCATGCCAGAACTATGACAAAATTCTAAAAATCTTCGTGTGCCCTAGGATTTAATAGGTCTTCTTGGAAAACATAACGGGATCGATGAGAACCGGCCAAAGTCTCGATTAGTAATCGTTTGAGTAGCAAAAATATTGGCAATCACAACTCACACGTTTCGGGGCCTTATTTGCACATGCCAGAACTATGACAAAATTCTAAAAATCCTCGTGTGCATTGGCATTTAATAGATACTCCTGGGAAACATAACGGGATCAATGAGAACCGGCCAAAGTCTCGATTAGTAATCGTTTGAGTAGCAAAATTATTGGCAATCACAACTCACACGTTTCGGGGCCTTATTTGCCCATATCATTCGTTTGAATACCAAAAATATTGTAAATCACAACTCTCACGTTTCGGAGCCTTATTTACGCATGCCAGAACTATAACAAAATTCTAATGCTCCACGTGTGTATTGGCATTTAATAGATCATCCTGGGAATCATAACGGGATCGATGAGAACCGGCTAAAAAATCGATTAGTAATCGTTTGAATAGCAAAAGTATTGTAAATCACAACTCACACGTTTCGGGGCCATATTTGCCCATGCCAAAACTATTACAAAATTCTAAACATCCTCGTTTAAAATTGCCAATCAGTGGTAAGTTCTGATTTAAAGGAATAATGTGAATTCTGTCTAAATTACAATCGAATGTTATATCTGGGTGCTGAGTTTACTTGAAGATGGTTTTTGTGCTTGACTTTAATTAAAAAATTTTAATTCGTTTATAACTGCTAATTTCTATATTTCGTTTATTTATTTTTTCACTGTAAAGAACAATCCTTCCGATTAATTGTGGAATACTATTTCATTCATATGACTGCCTCGGCTGGCCTTGACCCATACGGTCAATTTTTGAGCACATTTTCGATGGTATGCGGCATTATGTCTTCAATGGCAATGCGAATATTGTTCTTGAGAGCGTCAATCGTTGCTGGTTTATCGGCGTAACACTTATCTTTGACGGCACCCCAAAGATAATAGTCCAACGGCGTCAAATCACAACTCCGAGGCGGCCAAATCACAACAGCATTTCGGCTGATAATTCGATCTCCGAAGACTGTGCGCAAAAGATCAATTGAAACATGTGCTGTTGTGGCAAATGTTGCCTATGTCCTTCTCTTCAAGTGCCGGAAACAAAAATCGTTTATCATGGCGCGGTAGCGCTCACCATTGACAGTAACGGCGGCTCCTTGCTCATTTTCAAAGAAAAATGGCCCAATGATGCCACCGGTCCAAAATCCGCACCAAACAGTCACTCGTTGAGGATGCATCGGCTTCTTTACGATCACGTGCGGGTTTTCCGTGCCCCAAATGCGATAATTCTGCTTGTTTACATAGCCGCCAAGATGCAAATGCGCCTCATCCGAAAATATGATTTTTTTGCCAAAATCGGCATCTTCTTCAAATCGATCGCAAACGCACTCAGCGAACCGAAAACGCAATGGGTGGTCTCTTTGCTTCAATTATCATACCAAGGTCCTTATGCAGAATTCGTCGCAATGTTGTGCGTGAAATGTTCAATTCTTGAGCACGATGGCGAGTTAACGTTCCCGGCGACTCACGCACATTCTCGGCTACAGCATCAACATTTTCGGGTGTACGCTTGGTTGGTTGCTTGATTCGTGTTGGTTTATTAATTAGGAAGCCTGTTTCTTTAACTTTATTCACAAAATAACGCACATATGGAGCTCCCGGCGCTTCGTTTCTTCCGAGAACCGCACGCAATTTTCGCGCACATTCTGCAGCATTACCATGACTTTCGAAGTAATGTTTCAATATTTCCCAGCGTTGTTCAAGCGAATACACAACCATTTTCGTTCAGCGGAAGGATAAATGTAACTTTCTGTCAAATCAGAATTGACACAACCCTTACCATACAAAATAACCTGTAGTTAAAAAAAAAGTTAGATGACCCACCTTGTGTAATGTAGTAATCATTTGAAGCATCACTTACTCAGATTTCCAGGTGTTTCACATGTTTTGTTTTAATGAAATTCCAAGTAGAAAAAATAAAAATATACCGTTTTCGTGACGTAGGCGCAGTATAAAAGGATTATAGTTATTTGTTATTCGCAGTAAGCCGGAAAACAGCATTGGTTTTGTTTTTTAACCAAGATATTGCCGTTGTTCTTTATAACGCCACATAAAACACTGTAGAAAATTCGAGCACAACTGTTGAAAAGTTTCTTTTTCGAGAATACCGTTAGGCCTGTTTACTATATAAAGATTCATTCGTTGCAAAGTTGTTTAGTATTGAAGTGTTTCTGTTTTGTGAAATAAGTAGAGTGAATGAAAATTAAGCAACATACGGCAACATCTGGATTAACAAAAGTTTAATAAATCGTCTTAAAAATAATTTGAAAGTAAAGGTCGTCTAAGGCTTTTGTCAGATACTGATGCTCGCTTGATTTGATGTATCGATGAAAAATGAGAAGGCTAAAACATCCAAGGAGGCGGCAAGAAGAGTAAACAAAATTGGAAATGAGTGGACTGCACGAAGAGCATAGAAGAAGATTGGATTATTATCAGGAATAAATAAGAAAAAGCCGGCAATATCCGAAAAAATAGAATCAGGCCTTTGAAATTTTGTCAAGATCACAAAGATTGCACTGTTGAATATTGGAATCGAGTAATTTGGTCCGACGAAACTAAAATTAATATACTTTTAACACTATGCGCCGTAGGTACTTGGCGAAACACATTAACACTTAATAAACACATTATACCACTTGTTTATTATTTCGCAAACAACTTTTTTAAAATATTTGTTCAAAAAGTTTAAAAAGTGACTCGATCGATTTCAACTTGTTAGGTCATCAGTGATTTGTAAAAATAAAAATTTAGTTATATTTATATAGTAGAAATAAGCAAAATAAAATAAAAGGAGGGACAAAAAATAGGCAATAAAAATTAATCTATTGATCGTTCCAACCATCTGTTGTTTACACGGAAAAATTGCTAATAAAAAACGGAGGTGGAATAGCAGGTAAGCGATTAGTGATCGGCTGAGTAACAAAATTCAAGGTATATTGAAGTATATTGAATTACCCGACGTATTAGTCTTATTATTAAGAGCGTGAGAATAGAACAGGGCGGGATCCGTAATTGGTGAGAAACGGATTTCTCTCTGTTCGTTAAGGAATATGGATTTTCGAATTTCGTAAGATTCTTCCGCTTTTGGGTTATATATGTAATATGTCTAAATTGTTTAAGCTAGCTGTATGATTTTCTAAAGTTAAATGATTATGGAATGTTGATTGATTGCAACCAGATAAATGTTCTTTAGCTCTAACTCCAAACTGCGCCCAGTCTGTCCAATATATGAGAAACTACAATCATTGCAATTAATCCTATAAACACCAGACTTGGAAAGGCGATCAACTCTAGGTTTATTGTTAAAAACCCTTTTCTTTATTGTGTTATTATTATGAAAAGCAAAACTAATATTGGTATAATCGGACACGATGTTGCTAATCCGTTGGCTAGTTTTTCCTAAATACTCTAAGCGACGCCAATTTTCCTGCGTTGGATTATCCGGTGAATAAATACCCGTTAGAGCTTTACGCTTTAGCTTTTTATTTAATAACTTTAATATACTCTTAGCTGCATATCCGTTATTCGTTGCTATTTGTAGAATTATATTAAGTTCTATGATATAATTTGAATTTGTCAAAGGGGTGTTTATTAGTCTATCTATAAGTGAGTGGATAGCTGACATTTTAATATTAAGGGGATGGTTTGAAGGACTAGGGATAATATACATGGGTTTCCGATAAATTTTGAAGTCTAAAGAAGAATTAATCCTGGTTATTGTTATATCTAGAAAATTAATACATTTATTTTCTTCCCTTTCCAACGTAAAATCATTGGTGGGATACTGAGAATTTAACCAAGTAAGGAATGAGTTTAACAGTCTATCAGTTCCATTCCATGTCATCAACATATCTATACCAAAAGATTATATGACGAAAATAAGGATTGTTGTTTGATAAAATCGTTTGTTCGAAGAAATTCATGAAAATTTCAGCTAACAAAGATGACAGAGGGGAGCCCATGGGTAGACAGAGAATTTGAAATATGTTTTATCAAAGCAGAAATAGTTTTGTTTAATACAAGACTCAAACACCAACTTCAGTTGTGAACTTCAGTGACGTAAGCCTTCATCTAAAACATCCCTATCTAAGTAATTACAAACTATTTGAGATAAAGTTTTAAATGGAATTGAAGTGAACAGACTGACAACCGAATGTAGTGGAATGTCGACGTCTTGAATTTTGCTAATCAATTCTACCGAGTTTTTAACCAAGTAAGCCGAAAAGAAATTAGTGTGATCATTGAAAAAGTTTATGAAACCCTTACATAGTTTGTAGGCAGAAGCATTGCGACTATTGGTCTAATCCCGATTAGATGGATTCCTTATGGATTTTTGGTAAACCATAAAGAATCGGAGTAGATGGATTCATGACTGAGTACTTCCAACCAGTTCCATTAAACAACTTTTGACATTGGTTGATACACTTACTGACAGAGGTTTTAAAATACCTAGTAGGATCCCTACCGAGCACTATTGCTTTGCTTTCTGTAATAAAATCAGAAATTTTATTACAGTAATCGACTTTTTCGAGCACAGTAATTGTATTGCCTTTATCCGCTTTACATGTTATCTGGTCATGGACACGTAGCTTTTTCTTTATCGCACTAATCACTTTGAGCTTAGTATTAGGAGAAGTTATAAGGAGAAGAAGAGTTATCAATACCTTTCGCAATCGCCGGGGTTGACTCGTTGAGTCAAAACTTGGGAGAAGAGTGATTTTGGTTATCGGTCTTTTCAGGAGCTTGCCATTTGGAAGTTTGACTGTAATAACCTAATTAGGTTATCCTTCCCATAGTGTACGTCCTAGATTCGTGTTAGTGGCCGTTTCGATGGGGGTATTTTTTGATCTCACAGAAGCAGTAAATTTCCTGGTGTAATTTGATGATTCGGTGTGAGCCATTTATGGAATTTATTCAAGGACGTTAGGTATTCCAATGACCATCGGTTCCAAAATCCTTGTAAGGACTATATCAATTGCCATCTGCACAACCGATTAAGCTTTATTGTTGTAAGGTCTGGTTCTGGTATATGGATTATTGGTTGGCCTATTAAAAGGTGGCCGGGTGTCAGGGGATTGTAGTCGCCATCATGCAGGTCTTGTAGAGGTCCGGCAGTAAGTAGGGCCTCTATTTGTTTGATTAGGGTGATGTACTCTTCGTAGGTGATACGGTCTCTCCAATCACACGGCGTAGATGAAATTTGGCTGCCTTTACAGTGGCTTCCCATAACCCAACGAATGCAGGAGCCGCAGGGGGAATAAAATGCCTGTGTATTTTTTTGTCTGTGCGCCAACTGATTACATTTGCTTTTGTTGCTTGGTTTAGGTACTCCGCGTAAAATCCAGTTAGTTCCCGTTTAGCCCCCACTAAGTTTGAGTCGTTGTCACAATATATATCGGTAGGGTTTCCTCGAACGGCGTAAAATCGCTTTAAGGCTGCTAGGAAACTGTCGGTGCTCATATCCATGACTAAATCTAGGGTTGTGGCCTTTGTTGCCCTACAGACAAAGATGACTATTTAGGACTTGTATGTTTTACTTCCTCAGGACCGATGTGTTTTAAGGGTGAATAGAAATGTCGCTGACAAATGACGCATTGATGAATTACATGCTTTATTAGATTCCTGGCTCAAGGAATTAACAATGTTTGGGCGATGTTGCTCATAAGTAGCTTCGGTCTACTATGCAGGTACTTAATGTGCTAAATCATATGCTAAATTTGCGTGCTCCATTCTTCCTCCAACTCGCGTTAGCCCGTGGCAGTCTAAAAATGGAAAATAAGAAATTAAATTAGAATTTAATGGAAGTGGCTTTGCTTTATTTAAGGATTTAATCTCATTAATATACCGGGTGTTTCTTTTAAACTGAGACGATCAAATATCTCGAAAAATAGCCACTCTACGGAAAAAATGTCCATAATCAAAATTTAATCATACCGTGGGGGAAATACATTAGTGCAAAAAATAGTCTCCCACCCCTCGCTTTGTAGGTGGGGCGGGGGTAACTTTTAAACTAAGATAGGAAGCCATATTTTTTATTGCAGATACGGATTCTACGACTAAAAGTACGTATGATTTGAATGAAATATTTTGTTCGGTTCATGATAGATGGCGTTGTAATCGACGAAATTCAATTTTTTCAATTTCTCCTTCTTAGAACACACGCATTCGATTCTGCAATACGTTTGAAATAAAAAACATCACGTTTTCATTGGAAATACTCGAAAGTCATCATCAAAACAATTTATTCAGTTTTGTAAATCACATTTAACGTTTGTGTTATTTCTTATCTTCATGTTTTTCGTAATTGCAAAATAAACGATAAAATACTTTAGAATGGAGCGTTTAACTGTGCCAGAGAAAATTTAAATGGTTCTAGTTTATGGAGAAGCTGGCAGAAATCTTGAAAATGCTGTTGCTATTTACGCTCAACGTTTTCCGGATAGGACTCGTTCATGTGCTTCATTTGGCCGTGTTGTACAATACCTAACCTATGGGAAAAAATAGAGATTAAGTCGCATGCCTAGAGGCATGTTGACCATGTCATACATATAATGTGTATGTTCACATTTTTGATAATATGTGAACATACACATTATATGTATGACATGGTCAACATGCCTCTAGGCATGCGACTTAATCTCTATTTTTTCCCATAGGTTAGGTATTGTACAACAGCCGTACTATCAAACAATTTATTACTGATGGAAATGTTCAACCGAAAAAGAGGACCCGTATAGCAACAGTCACTGGAGAAAATAATGAAATTGCTGTATTGGCAGCAGTGGCTCATAATCCTCATGTTAGTACACGAGAAATAGTTCGCGATTCCGGATTGTCCCTCACCAGTGTTTGGAGAATTTTAAAACGGCACGAGTATCATCCATATCATGTGTCTTTACACCAAGATCTTCATGCCGCTGATTTCCAAAATCGGGTAACTTTTTGTCAATGGGCACGTGAACAAATACAACAAAACCCCAATTTTTTTCGTTGCGTAATGTTCTCTGACGAATCGTCTTTTACAAACCATGGAACGGTTAATCGACACAACATGCATTATTGGAGTGTTACAAATCCGCACTGGCTTCGTCAAGTTGAACATCAGCGTCCTTGGACTGTCAACGTGTGGTGTGGAATAATTGGCAACAAACTCATAGGCCCCCACATTGAATTGTCAAATGTACCGAAACATTTTGGAAAATGAACTGCCAATATTACTTGAAAATTTGAGCTTAGAAGTGAGACGGAACATGTGGTTTCAACATGATGGTTGTCCTGCACACTATTCGGTGGTGGCACGTGAAATACTTGATCGTGATTTCAATGGTCGCTGGATTGGTAGAGCTGGTCCGGTAAATTGGCCATCACCAGATCTTACTTCGTCAGTTTTCGTTTTGTGGGGCTATCTCAAAGACAAAGTTTACAAACAAGAACCAACAACACGTGAGAACATGATTGAGCGAATCAGAAATGCGTGTGCTGAAATTCAACCAGACACACTTCTCAGTTGTGTACAATCATTTGAAATGCGTATTAATAATCATTTTGAACACTTATTTTAAGCTAAAATTATTTTATTCACCTGCCATTTACATTAATAAATTGTTTTGATGACGAATTTCGAGTATTTCCAATGAAAACGTGATGTTTTTTTATTTCAAACGTATTGCAGAATCGAATGCGTGTATTCTAAAAAGGAGAAATTGAAAAAATTGAATTTCGCCGATTACAACACCATCTATCATGAACCGAACAAAATATTTCATTCAAATCATACGTACTTTTAGTCGTAGAATCCGTATTTGCAATAAAAAATATGGCTTCCTATCTTAGTTTAAAAGTTACCACCGCCCCACCTACAAAGCGGGGGGTGGGGGACTATTTTTTTGCACTAATGTATTTCCCCCGCGGTATGATTAAATTTTGATTATGGACATTTTTTCCATAGTGGCTATTTTTCGAGATATTTGATCGTCTCAGTTTAAAAGAAACACCCGGTATAGTCGTTTTTATTGGACATAGCGGATTAAATTTGAGCAAGTGCATAATAAAAATAAAGACTACCTAGTAAATTTGAACCAATAAGGCGTTTTTCAGCCTAATTCAAACCCGAAGAAGATTTAAATCATAATGATTTATTACATGTAAATAGTGTAAATGAGGTCCTTTCCTCAGTTCTTATGGCAACTGAATATCAACTGAACATCAATGTGATTGCGAGTGCAATACGATGTACACCCCTAGTTGGGCCAGCGAATAGTTCCCGACTTCTATAGAGTATATCTCAACTCCTAGACATAGAAAATCGCACATGCTTCTTAAACATTCACCTATCAAACGATATGCACCGCTAGTTGGGCCAACGAATAATTCCCGACTTCTATGGACTATTTCTCAACTCCTAGGTATAGAGAAATTCATAAAAACATCATAGTTGTTTAAACATTCATCCATCAAACGGTGTTCACTGCACAAAAAAATCCCTACCTTTTTATACTCTCAACCCCGAAAATTTCGATTGTTATGACAGTTTTTAACTATCGTGATAGTAAAAATTTTCGGGGCTGAGAGTAAAAATGTGGTGATTTTTTGCGCTGAGTGTAGAAAATGTCATGATAGCAATACTTTTGTTGCCATCGCATTCGTCTGAGACTCAATTTAGCCTATATTCACACGCATATGAAAATTGATCGTACTTCACAAGATGTATGTGAAGTTGGCCCAAATGTCAGCCCAAAAAAATGCGCTGGCAACACGAAAACTATAATTTCTGTCACGTATGAACTGTCAGCCCAAAAAAATCGTATATCATGACATTTTATTGATGTCAGCCCAAAAACAAAAAAAAATTTCATTATAGATTTTTAAAGTTAGCCCAAATTTTTTTTTATCTTGACAGTAACAATTGTCTTGACAATTATGTCGAACACACTCAGCCCAAAATTCAAATTTTCATAGTTAATGGAACCATTGAAAAAGTATATAATAAATGTAAAACAGCCAAGAAGCCATTCTTATTATTCTCAATAAAGCCAAGAAAATAATATTTTTAAAAACAATAATATTGAGTTTCAAAGACGGACATACATCAAAATTACAGATATTTCGAATTAAAACTGAGCTTTCTACTCTTGTTTGCTATCTTTCGAAATATGTAAACTTTTATTAAGAAAATCGATGTTTTCGCAAATTTACATAACTAATACTAAATTAACAAAGTATTCAATAGTAAATAAGAAAATGTTCGGCTATGAAAAAACTAAGACGTATGTCGGAGTTTGATGATAAACGACACATATACAAATCCGATTATTTCATCATTTCAATAAGAGTTTTTATTTTAATATTTATACGTATACGAGTATATGTACTACACATCCTCATACGGAGAATGGCCTATATTCAGCCGCTTTACGAACAACCATTATAGTTAGTGGAAGTTGAGATTTTCGGTGTTGGTCACCGGTCTCACTATGATTTTTGGACAGATCTGGTTCCAGCCTTTATGAGTAAGAAATTTCAGGAGGTTGTGATGGGGCTGTCATACCGAGAATGGCCTATATTCAGCCGCTTTACGAACAACCATTATAGTTAGTGGAAGTTGAGATTTTCGGTGTTGGTCATCGGTCTCACTATGATTTTTGGACAGATCTGGTTCTAGCCTTTATGAGTAAGAAATTTCAGGAGGTTGTGAATCAATCGTAAAGCGGTTGAATATAGGCCATTCTCGGTATGAGGGCCCCATCACAAAATCACAGTGAGACCGATGACCAACACCGAAAATCTCAACTTCCACTAAATATTATGGTTGAAACACTGATATCATTTGATCATGTTAAATATCATTTTCAAAATCTTAAAATTTCTAGATTTAACCTAGCCTTCAGTATTTTTAGTTAGTTTGTCGCAGCATATCGTAAAACTAAACGTTAATAATCAAGTATTAACGAACAAATATTTTTAGGAAAGATGAAAAATCGTTAATTAAAAAATTATTAGAAATATTATTATTCAAATTTATTTTTAATCTTCGAATTTATGTGAAATTCAATGTTTTTATAGTTTTCTGTCATGATAGTTTTCAAAAAAGATGGCGGTATTGCCAGCGATAAAAATTATAATTTTTTGGGCCAGTATTTTGGGCCAACTTCACAAACGTCTTCACAAGCATGTTTTTATAAGTACATATTATATGTACTCTCAGCCCTGAAAATTGCAGCTGTCATGACAGTTTTTTACTATCGTAATAGCAAGTATTTGCGGGGCTGAGAGTAAAAAGTGTCATGATAGCAAAAATTAGTATTGCCATCGCATTTTTCAGGGATGAAATTTGGGCTATCTTCACATACATATAGCTGGGCTATTTTGTTTTGTTGGATACGTAGTTTTTCGGGACAGTGGAAATAATTCACGTGGGAAGACAGTTTGGCCAGATTTACAAAATTTGGCCATATTTATGCGATTCTGCACAATTGCTCGTGTATCACACAGTAGGTTGTTCCAACAACGATTCACTTGTTTTCCGAACAGGTTGGCTATTAGGCTCCAGTTTTCCGAAGACTGATCTAAATATTTGAACCTTGACGGTTAGCCATCCGATTTTTTTTAAATCTAGTATTTCGAAAGAAAGATATCCCTGTCTAGAATTCAGTTTACCACAGTTCGAGACAACGTACTGTTTTCATGTGTAGTCCACTACGCAAACGCTATTCCACATTTCTACCTTCTACCTGCTATATTTACAGGAACTAAGTCACACCCATCATCTACAAAATTACTATGACGTGGTAAATTTTCATAATCCGCACGTTAAATATAATATTAATTATGAACATAATCTAGATTATTAATAATAAAAAATATTAAACATAAAAAATTGTGTATTAACATGTAAACGTTTACTTTACACTTACTCGTATGTATGTAAAGTTAATCAATAAAATTTTTTACATGCAATTTAACATTAAAATCGTGACATATTAATTGAATTTAATAGAATCTATGTACGCTGGCATATTAAAATAATTAACACCACAAATTTTACTTTCGTTTTATGGATGAAGTTTTTTTCGCGCTGCTTTTACGTCTTCCTTCTGGGTTCTTATTAAGAAAAAAAAAAAAAACTAAAAATGTTAATTAATTTTTTTATTTTATTTTTGCGCTTGATAGTTTTTCTATATGTACTCGTATATACCAGTTCATGTACATAATATTATGTACGAGTATATATGGTGTGAGAAGTACTAATTGTTATTTTAATTTAACATATTTTTTGCTGTTCGTTATTCTGTGTATGATTTGCGGGCTTGATAAAATTAACACTTCATTAAATATGAAGTTAAAATCTAGGAAAAATAATTTCAGCTTTTAGTTAACAAATTGTTTTTATAATAATTTATGTTTTAACGTATACATAACACCGTTATTACACACCTCGAAAGGATAGAAAATTAATTAAAATGTTGAAGATTATCAGTTTTGTATTTTGTACAGGATTACAGTATTTAAAATGCCAACAGATATTTAAATTATCTATGCATTGTGTTTCAACCACTCAAGGTAATTTACCATTAAAAATATTTTTCAATTTATCATAAATATCGTGTAATTAAGGTGCAATTTATCAAAATTTTAAAAATATAATTTTCGTATTCTGACGATGAAATTGTGTCTTTGAGTTCGATAAATTGGTTTTTCATTTTTGCACAACAAAGGACATTCATTTTCATATCATCGTACGATAAAACCTTTTTCTCCTACACATGATACGGTTAAAGTTCGAAATCGGCGAATTTACCAAGATGCGAGTGTACATTCTAAAAAGAATGCTTACTTCTACACTCGCGAGCAACTAAATCGCCTCAAACCTTCAGCGCTCACAGAAAGGCAATTTTTTTTTAAATGACAACCGATTTTCACAAGGCATTATTTTTTGAATGCCATGCAAATTACGGTTGTGAAGATTTTCCTAAACTTCCGAGTTATTCCTAAAAAACAAGAACAACAACTAAAAATTTCAGTGTATTGGTAAAACTGCGAACTAACGAATAAATTCCAAACTACGCATTAAGAAATTATAAAATTTTATTAATACCTTCGCAATTGTTAAGTTAAAAATATATTACAAAATAGGTACAAAATTTAAGAAATTTTTTTTTTTTTTTTTTTATTTAAATTTTATTTACGATAGCAATAAAATATTTTACAAAGTAACTAGTCATTTTTGACTAACAGCGTTTGACTCTGATAATATAATATAATAAAGTACTTCTATGTACGAGTATTCATTCCATGAAGTGTTGTTTTTGTTGTTTCTGCATTATGCGGTCTATTCGGGTAACTCAAAAGGTTTTAGTCTCTTGAGTCTTCTTATGATACCCTCTTGATGAAGTAGTCTAGCCGCTTCGTCGTTAGGGTGTAGATGGAGCCTCTCCTGATGTTTTTGAGCACACTTCTTTATTTCGGTTGCGACTGTGTCCATTCCGAGGTCTCTATGAAGATCACTATTACGAGTGTACCACGGGGCGTTTACGATCCCTCTGAGAACTTTATTTTGAAATCGTTGGACTATCTGTTGATTGCTGGTTTTGGTACATCCCCATAGTTGAATGCCATATGTCCAGACCGGCTTCAGAACTTGTTTATAAAGCATAAGTTTATTATGAATGGATACCTGAGAGTTTCTTCCAATTAACCAGTACATTTTTCTATATTTTAATTCAAGTTCATCTGCTTTCTTTTTCACGTGAACTTTCCACTTCAACTTTGCATCAAGATTCATTCCAAGGTATTTTGCTTGATTTGCATGTGGTACAGGAATATTATTGAGAGTCACCGGCAGTGGTTCTATTGATCTGTTAGTGAAGTTAATGTGAGTAGACTTTGATTCATTCACTTTAATTCTCCACTTAGTTAGCCAGTCTTGTATATTATTTATGGCTATTTGTAATTTGAATGTGACTTCACCGATTGTGTCACCAACAGCTAGAATTGCAGTGTCATCTGCAAACGTGGCGGTAGTTGTATTGTTAGTTTGCGGTAAGTCGCTTGTAAAAAGTAGGAAAAGGAATGGCCCTAGGACACTGCCCTGCGGCACTCCCGCTTTAGCTTCTTTAATGCTGGCATAAGCTCCTTCCTGTTTAACTCTAAAGTATCTTCTTTGCAAGTACGACTTTAGTAGTTCGCAATATTCAAATGGCAGAGTTTTTTCTAATTTAAATATTAAACCATCTAGCCAGACTTTGTCAAATGCCTGCGCTATGTCCAAAAATATGGCTGAGCAAATCTTTTTTTCCTCTAAAGACTTTTCTATTAAATCTGTTATTCTATGGACTTGATCAATTGTGGAATGTTTCTCTCTAAAACCAAACTGATGGGAAGGAATAGCTCCTGATTTAACAATTTCAGGTTTAATTCGTTTTAATAATAGTCTCTCAAACAGTTTTGACATAATTGGAAGAAGTGATATTGGCCTGTACGATGTTAATTCACTTAGTGGCTTGCCTGGTTTAGGTATCATTATTACCTCCGCAAATTTCCAAGATAGAGGGACATAACAGAGTCTGAAGGAAGCATTAATTATGTCAGATATTTTCTTAATAGCTTTATTTGGTAGTTGTTTAAGAATCTCAGCAGTTATTAAGTCATACCCTGGTGATTTTCTAAGTACCATATGATTCTTTATTTCGTGTTTAACTTCTTTAGCATTGGTTAATGGAATTTCCTGTCTCAAGATGGTTGTAAGATTTACATTTAGTATATCGTGTTGATTCAGTGTCGTTAAATTGGGCTGAAAAGTACGCTCGAGATGATCTGCGAAATTTTCTGCCTTTTCTTCTTTGGTTTTAGCCAGGCGACCATTATTGGTTTTTATTGGTGGTATGTAGGTAACTGGTCTTTTTAAATATTTGGTTGCTTTCCACAATGAGTAATCAGTATCTTTATCGTAGCTGAGAGATTCTAGGTATGAATTTATTGATTTGTTTTTGAATTCGCGTATTTCTCTGCGTATTCGTTGTGTTAGATTATTCAATCTATTTTTGACGACTGGGTCTCGCGTGCGTTTCATTCCCTTCGGATAGTTCTTTTCTCTATGACTAGTGATTTAATTTCCATTGGGTAGCATTTGCCAGTTATTTTTTTGTTTGTTGGATTAGTGCTTTTCCACGCTGCCTCCTGTATATCTTTAACTAGTTTTTCCACCTCTTGTTCTAATGTCTCTTCTGACGAAAATTGCGTGTTTAAAATGATACTAGTGTTAAGTTCATTCCTAAATGTTTCCCAATCAGTGTATTTATTTGTTAGCATTGGCTGTTTATCATTTGTAATTATTGTTTCACTTATTGTCATTAAAATAGAGGAGTGGTCAGATGTGGAGTCAAATCCTTCCTGCACTTGTATATAATCAATCGGGACTTTTCTTGTTATAAAGAAGTCAATCAGGTCTGGTGTTTTATTTGGATCGCTGGGCCAATAAGTTGGTTTTCCTGTAGAGTGCCAGTTGCAGTTGTATTTTATTATTGCTTGATGGAGCTCTTTCCCTTTCGTTGTTGTTAGTCTTGATCCCCAGTCTGTATGCTTAGCGTTAAAGTCACCGCCGATTATGAATTTTTCACCTAGCTGCTTGAAGAGGTGAGTATAAGAATTCTCTTTGATGTTATATCTAGGTGGGCAATATATTGCGGCCACCACTAGTTTATGGTTTCGTGTATTAATGCTAACGCTAATTGCTTGTATTTCATCACTTTCAAATTTTTGTTGCAGATCGTATTTAATACATTTTTTAATAATCACGGCGCTGCCCCCTCGCGCATTATTATTAGGATGTACTGCAGAGTGAACTTCGTAGCCACGTATTTTTATATGACTTTGAGTAGTAAGGTGTGTTTCAGATAATAAGCATATGTCAATTTTTTCTAAATCAAGAAATAGTTGTATTTCATGTTGTCGTTGCAATATACCATTGCAGTTCCATGCAAGAATTTTTAGATTATTTGCCATCTTAAACTAACAAAGGGCGGCTAAATCCGAAGTTGTTCGACTTTTTTCGAGTAGGGTGAGCCTTTGCAAGATTGATATGAGGGCTCTTTCTTGCTTTTCTTCTTGTGAACTAAGTCTATTAAGAATATCTTGCAGTATTTTGTTGGTTTGGTTATTATTTGAATCATTGATTGAAGCAGAACAATTTTGTCTTCTCGAACTTCCAATAGTGGTTGCATCAGCATATGTTACATTTGGATTAGTTCTTGATGGCGTGTTTAATGTTTGGTGTGGCCTCAACTTTGTGGATGTTCTTGTTGAAGCTGAGTTAATTTCTTGTCTGGAACTTTTTAAAGGTTCCCCTGTTTTGTTGCGAATTTTTTGCAACTCTTTTATAACAATGCAACCTCTGTAGTTGGCTGGATGTGCCTCACCACAGTTGACACATTTTGGTGGAGTTACTTTTTGTTTCGTACATTCAGCCGTACAGTGTTTTCCAACACATTTCACGCATCTGTACTCCTTATTACAAAAGTTTTGCGTGTGTCCGTAGACTTGGCACCGTTTGCACTGGGGAATCAGTTTAGATTTTTTCACTGCTTCTATTTGCACTTTCATGTGTAGTATTTCACGGATTGCATAAATCTTTTTAATGTCTTCTGTTCTTTCGAAAGATAACATATATAATGGAAGTGGTGTTTTGTCACCTCTTTTTAGCAGTTGTGTAACTTCGTTTATTTTGTATCCTTTCTCCAAAAGACACTCTTTTATTTCATCTGGTTTGCATGATGCGTGTAGTTTCTTCACAATGACTTTGTTTTGTCTTGTCTGCTTATCTTCGTATGAATACCATGTTGAGTTTTCTTCATTAAGAGCTTTTGTTAACTTTCTATAGCTATCACTGTCTGGGACATTTAGTTTGATGTCACCACTATTTAACGCTACAGCTTGAAATTTTATCCGGTTGATCTCCAAAATGTTTCTAATGCTCTGATAATTATTGCAGTTTGTTATTATAACTGGAGGTGGCCGTGGCACTTTTATATTCTTACCTCCGGATGGGGGTTCTTTATTTGATCGTTCCTGATCTGATAAAACCTGAGATTTTTCTACTTTTTGTACATGTTTACTTCCGGTTGGAAGCTGCTCAACTGATTGGTTCTGTTCGGGTGAAACCAGTGGTGATTTACTCATTTTTCGTTTCTTATTTTTTTTGCTACGGTTTAAAATCCATCCCGTTTCTTTGTTGAGTTCTTCCTCATCCGTTTCATATGTCACTTGAGCAGCCGGACTAGCTGTAGTTGGTTTTGACTGAGAGTTTTCTAGGACCTTTATTCTTGTTTGAAGGTCATTAATACTCTTCATTAATTCTATTTTTTCAAAACGTTCCTTACAAAGTAAGGTATATAGATTACGCTCCTTGTCAGTAGTTAGGTCGTATTGTTCTTGTTCGTTTTGATTCAGATTTTCTTGTATTTTTTGTTCAGTGCATCTAGTTGTTACGTTAGGAAAAACGTCAGCTTGGTCAGCTACCGAGTTGCTTTTATCGGTGATCTTTGTAAATTGGATCTTATCTGGAACGGATTTGATGTTCCCTGGTAATGCAATAGCTGGCCCTCCCCAGAATCCATAGGGCCAGTCTCATTTAAGAAATCAGTTTAAAGTCTGATTTCAGGCACATAGGATTGACCTTTTCTAAATAATCTATCGAGAATTATAGTATATCGAGTTTGCTTGAATTTTTCTGGTACATATTACTAAACACCGGCCATCCTAGCGGAAACCTGTTTTGAGTAAGTCATGATTTACTCTAACAGAAAAGAGATAACTTTTGAAAAAATCTATGGTCCCAGACACTTAGGATTGACGATTTTTGAATAAGTCTTACGATTCTTAAAATTTTAGTAGAGAATAATCGTAAGTCGTGTTTGGCTGAATTTTTTTGGTATTACTAAACATCGGCCATCCTAGCGGAAACCTGTTTTGAGTAAGTCATGATCTACTCTAACAGAAAAGAGGTAACTTTTGAAAAAATCTATGGTCCCAGACACTTAGGATTGACGATTTTTGAATAAGTTTTACGATTCTTAAAATTTCTGTAGAGAATAATCGTAAGTCGTGTTTGCCTGAATTTTTCTGCTATTACCAAACACCGGCCATCGTAGCGGAAACCAGTTTTGAGTAAGTCATGATCTACTCTAACAGAAAAGAGGTAACTTTTGAAAAAATCTATGGTCCCAGACACTTAGGATTGTCGATTTTTGAATAAGTTTTACGATTCTTAAAATTTCAGTAGAGAATAATAGTAAGTCGTGTTTGCCTGAATTTTTTTGGTACTACTAAACACCGGCCATCGTAGCGGAAACCAGTTTTGAGTAAGTCATGATCTACTCTAACAGAAAAGAGGTAACTCTTGAAAAAATCTATGGTCCCAGACACTTAGGATTGACGATTTTTGAATAAGTTTTACGATTCTTAAAATTTCAGTAGAGAATAATCGTAAGTCGTGTTTGGCTGAATGTTTTTGGTATTACTAAACACCGGCCATCCTAGCGGAAACCTGTTTTGAGTAAGTCATGATCTACTCTAACAGAAAAGAGGTAACTTTTGAAAAAATCTATGGTCCCAGACACTTAGGATTGACGATTTTTGAATAAGTTTTACGATTCTTAAAATTTCTATAGAGAATAATCGTAAGTCGTGTTTGGCTGAATTTTTTTGGTACTACTAAACACCGGCCATTGTAGCGGAAACCTGTTTTGAGTAAGTCATGATCTACTCTAACAGAAAAGAGGTAACTTTTGAAAAAATCTATGGTCCCAGACACTTAGGATTGTCGATTTTTGAATAAGTTTTACGATTCTTAAAATTTCAGTAGAGAATAATCGTAAGTCGTGTTTGCCTGAATTTTTCTGCTATTACTAAACACCGGCCATCCTAGCGGAAACCAGTTTTGGGTAAGTCATGATCTACTCTAACAGAAAAGAGGTAACTTTTGAAAAAATCTATGGTCCCAGACACTTAGGATTGTCGATTTTTGAATAAGTTTTACGATTCTTAAAATTTCAGTAGAGAATAATCGTAAGTCGTGTTTGGCTGAATTTTTTTGGTATTACTAAACACCGGCCATCGTAGCGAAAACCAGTTTTGAGTAAGTCATGATCTACTCTAACAGAAAAGAGGTAACTTTTGAAAAAATCTATGGTCTCAGACACTTAGGATTGACGATTTTTGAATAAGTTTTACGATTCTTAAAATTTCTGTAGAGAATAATCGTAAGTCGTGTTTGGCTGAATTTTTCTGCTATTACTAAACACCGGCCATCCTAGCGGAAACCAGTTTTGAGTAAGTCATGATCTACTCTAACAGAAAAGAGGTAACTTTTGAAAAAATCTATGGTCCCAGACACTTAGGATTGACGATTTTTGAATAAGTTTTACGATTCTTAAAATTTCAGTAGAGAATAATCGTAAGTCGTGTTTGGCTGAATTTTTTTGGTATTACTAAACACCGGCCATCGTAGCGAAAACCAGTTTTGAGTAAGTCATGATCTACTCTAACAGAAAAGAGGTAACTTTTGAAAAAATCTATGGTCTCAGACACTTAGGATTGACGATTTTTGAATAAGTTTTACGATTCTTAAAATTTCAGTAGAGAATAATCGTAAGTCGTGTTTGCCTGAATTTTTCTGCTATTACTAAACACCGGCCATCGTAGCGGAAACCAGTTTTGAGTAAGTCATGATCTACTCTAACAGAAAAGAGGTAACTTTTGAAAAAATCTATGGTCCCAGACACTTAGGATTGACGATTTTTGAATAAGTTTTACGATTCTTAAAATTTCTGTAGAGAATAATCGTAAGTCGTGTTTGCCTGAATTTTTCTGCTATTACTAAACACCAGCCATCGTAGCGAAAACCAGTTTTGAGTAAGTCATGATCTACTCTAACAGAAAAGAGGTAACTTTTGAAAAAATCTATGGTCCCAGACACTTAGGATTGTCGATTTTTGAATAAGTTTTACGATTCTTAAAATTTCTGTAGAGAATAATCGTAAGTTGTGTTTGGCTGAATTTTTTTGGTATTACTAAACACCGGCCATCCTAGCGGAAACCTGTTTTGAGTAAGTCATGATCTACTCTAACAGAAAATAGGTAACTTAATACCAGATAAATTCAGGCAAACACGACTTACGATTATTCTCTACAGAAATTTTAAGAATCGTAAAACTTATTCAAAAATCGTCAATCCTAAGTATCTGGGACCATAGATTTTTTTGAAAAGTTACCTATTTTCTGTTAGAGTAGATCATGACTTACTCAAAACAGGTTTCCGCTAGGATGGCCGGTGTTTAGTAATACCAGAAAAATTCAGGTAAACTCAATATACAATTATTCTCTATAGATTATTCATGTTTCGGCAGTCCGAGAGCATAAAGTTGATTTATTTTGTTTTTTTCCTAAATATCAGACCGTTTTATTTGTTAATTTTAATGAAGTAATTTAATTTTAATATGATTTTGAAATTACAAAACAATTTTTCAATGTTGTCAATTGTTCAACAATTTAGATGATACCGGATTTCTGGCTCGGGCCTTCTGTTTTAGTTCGTCCCATAAATGCTCAATTTGATTCTTGTCTGGACTGTGGGCTGCCCACTTTATTGTCTCGAGTGCAACCTCATCCATGAACTGCCCAGTGGTTCGAGCTGTGTGAAAATATTCCTTTATATATCCTGTGTAACTGTCAGCAGTCAGACCTCCTCTGCGGCCTCCACCAGGTACGAGAATAAGATCTGTTTTTCTCTCAATTTATGTGACAGCCCACTCCATGCACGAACTCCGGCCTTTCCTATCAATACCATGGAGACATCTGCACGTGTCAGTGAAAAGTACACCAGATGCTCCAATTGATGTGTTCACGAGCGAATTCAAGTTGCTCCTTGCGGTGGCGTGCTCAATTTTGAACCTCTAGCGGACTGTCGTGGAGTGAGGTCGGCTTTCTTCAAGCGTCTTCTTACTATGCATTGACTAACAGCTCCATCCCGAACTTGTCTGAGCTCCTGCTGCACGTCGATGCGCGTGAGATGTCGATTTCGATCGTCCATCTCAGATGTACACCGATGCCGGCTGGTATGTGACCTCCGATTGAAGGTACCATTTTCTTGAAATCTTTTGGATACGCTTCAGACAGGAGATTTAGTTCTTTATTATACAATTTTGATTCGAATCATATACTCCCAGCATGTAAGCTCATTTATAATGTTGTGAATAATTGTTTTAAAGTTCCAACCGCAAAGCTTTTCTGCCGCATGGCTCACACAGTGTTCATAGCCAAGCGTAAAATGGATTTAAATTTTGTAGCAGCAATCGATTAACCAAAATAGCTGTCCAATCGCTTGATCTGTAACGACTTTCTTAAATTAACAATTTATTATTTCAAAATCATTTAGAGATTGGCCCCATTTTGAAACGAAGCTTTTAAGGCATGTAGACAACCAACTTTATTATTTTAATATTCAGCGTTCCCTTCAAATTACAGGTCCAATGTTACTTTCCGATTTATTTTAATATTAAAAATAAATTTTTAAAAATTCAAAGCGAAAATACACATGACCATTCGACAGAAGATACAAAGCCAATTTTTGATTGGCTCATGTTTAGCTGACGAGCGGCTTCTCGTTGGTTGCGTCCTTCTTGCAATAAAGCAACAACTTGTACGGTTTTTTTGGAGTAGTATCCATGATTTTGAGGAAGAAACGAATGAAACTGGTAGAGATTTGCTCAAGTCAACGTCTGATAAGTGACTGATGGCAAACATCGGCCAAATAATATAGATTTGATTGATAAAGGTGACCTTGTAAAGGTTAAATACTAAGCTGCCAAAAAAAGTTGTTTTACGAAAATCGGTTAAGCTATTTAAAAAATACACCTTTTTGCACGCGCAGAGGTTCGAGCCCATTTAGTTACTCGCGACTGTAAATGGTGCAAGTTATAGTTACGAATGTATGTTTTTATTTTGAGGAGCCGATCCTGCAATTTTAGGTTTCAAACATACAGTTCCAGTCATTATCAGCTTAAATTATATAAATAATGAGGCAAACATTGCTTATAACAAGCCAATCTTGAGCCGCTTGAGCTAATTCGCAAGAAAAGTTATTCAGCCGGGAACAGTTGAAATTTTTGCTATTTAGGTGTTTAAAAAAATAATTTAGAAGGAATTTTGATTTGTTAAATGCCAAATAATGTAATGCATGTAAGTGCATATCTTCTTATCAACTGGTACGTTATATTTGAGATATCGGTGTTTTTTTAATTTAACGGTACGAAATGTAACGAGTAGTGATACAAATTATAAGCAAATTCAGTTAAGATGGTTGTACCGTTGTGCTCCAGAATTAATTCGACGCGGGATCGAAAAATAGTTTAATTAACTTGTTTCGGACATAGTTTTAGATTTGTTGTATGATTTTCTTTTTTATATTCATTACCAACTTTATTTTAACCAATTTACAAAAAAATATACTACAAAAGGCAAAGTATGATAAAATAGTTGTACCCTTGGCTCGTAGAGTTCGTTTCAGGCACAATCATCCTTATTAACTATAAATACAATCATACAATAAAATAAGATTGAAAGAACAAAGCCAGATTACAAAAATACTTAAATTATCTTATGTACTTACATAAAATAAAAAGCCGTTTTTCTACGGCTTGCGTTGCAGTTATATACTGTTTAGGGGCTTTAGAGAAGACCGAGAGGCCCCCAGACATTTTAATTTAAATTAAAACCTCCAGTTAAGGATATGTTTTATGTATTCCTAGTTCAATTGAAGACCATAGCCAGAACAAGTGATAAACTTATTTGCACTCTTAGTATAGAAAATCCTTAAGGCCTTGGAGACAAACATGTGTCGCACTGGCAGGATGTCTAGAGCCCGATAAATGGACCAAGAAGGAGATAGCGCACCATGAAAAGCCATTTAGCGGATAATATGTTTCTGTCGAACCAAAAGCGAACGCATTAATGTTTTACAGGCACTCCCTCAACACGCCAGGCCGTAGAGAAGTATAGAATCAACTAGGACATAATAAACTAACCTCCGTAGGTTTAACGGAGAAAAGAGGCGTAAGACATAAATCTTCTTCGATACTAATAATAGTTTATGTTTCAAGCCTTCAATGTGGGCCTCCCAATTTAGATTTGCATCAATCAAAATACCTAAATATCTAATTTAATTTACTACACTAATCTTAAAACAGCCAGTCGAAGTACAAGTCTGTGCTTTATTACAGCCAAAACCATGGAAAGAAAGAGCGTCAGGTAGTTCCTGGTTATTCCTAAAATGTACTATTTTAATTTTCTCACTCAAAAAGTAAGTTGTGAGCTTTAAGCCATTCCTCCAGTAAATCTAAATCGTGTTCGATCCCTGATACCTGTTTGTTTGAACCAGCGTGCACAAACGAAAAGTCGTCAGTAAAAGCGGCGAGGGAGCCTGCAAAAGGGCGTCGGAAAATTTCATTCACTTACACAAGGAATAACAGAGATCCGAACACCGATCTCTGAGGAACTTCTGCCGTTATTGGCAGTTCTCCGCTCAGTTAATGATTGACACGCACTACTTGTGACCGATTAAAAGCCTTAGTCATATCGATAAACAGACCAGATGACTTCAGCCCTAAATCAACGTTCTCACCTATTTGTTCCAAAACTGTTAAAATAGCTTGGTCCATGTTCTTATTTGTCCTAACACTGAATTGCAGCGGAGAGACTATTTTTATTTAGAAAATGTATTGTATCATTCTACTTTTCATTGCCGTTTCAAAGATTTTATCTAAACTCGATTTATCATTTTTTTTTTGTTGGAAAATTGGAATAACTACAGCTCGCTTTAGGGCTAACGGAAAAATCCCTGTATTGACACTTAAATTCATGATGAAACGTAAGACATCCACAAGATAACAAGCCCTCTTCTACATTGCATATAATTCATCCGGTTTCGTAGTTTTCTGTCACCAATCTATGTTTTACCGACTCACCCAAAGTAATATGAGTTGTTAAACTCATTAGCAATGCCACTTGAATCAGAGATCACACCACCCGACTTACAGTTTAATTCGTTAACTTCAGCAGACTCGGGGTGCTCGTGTATCAATTCATTTACTGACTGCCAGTTTTTCCGGGCATTAGTGCCATTGGAATTAAACTGTTCAACGTCGTACTGCTTTTTACTCTGACTTATTTTGACGTAATTGCCACATAGATTGCAACCATAGTTAGCAAGCCTTTTGTCACAATAATTTTTTCTTGCAAGCAGGCATATATTATTTCTCTTGCGTATATTATTTAATAGGAGATCAGACATTCAAGGCCTAAGCTTAGCTGCTTTTACAGCTTTAGAGGTAGTTTTTGTGCAGCTACTATGATGACCATTTAGTATATTTAAGAAATAATAAAAAGCAAGCGACCCACTGACCCCCCACCTACTGAGAACGATATCGATACAGGTTGCTGAATATTTAAAAATCCTCCTGGTAGATTCCGACACAAGAATATCAAGGCTATTAACTGGACAGCACATCTAGTAAATTGTCGACATCAGTCGAGCTTTATATGCCTACAATTAAAATCGTTCCTAGCGTATATTGCCACACCACCAGATGCGTAATTCTCATTGCACCCGGCAAACAAATTATAATTCTCCAGACTGAAGCTCGTGATTTCGTAATCATAGACCTAGATCTCCGAACGGCCAATCAACATAGACTTTACATTCGCGGAATCCAAATAAGCAAGCAGCCTCTCTGAATTTTCTTTCCGCCTATCTGAATTGTCTTCGATGCAACAGTTTTCTGCGGCGTTATGTACGGACCATTGTAGTACTGTAGAGGTATAATCGCTTGGCGTAATTTAAATTGTAAATTAACTAGTCACCTTTATTAGTGTTTTATTAAGATTTATTTTCCTTGAAGTATCTGCATTTAATCAGTTGTAATGTTTACGGTAGTTTTGGTTTCTGCTTGTCTCTCAATTTTTATATCTCTTGACGAATCATGACGCTCTATTTATTTTCGTGTTTGCGAAATTCTCCAATTTATTAACAATCATGGTCACGCTTTGGTTTGTACCTTGACTACGTCAAAGTGGATTTTAGTGCATTGGTTAACCGCCACATTACCACTCTTAAAGCATGTCGAAAAGGGGCGCCCAGAAAAAGATACAGAACAATGAAATCAGTTGTGTCGTTTACTTACCACACCACGCCCGAATTATCATTTATTACATGTACACTTTTATTTGATAAAGCAAACTGGATACGAAAAAGCTACTGGACTTTAAGCAAATCGTGAGTCACTTGTAGGTTTAAGGAATTGGTTATGTGAGCATTCTGCCGGGCAGCAAAGATAGCTATACTGTAAAATACAATGAATTACAATATCGAAATTAGAATAATACGAAGCTATGAAACTTGTCACTCTTATGTGACTCTTCTTACTTGTCACTTGTCGCCTAGTATTTGCCGATAATATTCTACACAGCAAATTTCGTTATCAACAAAAGCATAAATTTATGGCTTCTCTAGAACCCTCGCATTCCAAAGTCAACACATTTCAAATTCCCATTTATGAAAACATCGCTTTTTTATCAATTGTAAGGTATTTCAATATTTTATGAAATATTTGAGTCATCAACTTAGGTGTTCCAATTCAACTTATCTAATTCAACGCCATAATATTGCGTTGCACAATTTCTACCTATAGCTCGATTTCTATCAAGGCTTAGCTAGCTTTTCAACGCAACCGGCATATTCGCATTTTGAATGTAGCTCGCCTAACGGATTTTCAAGTTTAAATGAACTCAAGCTTAAACGGTACTTATACCCAACAATGCCTTGATCATCATTAACATAGACTGTAGATTGTCAGTAACAGCCGAATTAAAGAATTCTTTACAGTAAAGCCTAATCCTCAAAATATTAAAAAATTACTTCTGCCATCGATCAAAATTGGTTGGGGCGCGCGCATTCAAAGGTGAATAACGATAATAAAGTACAACAGCACGACACTAAAGTACAAAGCGACGTGCTCATTAGGCTATTTCAGGTCTGATCAGAAACAACACTTGGCAAAAATAAACAAACAATGCCGTACAAATTATAGTAAGTCAAAACTCAGCAGCAGTACGATCAGTCGAAAAAACTATCATTTGTTATTTATCATCAAACCTGGATTCACCCCTGTAGTCTTATTCTGGTAATTTTTTGGAAATAGGGAATTGGGGAAAAAAATCACATAGAGGCTTTATTTGTTACTCTGTTTTTTTTTCTGGCCTACTGAGGAAAAAGTTTGATATACATTTTTATAAATGAGGAATAATATTGTCGTAGCGAAACAGGCAGGGAAAATTACTCTCATAAAATTGATTGATTTGAATTTGGTTGCAAAAATATATAAATAAAATCTTTTTTTAACTAAAAAGTTAATAAACCTAACCACATCTTCGTTCGAGTCAAGAATAGCAAATATTTTTTATGGAATCTCTATATAAACTGGACAAAAGCAAAAGAACAAACAGATTTGTTTATAGTTCGCTTATGTACCGTATTTTGCGAATTTGTTTAGAGGGTTTGCTATTTATGTTTATGTAATCTTAGTAATAAACCAAATAACTAATTACACTTCCAGTCAAAGACGCCAACCGTGAGTACATGAATCTGCCATTTGAAGCAGATTTGGCTGACATTAAACGAAGTAACTGGGGTCGTACCAGTTTCAGTGGAATTGGGGCCATGGTATTCTACTGGATTTGTGGAACAGAACATTTTTATTAAAAATGATTGCAGGCGCACAATTCATTTAAGTACTGTTGGTGATTTGGACTAAATGCTGTGGCCGTAAAATATCTTAATGTGGTCCAATTTGGTTCATCGTGAATGGGAAATAATTAAAACTTAATTTCCAAGAGGCAGGTACATTTTGATGAAGCACGTCGTCTTGTACGTATTTGTCGTGAAATGCGGGCCTGAATCATCAACCAATTTTGATAGGTAGGAGAAGTAAATTTATAAAAATTTGGGAAGTGGGCTGTACGTGATGATTTTCCTAATTCGGTTGTTATTCAAGATATTACATCCTTATGTTCATATTTGTCGTTGAAGATGTGCAGGCTACGTCAGTGAGGTCCGGCAAGCCATTCTTAATGCCGCTCAAGACTCATCAGTTGCTGGCGAAGTCTATCAAACCTTGAGTAGTTATAATTGGTGTGTTGAAAAAGCCTAACTTTTAAATTTATAGCCAGAATTGACTCCGTTGGGTATGCGTATAGGTGATACAATTTCGGGATACCTACGTTATGATTTAAGATTCGATCGATTATTTACGACGAATTAAAAGTCGGAAAAGAAGCATCGAGGTTAGACGTTTTAGGAGAGCCCTCAACACAATATTACGATGTTAAATTAGATGAGTTTGAAGAAGGCCGTCGCACTGTGATGAAGGCAATGGTAATTGTAAGTTCTTCGTAAGCAAGGAAACTAATCTGAAAATTTTAGAAGTTTTAGTTAGAAGGCTTTTACTACTACATTAAGAGCCATTATATAATTTATCGTTATTACTAAATTATAAAGAAATACAAACTCGAATGTTACACAAAATATTTAATCTAAAATGTCACAAATTTGATTATGAAAGTGATATTTTCATTAACTACACCACGTAGATTTAATTTGAACATAATTGTGACAAAGTTCATAGCCTTGTATTCTTTTAATTCTTCAGTCAAACCTTCTACAGCATTTGGCCGTGGAGAGTGGTACTGTGCAAAAACTGGACTTAATCCATGTTGCTATACATTGTATTCTTCAGTACACGAAATATTTCTTCAACCTCCAAGTACGCCGCACGATTTGCTTAAATTCCAGCAGCATTTTCATACCCAGCATTCTGCCTCTGAGCAAAATCTTCAATAATACATAATACGTAGCGTTTGGAGTAAATCACTATCCGATTGTACTGAATTACCTGAATCAGCTGAATGGAATAAAGATTTCGATTCGTACCCTTTACCCCCGATACAATTTTGATGAAAACAATTGATTTACAAATCATCTAGTAATTTATCTTTCATAATTTATATTCTTGTTTGGAGGGTTGTAGCCCTTTGGCTAGTCCCCTTTGCAATTTTATTATATGTATTTTTAGTCGATCCTGATTGGATCTTGTAGATCATGCGGTTTCTTCCTTCGCAGCCGTCTTGCTGGGTTTGAATCATCCAACATACGACGTATCTCAGCATTTTGGCGTAGACTAATACGTTGCACGTGTTTTCTCGCGTGTTTGCTTATTTCTTCACTAACGAAATCCATATTCAGATCTCTATGGAGGTTGTCATTTCTTATGTACCACGGTGCATTAACTATTCCACGAAGGACTTTGCTTTGGAATGACTGGATGTGATATTGACATTGGTTTTCTTTGTACAGCCCCAGAGCTGAATACCATAAGTCCACACAGGTTTTAGGATTTGCCGGTATAGTAGCAATTTATTATGTAGAGTTAGCCCAAAATTTCTTCCTAAGAGCCAATCAATCTTTCTGTATTTTATGTTTAACTCTTCTTTTTTCTTTTTCACATGCTCTTTCCATTTTAGTTTCGCGTCTAGAGTCATGCCTAGATATTTTGCCGTATTTTCATAGGAAATTAGCTGGGAATTCAGTTCTACTGGTATCCAGTTGACCTTCTTGTTGGTAAAGTTTACGTGAACAGATTTTGTTTCATTAAGTTTTATTCGCCATCTCTTGGTCCAGGTACTGACAATATTAGTAGCTCTTTGCAATTTGCTTGTAGATTCTTCAATGCAATTAGCAACTGCTAAGATGGCCGTATCATCCGCAAACGTCGCTATATTAGTCTCCTCTATATCGTTGGCAGGTCCGAGGTGTATAGAACATATAAAGTTGGTCCCAGAACGCTTCCTTGTGGTACCCCTGCTGATATTTTCTTTATTTCTGAGTATTCGCCATCTAATTTAACTCGAAAGTGTCGGTTAGATATGTAAGATTTTAGAAGTTCATAATACTGCTCTGGTAAGTCTCGTTGTAATTTATATTCCAAACCTTTATGCCACTACTCTGTCAAAGGCCTGCGCTACATCCAAGAAGACGCTTGAACATACTTTCTTTTTTTCAAGCACATCTTCAATTGTGTTTGTAATTCGGTGTACTTGTTCTATTGTTGAATGGTTTTCTCTGAAGCCAAATTGGTGTGGAGGAACAAGATTTCTTTCGGCTATTAATGGTTTTAGTCTCTTTAGGAGTAGTTTCTCGAATAATTTTGAAATTATTGGGAGTAAGGATATCGGCCTATACGAATTTTTGTCATTAAGTGGTTTGTTTGGATTAGGTATCATAATTACTTCTGCTACTTTGCGTTGATTTGGAACGTGTTTAAGTCTGAATACTGCGTTAATTATTTGGAGTATGTTACGTAGTCCTTTTTCAGGAAGAGCTTTTACTATTTGTCCTGTAATTAAGTCATATTCTGGAGATTTCTTTGTATTTAGGTTGAGATTGATTTCCTCTTTTAATTCTTGTAGTGTGACAGGAGATATATTGCAGTTATCCATTTTATATACTGGTGGTATATTTTCCTCTGCAGTTTGTCTAGGTAGTGGCTAAAACGTGTTCTCGAGGTGGGTTGCAAACAACGAAGCTTTTTGCTTTGCACTTATAGCCCATGTGCCATCTTCATGTTTGACTGGTGAAATTTGTAGTTTAGGTCGTTTTAAACTTTTTGTTGCTTTCCAAAGGGAGTACTCGGTATCTTTCGGGAGTACTTCTAGGCCACTCAAGCATTTATAAATGGATTCGTTTCTGCTTCCTTTAGTTTATTGGACTACTTTAGTTTATTGGATAAAAAATTTAGAGTTGTTTTATATTCTGGCGCTCGTCTTCTTTGCCAGGCCTTTCTTGCTTTTCGTATTGCTGCAACCAGTTCCCTAACTTCTAAATAAATAAGTGGATAAATAGCATTTCGGCGCATTTCCTTTGAACTTGGGGGGGTACTACTCCACGCCACTTCTTGTATACTGTTGTTGAGTTGTTCTAGTTCTTCTTCTAGCTCTATCGGGTTTTAATTAATAATAATAATAATAATAATAATGTTTTATTACAAATGTATAAGCCTTAGCTTTTGTACATCAACATATTTACAACTTAATAATATAAACGAATGATAAAAAAACAATAATAATTATGTAACATATTAAAAACTATGGCAATAATATATACAGAAATATATACAACCATAAATGATACAAAATGTTTACAAATATGTACAATTTAAACATAGCAAAAATTATTTATCCGCTATTAAATTAAATATAACTTTTTTAAAATTATTAACAGAGGTTATTTTTTTTACCGCAGATGGTAAACTGTTCCAAGTGACAATCGCATTTGTTAAACCCGAATTATTATAAACATTAGTTCTGTTAACTGGTAAATTAATATTTTTTGTTCATAATGACTGAGAGAAATTTAATTTATCATTCAAGTACAATGGACATCCTGATTTAATTATTCGAAAAATAAATAGAGCAGTCCTATAACGATAAAACTCAATCAAGTCACAACCAAGAATCGAATGTTTAAATTCAGAAACGTGATCAAATTTCTTTAGGTCATGAACATAACGTACACAATTGTTAAAAGTAACCTGAAGCAAACGTTTTGACGAACTGTCACAATTTGAAAATATTGCATCACAATATGAGAATAACTTTTGACCAAGTATAACCGTAAGTCAACTGGACAAATTTTTTTTATTAACCTTAGCGAGTATACACTATAATTAACTCGCTGACACAACGAACTTACATGATCATTCCAAGTTAACTTTGAATTCATGATTAGACCTAGGTTATTAACATTAGGAACAAATAAAATAGTATCATTGTTTAAAAAGAGTTCAGGTACAATACTATGGGAGCCATTTTTCGAGAAAAATAATGCTTTACTTTTAGTTGGATTTATGGTAAGTGCATTATTTTTGGACCATAGCGAAACATTGTTAAGATCGTGATTCAGATATCTCACAATTTCATATATATTCGGCAAGTCACCGCCAATATATAATTGCAAATCATCAGCATAAAAATGATAATGACAATTTAAAATATGCCAGGGTAGATCATTAATGTAAATAGAAAAAAGCAAAGGACCCAAAATTGATCCTTGAGGAACACCAACAAAAACATCGCGTAGGTTGGAAATATCATCACCATGTTTTACAAATTGTTTGCGATTATTGAAATATGAGTGTAGCAATAAAATAGCAGAATTAGAGAACTTATAATACAACTGAAGCTTTTGAAGCAATTGTGTATGATTAACACAGTCAAAAGCCTTAAAGAAGTCCAATAGTACTAAAATCGCAAATGAGCTTCGCTTATCCATAATAGCAGAAATATCATCGACTATATGAATAAGTGCGGTTGTAGTACTATGACCAGATTTGAAACCCGATTGGAATTTACAAAGAAAATTCAAACAAGATGCTCAAGCATTTGTATTTGCATAATTTTTTCCAAAACTTTAGAAAGAGCTGGCAAAATACTGATTGGCCGAAGGTCAGAAACAGTGGAAATAACATCCTTCTTAGGAAGAGGAATAATCGAAGCCACTTTCCATAAATTAGGAAAACTGATTTCGTTAAACACTGATTGACAATGAATGTGATATGTGGCAAAAACAAATCAATAAATATTTTTAATATTTTAAAGTCTATCATATCATATGCCATTGAATCTGATTTAATAGATTTAATGGCATTCAGTACCATCAGCTCATCAACACAATCGAATGCAAATGTGTAACAATTGGAACTACTATAATCAGAATTCAGTAAAGGCAAAACACATAAAGACTCACTAAAATTACTTATACCGTCTATTTATGTCATTAGCAGAAAAAGTAATAAATCCTTCAGTAGACGAACATGAAATACCAAGCAATTTTAAGTTGTTCCATGTTAATTTAGGATTATGCATATTCCCAAAATAAAACTTATTTTTCACTTGATTGATGTGCGCAGTAATTTTATTTCTAAAAAATTTAAACGATTCCAAATCAATTACTAAATTCGATCTTTTATATTTTTTGTAAGCCAAATCTCTACGCGCCATTAAGTCCAAAATTTGTACATTTAACCAAGGAGCAGTAGGACATTTTTTAATACTTCGTTTCCGAGGTATACAAGCAGAATCTAACTGTAACACATTTGAATTAAATTTATGAACCATATCGTTAATGTCATTATAAAAATAGAATCCACCCCAACCTAAAGAAAGGAAATGGTCTATAAAATGTTCATAGTTAATAGCGTTATAATCGCGAACTATGGAATAATAAATTTTGTCTCTAGTACGACAGAATTTGTAGTAAGCATAAATCAAGTCATGATCCGAAATGGCAGGTACTGCTAATTGACCAAAAGAAATAATATTACATTTATCGGGCACATATAAAATAATTAAATCTAATAAAGTGCTGTCTAATCTAGTTGGATTAAAAGGTAAACAGCACAAGTTATGTAACCTCAACAAATCACATAGCTTATTATTTATCAACATGTTAAAATTAAAATCCCCGCAACATATAACTTTCTTATATTGTGATAGCTATTCTAAAAAAAGCAATTCAATATTATTAACATCATCGGCACAAGCAGGAGGAGGATTATAAATAATAATTATAAGGATTTTACCAATACGTTCCGTAAGCTCCAATACTAAAATTTCTACTTTACCAAAGGCACCAGAGAATATTTTTTTTATTTTTAATGCAGATCGATAATAAATGGCAACTCCACCCCATCGCGTATTGTTCATTCGGTCAAAACGGATAATATTATAATTATTGATACGAAGTGATTTGTTTAAAATTTTACAGCTTAGAGGAGTTTCTGTTAACGCAAGGAAGTCAAATTTGTACTCATTTAATAAAATTGTAACGTCATCAAAATGTTTTACTAAACTTCGAACATTTAAGTGGCCGAACTTTAAACATGAATCCATATTTACCTGCGGATTGTCACTTGGAACAGCTATACCACTACATGAAGGGTAATTTAATCTATTAATGTGTTGATTGCAGCAGGAATCCGAAACTTCGTATGATGAGGCAATCTTGTCCGAAAATTTACATTATTAAATTCCCGAATATTTACTCCAATTGGCCAAATATTAGGATCAAGAGCCTTATGACGTAAATCAGCAGATAAACCCAATTTGAAGCATGTATATTGTAAGGAGCCAAGATCTCTTCCTTTAGGCACTAATTTAAATACCTTACAATTATAAGTATCCAAACATGTTTTTACCATTAACAAAATATCATTTTCGGTTGTATCGGTATTGAATTTCGATAGGTGTAACCAAAGCATCGGTATAATCGTTTTAACGCCAAAATTTTCATTATAGTACTTAGTACCACAAATCGGTTTATTTGTTACACCAGAAGTAGAACTATCGTCTTGACTTGCAGATTTAATAACAGGTAAAATGCTATTTGGAAGGTCAGATGTAACAGCACCTATATATTGTTGATTGACTGCAGTAGACTCAGCAGATGATAAACCCAAAGACAAAGACGATTTTCTCAACCTCGTAACTGTGGAAGATGGGTTGGGTGCAGCCAATTCAGAAAATGGATTTTCTAACGAACTCGTATTAGAAGAAACTGCGAAATCAATTAGAGGTAAGCTAACCCCTGCAGAAATATCACGTGATGAGCACAAAGGTAATGACAAGGTATCCAACGGTAAAGCAGCAGGGTTTTCATATGGTGCCGTATTTAGCGAAGGTGGCAGTTGCAGATCTGGTACGTTTTGTTGTATATGTATATTTGATAACACAGAAGGTAGACCAATCTGAGAAATACGTTCTAAAATTTTTGCAATTTCTTCTTTATTTTTCATGACTTCATCCGACAATTTATGAAAAATTGTTAGCTGAGTATTATCAGCCAACATTTGGTGATGCTCAAGCAAACGGAATGTTTTATTTTTAATTAGGTCTCTACAATCATCACAAAACCACATAAAATTTGCACATTTCCGAATTAGGTTGCAAGCTGCTCGGTCAATAGCCGCACAACCATAATGAAATGAATTGCCACAAAAACCAGAGCAGGAAATTTTCTCATTCTTCTTTATATCAATAGCACATTTTCCACATTCCATAGCTCTTACACTAACTATTTACAGGCACCAAAATGAACAAAAATAAAATAATAATGCAACAAAAACGAAGATATGTACACTGTCAGCAACTCCCAAAAATTGAGACCAACAACCAATATTTAAACACTATATATTATATTTGCTTAGTATTATGCTTATTAAAACTATTTACACAATTATTATAATTAAATTATTTAATATTTTAAAATTAATTTCACAATATAAACTAATTTTCGATGCACAAAAAAAAAAAAAAAACCAATAAGATCAATATTATCCTCAACAAGTTTCTGGAATTTCTCCCAGCAGTTTTTTTTGTTCGTTAGCGAAGGTGGACTAGCCTTTTTAATAATCGTTGCACTGATTGCCATAATAACAGGCGTGTGATCCGACATAATCCCCTCGCTGCTTTCTAGGTTTATGTAGTTTTCGTCTATACCTTTGGTGATAAAGAAGTCAATGATATCGGGCATTTTGTTTCTATCCGTAGGCCAATAAGTTGGTTGATCTCCAGAATGAAAATCGCAATTGCCTAGTCCTCCTGCTGCAAGCAACTCTTTTCCTTTTTTAGAGGTTACTCTTGATCCTCAGTAGGTGTTTTAGCATTAAAATCACCTCCGATTATGAAACTTGATTTTAGTGATTTAAATAACGTGCAATAGTCTTGCATAGATTCCTCTTCAATTTTAAGATCTATAAAGTGTTTGATGTTTTCTTTTATAAGCACCGACGATCTCCCTCTTCCTGCTGGATGAATGGCGTGGTAACAACTGTATCCATATATTTTAAGATATGAAGTTGAAGTAAAATGGGATTCCGATACTAGGCATATATCTATTTTCTCAGTACTTAGGAAAATTTCTAATTCTGGAATATGTTGCATTAGCCCATTTGCATTCCAGGTTACTATTCTTAATGTTTTATTTGTTGTTGTTTGCATCATTTTAATCGAGCATGGATTTCATTTCATTTAGAGAGTATTGCTTATCTAACCTGTTGCTTAGAGCTTGAAGGCATTTCTCTTGTTTAGCTAGTCGAATGTTAAGAGCTTCCATGCTTCTTAGTATCTTTTGGAGCACTGCTGTACCTTCAGTAGTGTCCTCCGAAATAACAGGTTTTGTCATGACTACTTGCGAGTACAGTTTTGGTTTTGGTTCTCCCGTTTTACTAGCATGAGGTTTAGGTTCCTCTTTGGTGGAAGTTTGATAATTTTTTATCGATACTCCTGGACTATGTTTTCGCGTTTTGTTTCTTATTCTTTGTAGCTCTTATTCTTAGTAGCTTACTAACCGGGCATTGAACTCCTTGTTCAGTTTCAATTTTTTCTTTCCTAATAATGTTTACGGCATTTTCTATTTGATAACCCTTTTGCTTGAGATTAATTGGGCGATCATTTTTATCTTCATAGGTAAACCACTGATGCCCCTCGGAATTAAGCTTTGTAGCCAAAGCTCAATAAGTTTCAGAGTCTACAACATTAATTTTCCAGACGCCGTTGTTTAGAGATACGAGTTTGTACTCGGGTATCGTAATCGATTGTATAGTGGAGAAATTTGATATCCCGACGACATTTATTGGTGGAGGTGATTTTTCTTTCGTTTTAGCTGGTTGTTGTTCTAGAGCTAATTGTTTCTTGATGATTAACTGATTTCTGGAAACCTCTTTTGAAGTTGATGGTAAAGTCTCCGCCATTTCTGATGAGTGTTGCGCTTTCCTTTTCTTACTTGGTCTTTTATTCCGGTTCAACACCCAATTTGTTTCTCTTTCTAATTCTTCTTCATCCGTATGGAATGAATTAATGCCCCCATCAACTGTTGGGCTAGGTGTTGTCCCAAGTTCTGCACGTGTTTCAACTGCTTTTTTGAGTTTTTCATTTTTTTCCTTTATAATTGTAAATTCTTCTTTCAATTTAGTAGTAAATTCTTTTATTTCTCTTAGTTGTTCACGGAGTTCGGCATTTTCCTTCTGGTACTGAAATATATTTCCAGTTGAAGATCTTGGAGATCTTGATAATTTGGAACTTCGTTCAAATGGGTTATTCAATGATTGACCCACCCCAGAATCTGTTGGGCCTGCCTCCGAAGAGTGTGGATTTGGCAGCATATCTGCTGCTGTACCACCTGGGGTATTACATTCCGTATTTGTTGTACTCATTGTTTGTTTTAGCCAATTTATACCACTGGCATTTCCGGTAGCACTTTGCTACTGTGGAAGCAGTACCCGCCCCCCGCGACGAGGACGCGGCTACCTTGGTGTTATCTAGGTGTACACAGAGACAGCCGAAGCCCTCTGAGTATCCTAGGCTGAGGGGCTGAGCAACTGTTGATTCAGTTTATTGATTTTGTTTTTAAAATAATTCTTAAATTTTATTTAGTGGAGTAACAGTGCGAGCAAAAAATTAACTATTTTGAAAATTGTTTAAAGCGAGCACCCGCACTTCAGTTGCTTAATTATCTAAAAATAAATAGTTTATAAATTTATGTGCATCGTAACTCGTTTTGAAAAGTACAATCGGACTCGGCTTGGAAATGAATTACGGTTGCCATTCAAAATTTTTCAGAGGAATTAATTCATTGGAGTTCATTTGATCCCCTGTTCAATAATAGTGTCGATTGCGGGACCTAAAATTGTATGTTGTGGTAAGAAGCGGGGAACCAAATCACAAAACAGAAATTTGCTGCTGCGAAAATCGGCCGCCAAATGTGCCAAAGTAAATTTGTACATTTCCCGGTAAATGCCGACATTCGCCTTTATTCGAACTTTAACCGTATCATATACTCGCACATACACATCATCATAAATTTAAATATTTTTACAAAAGCAGGATTTTATATTATAACGATTAATATTTCACATAGTAGTAGCATTTTAACACTAAATTAGGTTTTACTGCAATCATGCAAGAATCGTTCGTATTTGGATAATACGTACGTACGTACGTCTATAGCACATATCAATGTATCTACTATGCGGAATAATTATTTCTGTTCTAGAGCAATTAAATTTAAATTTCCATTATCAAACCAAAAAATGTTCACACCACTTTCGTGGACTACCGTTAAAAATAGAAACACAAAAAAAATTTTAACAATAAACTTTATAATTTTTGCTGGCCAAACTTAATTTTTTTTATATTAAAAATTTGTGAAAAGAAAAAGCTCATTATGCAGAAAAAAAGTTAAATTAAATTAAAACCACAACAATATGTTCAGCGATTTTGTAAATTTTTCTACAAAGCTACGGATTAAAATACATTTATGCTAAAAGAATTAATTATTTTTATCTAAAATTGCTTTAAATTCAAATTTAATATTTTATCTCTTTAATAAAAAAAAAACACTGTAGACATGAAAAATGTGTAGGGAGAGAGCTTTTCCCGATATCTTTTTAATGGATTTCTTTTGTAAGGTATTATCACGGTAATGTTATTTTGTGGTACTACGTTGGTTATATAGTGGCATTGCAATATAAACGAAACTACAAAATTTTATTATGTAAAAGGATTTATTTTGCAATAACTTTTATAATAAATATAAATCAGGATTCATTTTAATTTTTGGTCGTTAATACCAAACTAAATGTATTATTTGTATTTTTTTATATTTAAGGTAGTATATGCAACCTAGCTTAGGTTAAAATGGATGTCCTAAAGGAATAGCATAGACATAATCCACGTCCAGTTTGCTGGGGTCCGTTAAGTCATTAAGGACGTGAGCTCCCAGCAATTTCAGTCTGCTAAGCGCTAGCTGGGGCAGGTGCAAAGCAAATGTTGAACCATTTCTTCCTCTTCACCTTCGCAACTACGACAGTAATCTTGTTAGGAAACTCTCATTCTGGTCGCATGCTTAGCTATGAGACAGTGTTCCGTAATAGCGCCCACCACAATACTGCCATGCCGCCGCTGCAGCGATACCAGCTGCCTGGACCTAAACATGTCTAATTTTGGCCAGTTCTGCCTAGGTATTTCGCATGAAGTACTACCGGACGATCTGTCGTTGTTCGTTGTTCTTCTTCTTGAAGCAGTAATTTGCACGTAGCGAGCAGTATATCAACATTCTTTCTGCTTGGCATGTAGCGAGTTGGCCCGCTTTTTTATTTCCCGTCATATTTAAAGGCCCTGATGAAAGACAATTCTTAAGAGATGAGAGACAATTCTGGGCTACTTTTACCGTAAGTAAATATAGTTTGAGCATCTTATTTGAAGCCTGACTGTCCGTAAAAATACGAATATGCCTTGCAGATATTACAGTATACCTCAACCAGTCAACGGTTTTTTTATCGCGATTAGTTCAGCTTGAAAAAACGCTGCAGTAGTCTGTAAGACGAAAAGAGAGGTTTACATTTAGTTGTGTACAGAAAACCTCACCACAACCATTCCATTGAAACATCAGTGAAGAAATTAACAACTTCAGTATTCAGATTGATTCTCTCAATCAGTCCTCTCTGATGGGAATATCAGTCCTCTGAGTTAACCTCTGATCAAAAGATGGCGGCGGGTTGGTATAGTCAGTAGTATTTGAGATGTCCCTGTTTGTTCAAGATATATGAGTGTCCCGTATTGTTACAGTTCCACATGGAAATGGAGTTAAGTCTTAAAGCTGAGCTCTCTGCCATTTGTTTACCTAGGATACCTAGGGCGTAAGAGTGTGTGGTTGAGTAGTTGTGCTTCTAAAAGTGTCCCACTAGTAATCAAGCCAAGTTATTCGCCTGGTAAGATTGGTGAAAGAAATTAAGGATTTTAGGTTGGTTACCAAACAGTAACTCCATATAATAAAATGGTCCTAAAAGTGAAAATATAGAGCCAATGTATTATACAATGTGAGACTCGAAATTCCATCTTTTCCCAATAATATTTTTACAGGAGTAAAGCGCTATTTTAGCTTTCTTTACTCTTTCTAATATGTTAGGTTTCAAGCTTATTTTGTTGTCCAGAATGAGACACACTTCGATTTGTGTAAACGGCAATCAAATACCATTTTAAGTTAGGTAGTCGATCTAAGGAAGTTGGTATTTCCGGTAGGAAAGTACCAACTCAGTTTTTTGTGGACTCACATTTAAAGACTTCAATCGCAACATCATCCACATAAGCAATCACCTAAGAGTCGCACCTTTCCAGGTTTAATAACAGGTTGTTTATAATCAGATTTTAATGAAGAAGGGATAATCCCACATTGCGGTGTACTTTTGCTCACAATTCTGCTATTGGATGACCCACTCAGGCTGGTCATCACAATTCTGCTGTTTACGATTTGATCTACTCAGCCTCTGATGTTTGTAAAGGTCCGCTCTATATCCAGAACCTAGAGTATTCCTTATATTCAAGACTTTTCTCGATCGGAGCAATAAGGAAGAGAAGAGCGGTTTTCATGAATTTCCCCTTGCAATGTGCATGTTGGATTTCGATAGCCTATTTGGCACAATCGAACTCCTAATATAGGATTTTATTTGTCTTTTTAAAATTTTTAGTATTGAAGAGGCTTAAGTTTAGCCTAGGGTCTTTAAGACTGCAAACAGAGCTTTTTCCTGCCTTAGATATAAATATTACATTTACTTTGGTCCTACTAGGAATGTGATAATGTTCTAGGCTGCCTTTAAGATAACTTCTAGTCAGGGTAAGGTTAAGTCAGTCATTTGTTGGATACTCGTGGGTATAATGCTGTCGAGTCCTGTCGACTTATAAGGCTTAACGCTATTTAAAGTCCTCAGGATTTTTCGCTTGCTTAATGCATGGCTTACGTACTCTGTTGTCTCTAATTCGTTATGGGACAGATTCAGCTCTTCCTGGAAAGTGAGTTGCCAGTAGTAGATCCAAGGAATCTGCACTAGTTACGGCCCAGGAACTATCCGATCGTTGAAGGAAACTGGAAGTGGTGGGACTTACAGATTGTACTTTACACAGCCTAGATGTATCAGAGGACTCCTGTATTTTACTACTGGAATGCCTCTAGGCATTTCTTAGTTCCTATTTGTTTGTTTTGAGGACTTTCTTGTAGCATTCCCAGTTCTTAGCAGCTTTAGTTTCCTTAGATCTTCTAAGGAGCCTCCTGCTATTTTATGGGTGTTTTGGATTCCGTTCGGAGTTTTTTTTATGAGTTTTGTCTCCAATTCAAATTGGATATAATAATGATCAGAAAAGGAAGCAAGATCCTTCAACACCTACCAATTTTCTATACTATATCCATAATGGTATCCGAGGCTAGTATAATGTCTAGTACCTCTTGTCTAGTACTAAGAATAAAATCAAGAAGTAACTTACGTCATTCATTCGTATCAGTGTTTCCCTAAATTGTGCGATGTGAATGCATCACTTTCCAGAATGAAAACAAATTACAGATGGGGCATTCTTCTCATATTAGCCAGAGACAATCCATCTCAATACTTTTTGTAACTACTCGTACATCTCAATTACTGTAATTTGATATCAGAGAGATGTTCTGATTATTTTTAGCAAGAAATCAGGAACAAATTTTGCCTTCCTTCTTCGAGTATTGCAGTTTAAATTTATTAGTCGTAAATCCAAGTATCCAGTCACCATTGACCCAAGGCTCTTGGACTAGGACAATGTCTTGCTCCTCTGCTCCTAGTTTGAGCATGAGCTCAGTCGAAGCTGTCTGGGAGTGGTGGAGGTTAATCTGCAGGAACCTCAACATTATGTTTGCTCCTGTACTTCTATTTCCACCACAGTAGCTACCATCAGAGTCCTCCTCTAACTGTGACTCCACAAAATCTCATCGAAGTGGACATCTCCATGTCTGTATAGATAGTTTCTTCCTCATTATTTCAAGGATCTTTAGATTATCAGCCGGGCCTCTACTCTGAGTGATGGCTAAGGCCTTCTTCACCTTCCTCCAATTGCTGGACGATATATATCCGTCTATGTGGACACTGTCAATGATAGCCACCCCCAAGTGTTGTCTAAACACTTCATTGGACGACATATTTACCCTGATTTCCTGCATTCTAGTTCTCTCTGCATTCTTCTGTGATCCCTACTCCGTTCTTCCCCTTTTGGGTAGAGATCCTTTAGACGAACTTTCCACTTAATTTCAATAATATTTTTAGCCCGTGGGAGCGTTCCCCAATCTATATTCTTTCTCTCCGCCAACCAAACCTTATTGAGCTCTATTAGAGCTTTCCAGGCTTTTTTCATGGTTTTGTAAGTTAATACGAGATGAACATCCTTGTTTGTGGTAATGTCCCAGGAGATTACATTTGAGGAGCCACCTTTGTTCGTCCCTGTTCCCGGTTTTTTAAAGGTCAGGCCTAATTGTCAAAGGCTTTTGTTGTTCCCGTTTACTTCGCAAGTCTTACGGAACAAGCCTTACGTTGCTTATGCCTATTGGAGGTCAGATTTCCTCGGGAAGAGACATGAAATCCTATGAGCATACATAGCAGTCTGTGCTTTTCATCTAAAGCAATACATTTAGAAATAGTAAGCGACCTACTACAATCACCTTCGTGGTAGCCACCAAAAGAATCACTGTTCCTATCACACATATTTATTCAGACCATTGAACAAACTTCATCGGACCTCGCTCAATATTAGAATAGAACAAACTTGCCACAATTTCACCGCGGGACTTACGACATGACACTTTATACCTCCAGCTCCATATTTCAGAAAGCTTTGGGAATCAGCAGTACAGTTAATGAAATATCTTCTTAACCGAACATTTGGCACAACACGCACAATGATTTACGAAGAACTTGCAACAGTCGCCTCTCAAATCGAAGCATTCCACAATTGGAAGCATGTCAATCTTGGTTTACATGCTTACAATATTCAAATTGTGCAGGAATTAAAACCATACGGCCATCGCGCCGTCAATTCGGTGAATGGGTCGAAGCCAACATTGATATTGATGCAAACTTTCCATACAAAATTTTATTCATCGATGAAGCTCATTTTTGTTTGAATTATCGCATTTGGAGTGAAAATATTCCACGAGCCATTGTTCAAAAATTATTACATCCACAAAAAATACCGTTTGGAGTGCCTTATATGGTGAAGTAGTCATCGGACCATATGGGTTCAAAAATGATGCTGATGAAAATATTACAGTCAACGAAGACCGGTTTAGAGACATGATAACTACTTTTTGTGTCTCAATTGGATGGTATTGACATTGGACATTTAGTCCCAACAAGACGGAGCCACATGCCATACAGCGGATACAATTAATTTACTGAAAGAAACATTTGATGGGCGATTAATATCGAGAAAAGGACCAGTTATCTGGCTCCGCGTTCGGAGAACACCGCTGGACTACTTTCTTTGGGGGTATGGGAAGTCACTTGTCTACGCCGATAAAAGGCTATTGAACATTTGACGCGTTATTGATGAAATACGACCAGAAATTCTGCGAAATTTCTATCAAAAATTGGACCTCCAGATTACGTCACGTATGCATTAGCCGCTGCGGCCACATGTCCGAAATCATATTCAAACATTAATGGCATAACATTATTTTTCAAAATTCATTCATTCATTTTTTCATTCGTGGCCATTAAAATTAGTTTTCTGTTTTTTATTTAAATTTAAAGTACTATACCTCGAAATGAAACACCGTTTTTAACATGCATCTGTCCTCCCTGTATTTGTACATGCAGCATTGAAACGCGTAGAACTTTCCCTAAAATGGAGAATGAAAACATAATTTCTAAATTTTCAAAATTAGTAAAAAAGTTTATATCTTTAAATTCCCTTCCTCGCGTCAAGACAAAGCCGATTTTTTTCATTAGGTTTTTTAACAATGCTAACTGTGGATGACCAGGAGCTTCCATTTCTTAAATAACTCCCTCTTCCAATAATCTATCCAGTTCAGTATACATAGTTCCTGACTATGAAACCATGGTCTGGGTATGACCATATACCCGAATTTTCTGACCACTCGCAGTGAATAGTGATGAAAGTAAATGATGGAATGATTCTCTTCTAAAAACTCTCTGAACCGACGTCTAAAACGGTTATGCTGGCTCCTCTATCTCAACAGACCTTTATATGGCGCACCATTAAGTTAATGTGGGCATCGGCCAATTATCCATGTCCGTAGGTGGTGCGGTTATCGAAATTAAGTTCTTCAAAATTTGACGCGATATGAAATAATTAATTCATTGTTAATGTTCTAGTGGGAATTGCTTGCATTGACGTAGAAACAGATAAAGATGATTGATCTAAAAGGCAAAATGAATATTCGGAAACAAAGCGGTCTTGTGTTGGTGAGCATAGTGTTCGGGGTCTGTATTTGATGTAGCTTCCCCGGTTGTTTTTTTCTTCGTTGGGGCTTTTCCTGGGCGTCTCTTGAAGCTCAGAACTCTCGTACTCTGGCTTCGACATACATGTTTATGAAGCTTTACCGAACATCTTGGACAGTCGCAACTGGGAATGTTCACAAACGTAACAAAATATGTGCCTGCTCCATGACCGATATGATTTAAATAGCTGTCCACTTCCAAAGCATAGTCCCGCTTGATATGTTATAGGCGATTGTTCACAAAATACGAATCTTCATTATTTAAATCTTGTTGCGAAAACTTTCCACTATCATTATCTGTCTTGGTATATATTCGTTACTCTTATTGCGTGGTAGCAATCCATGAAAGGATACTTATGTTTATGCCTTCGGGTTTTGGAACTAGCTGAATCATATTCTTCTCGTAATACCAAGTACCAGTCGAATGCCTTACTGTGGAGAAGTACAATAATATATACTGCCAATTTAACGGTACTAACTCCATTTGATTTTGCCATGCACTGTCCTTTTGCACTGTTATTACAACTGGACTTCACTTCTGGAGGTGTAACAGGGTTTATAAGGTATCGGGTATGGGGTATTGGGTATTGCGGGTATCTCAGAATATTTAGTGGTGTTTTTACGAAACTGTGAAGATTCAGGGCGTTCGCCATTTAATGATAAACCCAATGTCATCATGTTTTTGTCAGCTCACTAGAATCTCTTCAGTTTCACCAGAAAGAGTGAGTTCGAAACATGCGGCATAGTTTAACTGAAATTTTCTACAGGCCTTTCGCTCGGGAAACATTCTTCGGTTGTAGTATTCATGGTAACCGCATCTGCCTAATCGTCATCCTCCTCCGAAATATATTGCACTACAACTTCTGTCCTTAACCTTAATACGCCTCTTTACAAGATTCTTCAAAATCCGTTAGCACTTCATTATTGTTTTTAAGATTTGTGATGCATTTTAATAACTCGTCGCTTGAGTTTAATAGTTTATTGATAGCGGGTGCTACTTATTTACTAGCGTTAAGGCGAAATAGCCGACTCTGTCGGTGATGTAACATCGTCGAGAGTTTATTCAATTTCTAAGGTTGCGCTGCAATATTTTGTTTTAAAAACATTTGCACATCCTGGATTTAGGTTAATTTTGTAATTAATAGTGCGAGTTCGCGCTTAGAAAAATCGCGGGCTGATTTACGGGTTTGAGTAGGAGGTTCACCTGTACCGTTCTTCTTAAATAATAATCTATTCACCAGGGATAAAATGTTTTGAGAAATATTGCACGTATATATTTCAGTCGACCGAGAGATCTTCACAATCCAAATAACTAATATCCATGTTATACCAGGTATTCGAATATCACATCCAACAAAAAATATATTGGGTGTGTAAATATGACTCCGCCCTTTCCCAATAGATATCGTTACTAGTACTGCTTACGTGTACGATAAATGGGTAATACTGATTTTCTATATAGTACTTGATGTCAGCTGTTAAACGCAGTACGCGACATTTGGTTAAGGTGTAAACAACTAGTATTTTTATCTCCTTGAACATGTCGAATTTTATTCCAAACAAACATCATTTGCGGGAAGTTCCACTACATTAATTTCTTGCAAAGAAATGTACAGCGGAAACTTATCGTTTGGTTGTGGATATTTACGGTGAGCTTGTTCCACCGAATACAACGTGCAAATCATGGTTTCGACGATTTGGAAATGAAGATTTTGGCATTGAAGATAAAGAGAATAGAAAACCACCCAAAAAATTTGAATACGCTGAATTTTAAACATTATAGGCTAAAGATTCTTCTTAAACACTATTAGAATTGACTGTAGCATTAAATGTTAATCTATAAACTGTTGCGAAATGTTTACAAATAATCGGAATGGTTGAAAAAGCTAGCAACTAGGTTCCACATGAATTTAAAAAAAGACCTCGAACTTCGAAAAACTATTAGTGAAATACTGCTTCAACGACAACATAGAAAATGTGGATGAGAATCTCAAACGCAGAAAAGCTTGGGTGAAGCAATAAGGTTATGCTCTGTATCTGGTGGGATCAGAAAGGTGCTGTATATTATGAACTCCTGGAACCAGGATAAACTATCAATGGCGATGTTTACCGACTACTAATACGTTTGAATCGAGCTATAGAGGAAAAACGACCAGCTTGGGTGAATAGGCCCAACAAATTAATTTTTTGCGAAAAATTATTTACTAGGACAGGACTGGAAAGTTCTAGCCCATCCGCCGTATTCACATCCATCAGATTACTGTTTATTCCAGTCAATGCAGTCGTCTCTTTTTGAACAGCGGTTCAGTTGGATCGCTCCTAAAGACCAGGATTTCTTCAAAGAAAGAACTCGTAAATACTTTCAATGTGTTTTATTATTTTAAAAAAGGGCAGAGACATGACCCAATTACACACCCAATGTAACGAAACGGGTGAATTAAAGTAGGAGGATACTGGGAGTATAATTTATTTTTTTGTATTTTTGCAGAAAAGCACGTTTATTTCTAAGAAATGGTAAATTTTATTTTAAACAAAATAGTTTCCATCGTTATCTTCGACCGCCTTGCTGGCAATTTATGAATTCCATCGAAAATAAATTGTTTGTCTTTTGGCCATTTTTTGGTTTCTTCGTGGATTCTGAAGTGCTGGTCCTGGAGATCCAGTAATAGTTTCAGTAGGTTCTAGCAGCTTATAGTACACCACTCCTCTCTGATCCTACCAAATGCACAACATAATCTTACTTCCATGAATGTTTCGTATGGCTGTTGATGTGGATGGTTTGCCTGGATGTACCCATGATTTTTTGTGTTTAGGGTTATTGTAGTAAAACCATTTTTCATTGTCAGTTACAATTTGAGACAAAAAATGCTATCTTTGGTGTCTTGTAAGCAAAGAATTGCAAACTATTAAACGATTTTCAATGTTGGCTTCAGTCAGTTTATGTGGTACCCATTTTCCTTCTTTTTGAAACATTTTCATGGCCTGTAAACGTTTGTTTATAGCTGCTTGAGTGACATTTAACAGTGCTGCAAGTTCTTTTTCTGTTTGAGCTGAGTTTTCCTTCAATAATGCTTCCAACCTTTCATCTTCGAATTTTTTTGGTTGACCAGAACGTTCTTTGTCACTGACATCAAAATCACCACTTTTGAATCGTTTAAACCAGTTTTCACAAATCTGTTGAGTTGGTACATGTTCACCATAAGTCTCTTGAAGCAAACGAAAACTTTCAACAGCTTTTTGCTGAGGTGTAATTGTAAAATAATGAAGTTACGCCATCTCTTAGAAAATACAAAAAACTAAGTTATACACCCAATATCAACAAGTAAGAATAATATTGGTACTAATTAATAAAAAAATGTGCAACAATGTAAATCTGAAAATTCAAATCAAGAACCGACCAGATACAAAATTTAAGTCGGAGGGCCTTTTTATTATTAATTAGAGTTTTTATCATATCCTCGACGAAGCTCAAAGCAAAGCTACCTTGCATGTCTTCACGCACGGTGCGTAATACCTCAATTAAGCTCCGGGGTGATCATTTTGAATAAATTTAAAAAGAAGTTTACGTTCGCCATGATGAATGGTTGTTGAATTCAAACCTGCGGTGACCTGATCTAATATTCAGAAAATCGAAACCTTTAGAGGGAGAAACGGAAATTATGGGAAATTTACTAAAACAAACCGTTATCAAAATTACAATGGGGTGCGCCTGTTATAGTCAACGATGTAATATCAAAATTCTTGATGAGTCCTTCAATTTTAATATTTGTACGCTGGTAATTGTTGTTAAAAACTTTACCAGTTCAGCATGGGCATCACTGCAACAAGTTCAAGCGCTGGTTTATGATTTGAAAATTAGTTTTTCACAAAAACAGTGAAGAAATATAATCAACAGATTAACAGAATCTCCAGGTGGTTTTCGATGATTTCGCAGCTAGTTGCCCAGTGGATGATATCGCAGCAGTTCTGCCAAAACGATTTGTAAGATGGAAATTTGTATTCCATCTACTTTTTTCCATATGCCATTAGCAATCACTTTGCGACATCGTTAGAGTACGAGGAATTTTAAATTTTATAATAAACAGACAATTTTACAGACTATTAATTTGTATCATAACAAATTAAAAATTAAACGAACTAAAAAAACACGAAACATTTTACTTTCTGCCGCGCTTCTTTCCGAAAATGTAGAAAACTAAAAAAAAAAACTCATAATTGGATTACCTGATTTTAATTACAAACTTGAACTCACCTAGAAAAACTCGTGATAATAAAATTTAATCAAAAGTATTCATCAAAGTATGTATGTATATAGAACTCCCTCGTAATAGAAACACACACACAGACACAAACACCCAAGCAAATTGTTGTAGGTAGGCTAAGGCATAGAGGTAGAGAAAAAAAATTGTTTTCCCGTATAAACTCGTACATAAGCGGAATGTAATAAATTAAAACGAAAAAGTTTCGCGATAACATGCAACATTTTGATCTTAATACAAAATTATCTACTTAAACGATGCCAGGTAAGTACTATAAGTATGTATAAATTTCTTTCATTACATTAATAAGACGAAAAAAAAATTAATAAGAACAAAAAACTTCTTCTTTCCGTTTTTAATGAAAATCTCGCGATTTTTTTTTTGTGTTTTGTTCTCTCCGTCTAATTACTATTTAGTTAGAATTTTCTTCCCATAATGGATATGTACTACGTATAGGTACGTTACGTACCTATATATAGATCCCCATATTCATAAAAATAAAACAACGTATTCATCTTCTTCTTCTAGCTACCATATCCTTGTTAGGTTTTTAAGTTTTGTGTTATGTTGGAAAATTTGTTTTTTTAATTGAAAACCATAAGTCATTGAAAAAAAAAAAAAAGTTTCTCGAATCGTTTGTGTCAGCAGAATGAGCGTATAGAGGTATGCTCGTTGGTATACAGAAAAGAATTTGTAATTCAGTGTTTCCATTTCTATTTTTTTTTTTTTTTGTGTTGCTATAATGAGATGTGGATTACTTTTAACATTGAAATTACTACGAGGCACGTTTGAATTTTTAAACAAAACAAAAAATCTTGCTCGAAAGAAGTTACCATTGATACGTAGCGCTATGTGTACATGATATGTATACACGGGGCACAGTGTTATGAATATACGATAAATTCTTGATCACGTTTTAACATAATGTTTTTGTTGTACTTGTACATAGAGAATATCATACAAGTACGTACGTACCTACTTGTTCTTACATTTAAAACAAAAGTGGCACAAAAAATAAAAATTTGCTGCTGGAATCATATTCGTCTTATTCGTGTTGCTCTACTAATATTTAAATCCTTTTTTCGTAGATATAGACGTACTACACTGTTAACAATGTTATGTGATAAAACTTTAACTAGTTGTAGGTTTTTGTGATCTTCCATATATGTATCTGTTTGTGTATGTAACACATGAGAACATGTATAAATAATAAATAGGTGAGAGATGTGTATGGATTTTCATGTTACTCGTCGTGGATTTAGATATGCAGTCATATTCATACACATAGTTCCTAATATTTATATAAATTTTATATCTGTGCTGGTTACACGCCATCTAATATGTATATCATTGATTTTTTGCTTGTTACGAGAAAGCTGCATGAGTGTGAAAACCCATTAAAATGAAATGTCAATTTTTAAGTATATGAAACATTGGAGTACTCATACTCGTACAATAAAGAAGAAATTCTTAAAAAACGATTTTTGACTTAAAACCTAAAACATCAAACACTTTTTTGTAAGTTTAAAGTTTTGTTTTTGTGTGCTCTCTCTCTATAAAGCTGTTACTACATTCTTCGTATCTGTGCACTTTTTGTGCTTTGGTACTTTATTATGTGGTTGCGGAATTCTTTTTTGTCATTTCTAATAAAGTTTTTCTACTGTAAAATGAAAAAAAAATGCGAGACAAAGTTTGCCATCATCTATCTATCTATCGACATAGACGAAAAGCTTTGTATTTATCCATATAGAATTTACTATGAGAAATTGATGAATTTTTATTGAAAAATTTAGTTGTTTCGAGTTGCTTGCGGATGCATAAAGCAAGTTGGTTTCAAATGTGGTTTAAATTAAATTTGATATTGTGATATTCTTCTTACTATTGGTAAAGAGCTCTTTTCGAAAAAATTTACCAAATCGGGCGAGAAAAGTCATATTGCATATATGGAGCGAGCATCCTAATTTCTATGTATAATTTACAATTTGATGCTAAACTTAGTATATCGTCACCTCATAACTGGAGTACGATAACGAAATTGACATTTTCCGGGTTTTGGTGTTTCCCTAGGTTTTAATCCATCCTCTGTTAAATTATTATAATCAGCTATAATTTATTTAAAAAAAACAGGCTAGATCCAAGTTGCACATACTGTACAGGATCAATGATTGTGAAATACATACCAAAAATAATACCAAAAATGTACACTGTTAAATTGAAAAATATTCCAATTGGATTTGTTTTGTAGTGAAATTGAAACACTTTTAGATAATCTTTAACATTTATACTAGAGAAGTCCCTGAATCCCTAATAGTGTCGCTGTAAAGATCAAATAATTTTCTAACAATTTTAGATAAACACGAGAAAATTGTGATATAATTCACTAAAGTTTTTTCAATTCTAAAGAAGGTTTTTTTAGACAATGTTTCTACTTGTATATCTCCGAATCTTGAGATGTTCACGGGGTCTCACCTATATGGCTGAATAGCTAAGTCAAAACCTCACGTGTGTGGTGAATAAGGTTGAGATATGATGATTTGTAAATTGTCCAGCGTATTTTAAACAATAGTGGTTTTTGATTTATATCTATTTTCAAATTTTTCTGTTGCCGCTCCTTGAGATGTTCATAATTTTTTTAATGTATTTTGGGATAGCATAGATAAAATTCTAACATTGAAATAAACGTGGTTATTTTATGAAAATATTTACTGTGCCATATACGACTTAGAAGTTTTTTCAAATTTTATTTCACCGATCCTAGAGATGTTCACGGGGTCTCACCTACATGGTCAGATAGATCAGTCAAACCCCTATGTGGGTAATGAACGGGATCTAATTATGATGATTTTTAACTAGTCCAGAGACATTTTTACGTTTCCGGTTATATCGCCCATCCCAGAAATGTTCACGGGATCTCTTTCATATATTCGAATAGGTCAGACAATTTTCTATCAATATTGTGAAAATGGGACACGAATGATGATTTTCATCATGTTTTCCATAATTTACAACTTCTTCGTTTGCAATTTTACTCTCAATTGGAAATTTTGGTATTTTCTCCAATAGGATTTTTACCCAATTGACATTCCCAAATAAGCTACGAACCCGATTTATTGTGAAAACGTTCAAATAACAAAAATCCTATGGATGTTCACAAGGTCACGTTTATACTTTTGGATAGCTCAAAGTTTCGACTTTCGATAGTTCTGAACAGGGTTCAATTGTGATGATATTTACTGAGCCATATACGACTTAGAAGTTTCATGAATTTGAATAAATTTTTAAATTTTATTTCACTGATCCTAGAGATGTTCACGGGGTCTCACCTACATGGTCAGATAGATCAGTCAAACCCGTATGTGGGTAATGAACGATATCTAATTATGATGATTTTTAACTAGTCCAGAGACATTTTTACGTTTCCGGTTATATCGCCCATCCCAGAAATGTTCACGGGATCTCTTTCATATATTCGAATAGGTCAGACAATTTTCTATCAATATTGTGAAAATGGGACACGAATGATGATTTTCATCATGTTTTCCATAATTTACAACTTCTTCGTTTGCAATTTTACTCTCAATTGGAAATTTTGGTATTTTCTCCAATAGGATTTTTACCCATTGACATTCCCAAATAAGCTACGAACCCGACTTATTGTGAAAACGTTCAAATAACAAAAATCCTATGGATGTTCACAAGGTCACGTTTATACTTTTGGATAGCTCAAAGTTTCGACTTTCGATAGTTCCGAACAGGGTGCAATTGTGATGATATTTACTGAGCCATATACGACTTAGAAGTTTCATGAATTTGAATAAATTTTCAAATTTTATTTCACCGATCCTAGAGATGTTCACGGGGTCTCACCTACATGGTCAGATAGATCAGCCAAACCCCTATGTGGGTAATGAACGGTATCTAATTATGATGATTTTTAACTAGTCTAGAGACATTTTTACGTTTCCGGTTATATCGCCCAGCCCAGAAATGTTCACGGGATCTCTTTCATATATTCGAATAGGTCAAACAATTTTCTATCAATATTGTGAAAATGGGACACGAATGATGATTTTCATCATGTTTTCCATAATTTACAACTTCTTCGTTTGCAATTTTACTCTCAATTGGAAATTTTGGTATTTTCTCCAATAGGATTTTTACCCAATTGACATTCCCAAATAAGCTACGAACCCGATTTATTGTGAAAACATTCAAATAACAAAAATCCTATGGATGTTCACAAGGTCACGTTTATACTTTTAGATAGTTCAAAGTTTCGACTTTCGATAGTTCCGAACAGGGGTCAATTGTGATGATATTTAATGGACCATATACGACTTAGGTCTTTCATGAATTTGAATAAATTTTCAAATTTTATTTCACCGATCCTAGAGATGTTCACGGGGTCTCACCTACATGGTCAGATAGATCAGTCAAACCCCTATGTGGGTAATGGACGGTATCTAATTATGATGATTTTTAACTAGTCCAGAGACATTTTTACGTGCCCACAAACTAAAAATAACTTATTTGGCCGCAGAAAATCGAAAAATTATAGTGAAAATTCTAATCCACCAATTTTCCTGGTAGTCTCAGTATGACCTGAGCTATTAGAAAACAATCGAAAGTATTGGGTACTAGTGGAAGTTTTTGAGATATTGGCCAATAACTGAAAATAAACTAATAAAAAAATTTAAATTTTCAAAAGTATTGGTAATGAGATGGCCTAGTTTAGTCCAGCATGAACAGATCCTAGAATTTTGTCCTAAGGTTTGGACCCCTGATCAATACTTTTATCCAAATTTCATCGTCATTCTTTTAGAATGGCGGAAAGACGGAATATTGTTAAATTTCAAGATTTAATTTACCGTGTTCCTTTACTTCGGAGATCAATCAATTTGTCATTTTAAGGATCGCTTTTAATATTTTATTCCGCTGGGATGTTTTATTTAGTGAAAAAAGAGATACAAAATGAATATTAAATTTCCGCTACTAATTATATAACAAAATAAATTCTCTATTGTGATTGAGCTGCCACTTGCGGCGAGTAACGAAAACTCTTATTTTCCACTGAGAAATGTCCGCTAACTTAAACAGCATATGAAAATCATCACCAGTGTTCCATTTTCACAATATTGATAGAAAAGTGTCTGACCTATTCGAATATATGAAAGAGATCCCGTGAACATTTCTGGGATGGGCGATATAACCGGAAACGTAAAAATGTCTCTGGACTAGTTAAAAATCATCATAATTAGATCCCGTTCATTACCCACATAGGGGTTTGACTGATCTATCTGACCATGTAGGTGAGACCCCGTGAACATCTCTAGGATCGGTGAAATAAAATTTGAAAATTTATTCAAATTCATGAAACTTCTAAGTCGTATATGGCACAGTAAATATTTTCATAAAATAACCATGTTTATTTCAATGTTAGAATTTTATCTATGCTATCCCAAAATTCATTAAAAAAATTATGAACATCTCAAGGAGCGGCAACAGAAAAATTTGAAAATAGATATAAATCAAAAACCACTATTGTTTAAAATATGCTAGACAATTTACAAATCATCATATCTCAACCTTATTCACCACACACGTGAGGTTTTGACTTAGCTATTCAGCCATATAGGTGAGACCCCGTGAACATCTCTAGATTCGGAGATATACAAGTAGAAACATTGTCTAAAAAAACCTTCTTTAGAATTGAAAAAACTTTAGTGAATTATATCACAATTTTCTCGTGTTTATCTGAAATTGTTAGAAACTTATTTGATCTTTACAGCGACACTATTAGGGATTCAGGGACTTCTCTAGTATAAATGTTAAAGATTATCTAAAAGTGTTTCAATTTCACTACAAAACAAATCCAATTGGAATATTTTTGAATTTAACAGTGTACATTTTTGGTATTATTTTTGGTATGTATTTCACAATCATACAGGATCAGCATCACAAATTTGAACCTAAAATAAAATAAAGTTTATATAATTTGTTAATTTTATATAATAAATACTTATCTGTTAAATCCTATTTGAATTTGTTTCGTTTATTGCTGCCTATTGTTTTGGTAGACCTATAATGAAAAATTAATTAATTATATAATTTAAAAATTTATATTTATGTAAACAATTATTACCTTGACATTGAAAAATTATGTATGTATATTCACTCATTTGACATTGTTCAGATTCTGTTAATTTATCAAGATCTTTTTCCAATTCATAATTATATGTTTAAGATTAGTTTCTAATTGAATTATCTTTATAAACATAGAAAAGATAATAGATTGACATCTATATGTTACTAGGGCAAAGTGCTCACAGTTAAGTCCACAAATATGGTAATAATTTTATTTCGGTAATAATTGTGATGAAATTTTGTATTTTTTGGGGAATGGAAAAATAAAATCATTCTGGAAATCAAACGATAAACACAATTTGTAAATAAATTGTTATTTAATTAAAAGTATTATAAATTAAAATTAAAATTAAAAGTGTTGTGTATCATTGTTACTAAAATTTGGGTTATATAAGCTGCTGGAAAAGAATATATTCCCAAATAAACAAGTATTTGGAAAGTACTGCCAATAATCAGGAGTTGGCGTCATCCAAGATTTCAAGTGCTTGTTTACCGCACATTTATTGGTCCTTCGAGCCGGATAACAGGAAAGGAATCCGGTACCTACATACACAACAATTCGGACTGCGTACAGCAAATTGGATTATAAATTGCAGAGTTGGCCTTTTCACAGAGCACGAGGTGTAAAATATTTGTCAGACAACCACGCTACGCAGTAAGGCATATAAAAATCCAGTACCACAGTCACAACGGAAATCATCGGGATCGCAAGTAACTGGACATCTAAATCGTAAATTTAATAATCAGCTAAGTATACCTTTTATATTTTCATAACGGTATAAGTTAACCGAGTGTACGAAACGTGCGCGTGTGCTATAATAAAGCAAAATGGAGGCCCTTACGCGAAGAAGAGGAATAATTAAAGGCAAAATTACTAAATTAGAAACTTCTGTAAAGACTGCAAATAGTGCTATATCGTATGACGATTTGAAAGTTAGACTCGATCGAATACAAGAGACAAAAAAGGATTTTACTGAAATTGAAAATGAAATGTTCAAATTAAAGCCAGATGAGCCAAGTGATGACGAGTTAGTATCCGAACAGTATTATTATATAGTGGCAAGACTAAATGCATTAATTAGAGCAAAGCCTTCCGGTTCACCCACTAATCTTAATGATAGTTTCAATACCACGTTTTGCCAGCCTCCAATATCTGACTTCAAGTTACAACCATGTACCATACCTTATTTCGATGGTAAATACGAGGAATGGCAATCATTCCATGATTTGTTTTAATCCACAATCCATGAAAAGCCTGGTCTTTCCCCATCGCAAACATTTCAATATTTAAAAGGACTATTGAAGGGAGAAGCCGGCGCTCTAATTCGCCGTTTTAGAGTAGATGATGCGAATTACATAGAAGTCTTTCAACGTTTATGTAAACGTTACGATAAGTAACGTTATATCATTAACACGTTTCTACAGTCTTATATCAACCAACCATCAATCACTAAGGCCACCTCATCCAATATAGCTGTAATTCACGATAAATGTGATGAACTAGTTCGTGGACTCAAGGCAATTGGATCAGAGGCAGAGGAACATGATCCCTGGTTAATATACTTGGCTCTCCAAAAGCTAGATCCTGAAACCCAACAGATGTGGCGGGTCGAAACTGCAGAGAAGGGTTTTCCCAAAATTCAAGAATTTTTCGACTTCCTAAGTGTTCGTATGGACTTACTTCAAGGCGTCTAACCAGAACCAAAATTAAGACCAAAGAGTATCGCCAGAAATACAGTTAAGGTATTAAATGCTGGTTCTGCGAATCCGTGTGTGGGATGTAGGATTACAACAGACCACAAACTGTACAGTTGCAAACAATTTCTAGATCTAAGTATTGCAGATCGCAGGCAGTTGGTCAAAACCAATGGGGTTTGTTTTAACTGCCTCAGCGCTAAACACCAAACATATCAATGTAGATGTAAGGCAAGATGTTCTGAATGCAATAAGCGGCATAATACCTTACTTCATATTCCAGAGGTTCAGGATACTAACACATACCAAAGAGTAAAAAAACTAGAGGTAGTAATCATGGTTCTGAAACAGGAGAAGTCAACTGTCACGCATCTACTATGCAGCATAATAATTTCGTGACAACGGCGTTATTACCGACAGCGCAAGTTCAAGTCAAGGATGTTGGTACACAATGGTTAACATGCCGCGCTGTATTAGATTCGGGGTCAGAGACAACATTCGTATCAGAAGCTTTAGTAAATCGTTTGCGCCTTACAAGAAATATTTGCCGCGTCTCTATAAGGGGTGTAAGTGATACAAATGCAGGAGTCTCAAGGGGAATCACGGACCTAACATTAGGTTCAAGGATCAAAAACAATTTCCGGCTAAACATAAAAGCGCCGATTCTTCCTAAAATATCGAACTATGAACCATCACGAATAGTAGAACAATCGTGTTTGATGAAACTCTCCAGTCTACAAATGGCAGATCCAGTTTTCCTTGAAACCAAGAACGTGGATATTCTCATAGGCAGCGACTATTTCTTTGACTTATTATGTGATGGGCAAGTACAAAACGGCACCATGGTGATAGCACAAAATACGAAATTTGGTTGGGTTATTACTGGTGGTCCAAATGTTGTTCAAGGAAGTCAAACACAAACAAGCTTATTAATAGATATCGATGCGAGTTTAAGTCGCTTTTGGGAGATAGAGGAGACACAAGAGACGAGGGTATTAACACAAGAAAAAACTACGTGCATTCAAAAATACAAAGAAACAAAGGCAAGAGCCGCAGACAACAAATATGTAGTTGGTTTACCATTCCGAGAGGAGGCACAGCTGGGACAGTCAAGACATATGGCATTAACACGATTCACCGCATTAGAAAATAAATTACATACAAATAATATCCTAAGTAACGAGTATAAGAATTTTTTGAAAGAATATGAGGCACTTGGACACATGACTCAAAAGTCAAATCCATCCACACCAGGCTACTATCTACCACACCATGCCATTTTCAAGCCTGGAAGTACCACTACGAAGGTGAGGGTTGTGTTTCACGGTTCGGCAGTGACAACAAACGGTAAATCATTGAACGATACACTCTTAGTCGGTTCAACTATTCAAGATTCTTTATTTAGTATATTATTACATTTCAGAAAGCACCAGATAGTTTTCACGGCGGACATAGAGAAAATGTTCCGTCAGATATGGGTTCGAGATAAGGACTGTTCATTTCAAAGAATCTTATGGCGAACAACTCCAACGGACGAACTTAAATCATACCGATTACGAATCGTAACTTATGGGACCGCTTCTGCACCATTCCTAGCTACGCAAACTCTACTTCAACTAGCAAAAGATTACAAGAATCACTACCCTCAAGCTGCGAAAATTACTAAACGCGATTTCTACATGGATGACTTAATGTCCGGTGGAGGTGATCTAGAAGAAACAAAGGTTATAATAAAACAACTTATGTTACTAGCTCATGGTGGTTTTCCCTTAAGAAAATGAACGTCAAATAATGAGGAACTAATGAGGTCGATTCCAGAAGATATTAAAGAAATAACCGCTCGCAATATCACAGAAAAGGACGATGTCACTGTAAAGGTTCTGGGTTTAGAATTTAATGCTTTGATTATTTTCAATTTAAGGTTTCTCTAGATGAGTGTACACAGCATACAAAACGAACACTATTGTCAGAAGCTTCAAGGCTGTTCGACCCAATGGGTTGGCTATCACCTACTACCATTGCAATCAAGATTCTCTTTCAAACATTATGGTTGGAGAAACTGGAGTGGGATGACAAATTGCCAACCGGCATTCAAGCAACTTGGTTAAGGATTCGGACAGAAATGCAAATGCTGGAAAATATCAAGGTAAATCGCTGGCTAAATTTAAACTCACACATCAAGTTTGAGGAGCTCCATGGTTTTTCGGATGCCTCGGAAAGTGCTTATAGTGCCGTCATATATAGTAGAGTGAATGTTGGTGGACTATACAAGACTAGTAATGTGGTGGCAAAAACAAAGGTCGCTCCGATAAAGACTGTTAGTGTACCTAGGTTGGAATTAAATGGGGCTCTGCTGCTAGTTAAACTAATGAACGCAGTAAAGATATCGCTAGCAGTTAATATTGTACCAGATACGTTTTATTGGACTGATTCACAAATAGTCCTCGATTGGCTATCCAGTTCACCAAGAAGATGGAAGACATATATAGCAAACCGAACTGCAAAAATACTGGAACTTAGTAGTAGAAATCAATGGTTTCATGTGGAGTCGTCTAGTAATCCTGCAGATTGTGCCTCGAGAGGCTTGATGCCATCAGAACTAATTGGATTTGATTTGTGGTGGAATGGACCGGAATGGCTGAAAATTCACCAAACGACTTGGCTTCAAACCGCTCCTATGCACATTGACAACGTTGGTGATATAATGGAGGAGCGGATAAAGGTGGTTAATACACATGTGCTAACCGATGAAAATGTCCTTCGTAATTTATTGTATAAATTCTCCAACATCAGGAAAATTTTAAGAATTGTGGCTTGGATGTACCGCTTTACTGATAAAATACCATTCATGAACGAAAGTGCTGAAAAAAGGGATTTGTCATTTCAACATGCATTCAATTCAGAAGAAATGGAAAGGGCTTTATTCCGTGTTATAAGAGTAGTGCAAGAGGAAAACTTCGTCAATGAAATTCAAGCAATAGAACAAAGTGGTGGAATACGCAAAAAATCAAAAATAATAAATATTACCATATTACTACCATTTAAGCATAGATTGACAGAATTAATCATCAGAGACGAGCACTTGAGAAGTTTACATGCGGGTCCAACTTTACTAATCAATATCTTAAAGGAGAAGTACCACATTATCAGATGTAAAGAAGCAGTGAAGCAAGTTACACAACAGTATGTAAAATGTAGGCGCTTTAAAGCAAGACGGCAGGAACAACTTATGGACGACTTACCTTCGTGCAGGGTTACCTTTTCGAGACCATTTTTGGAAACGGGTGTTGATTATGCTGGCCCATACTTGATTAAGACTTCCAAACTCAGAGGTGTCAAACAAACTAAATGTTACTTTGTGTTGTTTGTATGTATGGGAAGTAAGGCTGTACATTTGGAGTTGGCAACAGATTTATCAACCGATTGTTTCATGGCTGTTTTAAAACGATTCCGTGAAATAAAATTTCCGTGAAATAAAATTTGAAAAATTATTCAAATTCATGAAACTTCTAAGTCGTATATGGCACAGTAAATATTTCCATAAATTAACCATATTCATTTCATTGTTAGAACTTTGTCTGTGCTATCCTAAAATACTTTTTAAAAATTACGAATATCTCAAGGAGCGGTAACAGAAAAATTTGAAAATAGATTGAAGTCAAAATCCACTATTGTTTAAAATACGCTGCACAAGTCAAATATCATCATATCTCAACCTTATTCACCACACACGTGAGGTTATGTCTTAGCTATTCAGCCATAGTGAGACCCCGTGAACATCTCTAGATTCGGAGATATAAAAGTAGAAACAGTGTCTAAAATAACCTTCTTTAGAATTAAAAAACCTTTAGTAAACTGTATCACTATTTTCTCGTGTTTATCTAAGATTGTTAGAAACATATTTGTTCTTTACAGCGACACTATTAGGTGTTCAAGGACTTCTCTAGTATAAATGTTAAGGATTATCTAAAAAGGTTTCAATTTCACTACAAAACAAATCCAATTGGAATATTTTTAAATTTAACAGTGTACATTTTTGGTATTATTTTTGGTATGTATTTCACAATCATCCGAGAAATGGAAGAAAAATAAAAGAAATGCTAAATGTCAATGCGGGGAGGAATTCCTGATGTTATAGGGATACTTCGAAAAAAACGAGAAATTAAAACAGGTTGCAGAGAAAATTGTTCATACGAGTATGCAAGCCATGAGCAATTTGATTTGTGAGAGAGGGAAAATTTATTTGAGCAGTTTTGGCAGTTAAACTTTAAATCGAAAGGCGAATTTTTTGTCAAAACGATATTTAAGATTTCAGTAGAGAGGAAAAGAATCGGCAATGATAACTCTCGTAGAAAATATACGTACCTCTATCACTTTTTAAAAGCCGGTATGTTGAAAAGAGTCTGCCAAGTATTTTTTACTGACACCTTGGATATAATTAAAACTAGAGTACATTATTATTTACCACATTTTATTGACCACAATGTCGAAATCTCTATCTGAAGGCAAACACGCCACCTACTACAAAATAAATTAGATTATGTTGCGGCTCATATAAATAACTTCGCAACATTAGAGCCTCATTATTGTCGTTGATCAGCCAATAAAATGTTTTTGGACCCACAGCTTAGTTTAAAGAAAATGTATATGATGTATTGCAATGAAACAGATGACCCTGTAAAGTTTTGGTCGTATAAACATATCTTTGAAACGAAGTTTAACTTGGGTTTTTTCATCCCAAAGAAAGAATTGTGTAACAAATGCGAGGAGCCAAGAGAAAGGAAAAAATGGCGAAATATTAACTCCATAAACAAATTAGCAACAAAAGCGGAGAAATATACTGACAAGATAAAATGCTGAACCAAATACCCGTGTTATGGTAATTGATCTGCAAAATATGTTTGCATTGCCGACAGCAAATGTTAACTGCTTCTATTACAACCGCAATTTTTTGTATTTTGAACCTAACAAGATATTGTAAGGATAAAAAAATTATTATTTGGACAGGTGCTTATGTTCCACAGAACCGCAATTCGATTTCATCTTTAAGCTTGCTGAACTTTATGACGAAAAATCCAAGTATTATTCTCATTCCTCATAGAGCACATATATTTATTAGGAACCTAGATACACTTCTGCAAGAAGTTGATGCTGTGCACAGTGCTTTGGGGAAAATATTTGAAAAATCTGCAGTCCAATTGGATTAGTGAGATTACTTGTAAATGGCAAATTTCCAAAAGTTAATTTGATAATATTACAAATGAGAAGCACTGATTTTATGCACTTTAGCCAGACGGCCCAAAAATTTAATTTCTCGTGTATTCCGTATACCAAAGTACGTCATTTAAAGTATGAATCTATAACAAAGCCAACAAGTAGTTCTAGAAAGACAAGAAGAAACTTTAATGAGGTTCAAACAGACGTTAGTTTCGATGTAGCAATTTTCCAGATTGATAATATTAAGATAAGTGAGAAGAAATGCCAATGATTTGCTAAGTCTTCTCAAATTGATGAGTAAAGTCGACCAACATTTCTACCATCTTTCGCTAAAGCCAGAGTAAAATGTTTGTACAAAATTAACGCTTGCCGATAATTTTAATGAAAAAATTACATTTTTTTAAGGCTGAACTGTTATTTTTAAGTTTTTTGTTCACTGAATAATAAAATGTGATTTTGTTTGAAACAATTAGTTTGAAGTAGTACGTTTGTTTTTTACTTTCTACCACCATCGTTACGTGTAATTTTGTCTACAAACTGCAAGATTAATTTTTAATGCTTCTCATTGGAAAATTATTATTTTTTAAATAATTTTTCCCGAAATTAAAATGCTTGTGTCTCACTGCTATTCTCACATAATCATTGCATTAGAATAATCTGTAAAACTTTAAACTGTCGCTTCAAACAAAGTCATGATGACCATGTGAACTTTATTTTTCATTTTACTCAAAAGTGTGGTTTTGTCGCTTAGCGTACCCTAGTCCTGGGGCGACGATATAGTATTTTCTATAGGATATTTGCCTTAGCTTGCACAAGGTTTCCACTACCTAGACTAATTTATCGTATCCTGTTTTCAGCTATGCTTGACATCCTTCAAAAGAGATATGAAGCATGCTGTGAACAGAATCTCACTTTCTGTTGTGAGTTCAGTTTGCTTCGTTCTTGTATGTTGAATAATTTTTTTGGTAGAAGTCGTCCACTAGGTTTTGCGTTTTTTTTTTCAGAATTAACCATGAAAAACTTGGAAAAATATGATGGAAAGACTCAGCACAGAACAAAGAACCAAAGTTTTTCAATTTTATTATGAAAGTCAGCATTCGATTATTCAGACACAAAGATCACGTCGAAATTGCTCCATGTTCGAAATGCACCTAGCGCTCCAACAATTTACCGATTAGTTCAGCGTTTTCGGTAAAAAGGGGCTGTCTGTGATCTTCGCCGTGCTGGAAGACCTCGTGCAGTTCGAAATTATGTGACCATTGCTCGGGTGCAAGGAAGTATTGCGGAAAACCCCAAAACTTTCACCAGGCGACGTTCTCAACAGTTGGCGATGTCTAGGCGATATTTCCCATATAAGATGCAGTTGTTTCATGAGTTAAAACCAAATTATGCACAAATACGCGTTTATTCACAACTCAATGGGCACGAACAAAATTGCAGAATATCGGCCACCCAAAATCCAAGAATAATTGTTGAATATTAAATGCATTCTCTTAGATGCACATTATGGTGTGGAATAACTTCAGAAAGGATCATTGAGTGAGTTGCGGTTAATGTGAATGACATTCAATACCGAGCAATGATTGAAAACTTTTTAAGACCAGGGGTAGAGAACAATCCAACAAGATGGAGCCACAATTCACACAGCTGGTCCAACTATGGCGCTGCTGCGCGAAATTTTTGGTGATCGAATAAATCGGGAACTTTCTGTTTTTAACTGGACACCGCGTTCGTCCGATTTTTTTCTTTGGGGCTACCTAAAGGGTAAGGTGTATGCCAATAAGCCAAGAACCATCCAACAGGTTAAGGCCAATATACGAGAAGAAGTGAGGGCGCTGGGACCTGAAATTCTAAGAATAGTTATGGAAAATGCTCTGGAAAGAGCACGCCATGTCGAAGCAAACAATGAGCACAATTTGAAAGATATTATCTTCACAACATAATGTGAACGTATTTCCAAACTATAATCTAAATTTTAATAAATGCCAACGTTAAATAAAATGAGAAACAAAAAAGTTATTCGTTAATTTATTTAACTTAAATTACTTACATTACGTTACTTATGCGCCACCCTATATTTATAGTTGCGTGATCATTCTGCCTTTGAATTGTTCTTCTATTTTGTTTATGGCACTTGCCGTTTCATTGGTTCATGGGTGATTGCCTTGTTTTAGTTGTCTACAGAAAACTCAAACCCCTATTCATTATCTAATCAATGGTTTACGAATAACTCTTCTATTTACTTCGCTGTTGCTATGGAATTGCCAGTCTTAAGCTAAAAGATGTTGGTAAAATTAATTTAACGAATTGGAGAATACGAGATTCTATCAACCGTTTTTTATACCAGGTGTGTAAATATGAAACCGGAATTTAAAAAAAAATGGTGCCACCTGTCATTGTACCTTTCGACAAGCCACGTTATCGGCGCCATTGTTTTTTTTTTATATCTGCCAACAACATCCAATTCATAACCATACAAGTTGCATACAAAAACGCCGAGTTTTCTGCCTACGTATAACGATTTGCGGCCATCATTGATTTTTTGTTATCATTTAAAGAAAACTGCTGCAGAATCACATCGAATGCTTGCCACAGCTTACGGTGAGCATGTTCTTGGTAAATCACAATGCTATGCGTGATTTAATAAATTCAAAAGTGGTGATTTTGACGTGAGAAACGAAGAACGTGGAATACCACCAAAAAAGATTGAAGACAGTGAAAGCAAGCATTGTTGTCCTCATCCAACAATGCTTGCTTTGACACTCAAACGCAAAAACAATCCGCGGATCAATTGATTGTGTCACGAGAAGCCCTCTCCATACGTTTAAAAGCCATGGGAAAACCAAAAGCTGGGAAAATGGGTACCGCATAAACTGAATGAAAGGCAACAGGTAAATAGAAAAACTACTTGCGAAATATTGTTCGCCATATACAAAAGAAAGTCATTTATCTATCGAATTGTGACTGGCGACGAAAAATCGATCTATTTTAAGAATCCAAAGCGCAAAATGTCTTTGGTTGATCCAGGACAACCATCAACCTCGACTGCAACGCCAAATCAATTCGGACGGAGACCAATGCTCTATATTTGGTGGGATCAAAAGAGTGTGGTTTATTTTGAGCTGCTAAAACCAGGTGAAACCATAAATACTGAACGCTACCAACAACAAATGATCAATTTGAATCGAGCTTTGTGTGGAAAACTCGCCAGACCTGGCTCCGTCCGATTATCACTTATTTACATCGATGGGGCACGGGTACAGTACTTCACATATGAGATGTACCTTCGAACATTTACTCAAATGACTCGATAACTGGTTTGCCTCAAAAGAAGAACAGTTTTTTATGGCGTGACATCCACCACGTATTGCCAAAATGGGAAAAATATATAGAAAAATTAATAATGGGCAATACTTTGAATAAAATACGATGAACGTGTACTTTTTATAAAAACATTGTGGTTTCATATTTACACACTTGATATACTTCGGACATTTTTGACCATCCTGATTTTTAATCGAACACGCTTCCAACAATTTGGAAACGAGAATCTAACAGGTTAAGGACGAACGCAATTCTTAAATGATGAACATAAATTTTGAATATTTTGGATTTTTAAATAATCGGATGGATATTTTTAAATGTGTGTATTTAAAATTTAATTAAACGGATAATTTCGGTTTGAAAATTATTTATTTTATTTATTTTGCTGGCGCTACAACCCTATCCTCTGAATTTGATAAGGGTTGATAAGTTCATTGAATCTATTTATATTCCAAGGCTATTGTAAGAGGCATCCTCTGCTCCTGGATGAGGCATACATTTTTGCCCTTCCATTTTACAACTTTCTGTTATGTTGTTCCCATGCGATCACCCAAAGTTGTACTAACCTAAGCAGCTGCTTGATGTCGATGATAATGATGATGTCGCATTATATCTCTCTACTACGCGCCCTCCAACATTATTACCTGCAATATGTTCAGTTATTCAACTTCGAATAAGTCTGTGTTTAACCTGAAGCAAACGTCATTTAAGAGAATCTTTTAATTTTATTACAAGATATTAGAAATATTGCAAACAGGGAAATTTACAATACAATTTTCTAGTTGTAGATCTTATTAGGCTTGATTGTTGCCTGATCAGTTTCATAATTCTATAACAGTATATTCATTAGATTTTGGTAAATGGTCGTTGTATGCTAAATAATGTCATCTTTGTTGGCCCTCTCTTTATCAAGAATTAATGTCATTGAATTATCTATGGTTTCCATCGTAGAATGACTTCTTGCTCACAGCACATTTTGTTAATGCATGTTAACTTGAAAACGAAAAAACAATTTACCGAATCAACAATTTACTGAGAAGCAAATCATCTTTCGTTAATTGAAAACGATAATTCACCGAAATCGCCAATTCAGTGAACACGACAATTCTCGAAAACGAGTAGTTTTCCCGGGTGTCGTATTTGTATAAAATTTAAGAGAGGGAAAATAGTTCGAAATTCATTCGTTTAGGCGCGTTTCCCCGTTTTGACACAGTTTCTATTTTTTTGTCAGCCTGTCGGTTTTTAGTTACTCCTTTATAGGTAAAGTCGGTTTTTATGATGAAAGTTTAATTCAAATTTGAGTTCTGAATTTAGCTATAGAACATTTGTAGTTTTGAAACTAAGATAATTGACAATCGATTTCAATGGAATTGGTTATGAAAAACGGAAAAGCCATTCTATTTTTTAGAAAATTCTGTAATATGGTAAATTGGGATGGAACTGGGCCATTTTATTACTGTTCACGATGAAATTGGTGTGTAGGATGGATTTTGAATCCAAAATTAATTTACGAAAAAGTTCTGTAGCATAGGCCCATTTAACCGAAAAAAAATAATATCCACCGACTAAAACTAAATAAAATAGAATTAAATTATTCTTGGTATTTTGGTGTCTTGGTATTTTGGGTCATTCTTGATCAAATTAATCAAATGCTAAACGGCTTTGGCGAGTTCCCTTTTAAGTTCAAGACATCAATTTTATACTCATATATTACAACAATTTCATTTATACAGGTTGGCTGAAAAGTATTGAAAGCAAAAATGAAAGCAACAGCTCAACATCAATACAAGTATTCCATCGGAAGCTTTGCAACATAATGTTCCAAGGCTGCAATAGTTTCTTCATTCGACGGACGAAAAATGCTTTCCACGAAGGAATTGTTTCAGGTTTCTGAAGAGATAGTAATCTCTGGGAGCCAAATATGGTGAATACGATGGATGTTCAAGCAATTCGTTCAGTTTAGCCATCGCCAAAAGACTCGTGCGAACATGTGCATTGTCGTGATGAAAACTAATTTTTTCCTTCTGTAAAGCGGGTCTTTTTTCACGAATTTGTTTATCGAACTGGTCCAAAAGGTTGCAATAATATTCAGAAATAACTATTTTGCGTTTTTTAAGAAAATCAATCAACAAACCTGTTTTGCCGACCGTTGTGACTTCATCTGTTTTGGAGCTGAACCAACCAGCTTCAGTCCACTGTAAACGTTTTTGTTTCCGTTTAGGATCATGGTGGTAGATCCAAGTCTCATCCATAGTTCTAAATCTACGCACAAAATTCGTTTTATTCTGCGTAAAACGCTTCAAAATACGCTGAGAAATTTGTTTTCAATTCAGTTTTTGTTGAATTGTTAAAGAATGCGGCACCAGTTTTCCAAGCAGCTTTTCCATACGTAATTCTCCATGTAAAATATGGAGTAGTCGTTAATCCGAGATGCCTATGGTATCAGCAATTTCATGCTTAGTCAAACTTGGATATTCATAAACAATATTATAATATTATACACTTGCTCAATGTTGATGGCGTGGTTCATCTTTAATACTTGAGCGACCACGTTTAAACTCTAAAACCCAACGATGCGCAGTTGGAAATGAAAGAGCAGATTCCTTAAACAATTTTACCATTTTTGTATGAATTTTTGTGGCTGATAAACATTCCAAAAGGAAGAATTTTATCACTGCACGATATTCGGTTTTTTTCATTGTAAACGAATACACTGGCACGTCAATTTCTAATGGCGAAGAAGAAAGAATGAATTGCCAGATCGAAATAAAAATGTTCATCTGTTCAAATGAAATATTAAAGTGATATATAAATTTTAATTCATCTACTATTTATAGGTGTCGCTTTCAAAACTTTTCAACCAACCAGTATTTTTCAAAATTATGAAAATTCTGAAAAATATAGGTCTAGGTTAAATGGCCGATTCTGAAAATATCAAAACGATAATATTGAAAAAAATAATCGAAAACCCCAAATTTTTTTTATTTTTGGAATTTATGATAGAATTTCGACAAAGAATTATGCTTACATTAGAGAATGGGAGCTGCTGTTCCCAAACCATCATTTTTTGAATTTTCAATTTTCAATATTTCCGTTTTGATTTTCTCTGAAGCGACCATTTAACCCAGACCCTTTTTAGAGATCACGATTGAGAGCTCCCGGTTTCAAAACTAGCGTTCCCTCGAATTAAATAGGTCATTCAGGATGGTTGTACGATTCCGTAAAAAGTCTAGTCTTTTCTTCTAGTCTAGTCTTAATTTTATTAATCGATTCCTAGAAATTCTAGAGCAAACTATATACTCTAACTCGATCTATCGAAAATTGAAAAGTCCCATATGCTGTAATCGATTAGATAAACCCCGTCAGTTTGAATCCTATTCCCATCCTACTTCCCCAATTTCATCATAATCGGTTAAATGTGAGAAGCTATCCCAGTTTGTCATCCCAGAAAAACCAAAAATGTTATTGAGGCAACTAATAACAACTAGGATTTTAAAAATCATCCCATCACCGGATTTTTAAATGATCTCATTAATTAGGACCGTAATTAATTTTAGTTAAAAATTGAATAACAAAAAATTAATGAAGTAGACTCAATTACAAATATGTCCTAATTTTTTATAAAAATTTAAAGAACCTACTCAAATAAAAAATTAATATTACTTGGGGGCCTACAGAGTGCCTAAACATTTCACTTTTGATTGATGTCCACCAGCTCTGGTAGAAATTTGAATATCAGCCAATGTACTCGTATGTTAGTATTTTCTCTAAAGGCTCAATAAAAAACTAACAATCGTCCGGAGCCGATAGAATATCTAAAGGTTTGACTTTAAAAATAAAAGGAAATTCTTTTTTAGCTCGATTGATAATTAAATGTAACAACTTTTTTTTGCATTTCGTGCCTGTTTTCGTGTCGCTTGTTTAACAAACTTTGATTCTCCTGCAGAGAACAAACATTTTAAGCATTATAGCAATCTAGCATTATTTTGAAGTGTCAAATTCACCCATCGAAAATATTGGTCAGCAACACTGATGATGAAGTGAAAGTACCAAACATTTATGCCATGTGTTTCAGTTTGAGTTATTGAATTATGTAACTACATTTATTCGGCAACAATTTGGTTAATTAACTACGAGTATTTTAAAGCTCCAAAGTTCCACTGTTTCCTTTATTTTGACTCGTATAGAGTATCTTTGCAATCTTAAATACAAGGATTCTATTTTAAAATTTGTAGAAAATAAAGTTACGATTCAGATAATATTAAAATATCACTTAAATTTCATTTCGAAATTTTAATATTTTTTCTTTTTTATATTTTCAGGTAAATTTCTTCTGTTTTTTAATTAATTTCCGAAAATCAAAGAAGAACACAATATTCGGGTTTTCGAATGAAACGTGGTTGATCTTTAATTCCAAAAAATATCGCCTAAGGTAGGTAAGGTAAAAAACTTATATTTATTCTCAAATCAGGCCTTGGGCTATAAAAGTGTACGAGATAAATCAACTACTTTAGTAAAAATCAGGACAATTCAAAGATACGCAATTGAATTGATACAGGGTTCAGCTGAATAAGTTGATAAAGATGTGGTTTATTATGTTCCTAATTGGGAACTATGAATGTTTGTTTGTATAAACATTTACAATGTAAAATAGTGTACGTAAACCTCTTTGAATAAAATAAAAATAAATAATACTGAGAAGCCAGCGAATTTTTCAAATATTAGAAACTGGAACTATGCATGTATACAAAGAAATTATGACAACAAATTTCGTTTACACTAAATCAAATCGCAAAATGATCGTGGATTTGAGTAATGAAATTTTTAAATTATGCCACCGCTCTACTAGCCAATACTTTTACCACGCTAATAACTACGTAGTAGGCTGTAAAATATTGGTTTATTGCGGTGAAGATTGTCCCCAGGTTTAATTACTTTTTTAAAATCCATTGTTAGAAATTACAGTTACCTCATTCAAATAGCCTATAATATTTGCATTTATTTTCAAACGAACGAAAGAAAAAATGCCTGTTTTTCGTTTTACATAAATTTAGGCGAACACAATTAATCAGCTGTAAATTCTGTTAATTGGCCAGGATGAGCATAATCAACCTATATGAAGCTGGCCCGAGAATCATTCCAAAAACTTTTAATATAATGGTTGTTGCCCTCGCTTATTTCAATAAGCCTCTCAGTCTGAAAATTAATCAAAAATATCAAAAAATTATAATCCATCCCGAAAAAGTTTATAGAGTTTTGCTCCGGATCGCAAAATTTGATTTTCTGCTAAAAAAGTACGTATCAAGACAAAAGTTTCTCCACATAGGATGTTCTTAGGCTTTCAACATAGGCTAATTTCTTAAGAGGACTAGTAGTAAAACGCATCCTCAGTCTTCAATTTGCAATTCTTTGGTCTTGAGGTCTTTTATTATAAGCTCCTTCTTGTAGATGGAATGAAGATAGGGTTCCCAGCCGTCATTTTTTGGGAAGTACAACCCTTCTTTGTTGCTTCGTTTTTCTTTCTGGTAAAATCTTCTGTCTGGGACTAGAATGTCCTACTTTCATTTAAATAGTAAAATTAATTTTCTTTTAATGAAGTTAAATATCAAAATCGTATTGGGACTGAAAATTTTCGATTTTTTTTATATAGACGATGAATCATTCGTTGTTTGACAAAACGGAAATGTATAAATCCAATGTTTTGAGAATTTTGATACCTCTAGTTTCAAAGTAAACTGGTTGACTTTTTGTGGCAACTAATTCAGATGTCCGGCTACGACGTTCGTTTTAACTTGTTTGGCTTGAATGTTTGCGTTATAGAAAAATAATTCTGATTTGAAATCCCAAATAATAAAATAAATTACAAGCCATAAATTCTTGACTTTTACAGCAGAATCAAGTCTGCCGAGCAATTGAAACAAACGCGATGATTAAAGCATGGCACATTCGATAGTGTTTTGCTCGAATTTTGGTTATATCGAAATTATTTTGTTCCTTGTTGGTCGCATCAATCATTTTAAAATTGCAAAAAAGAATATTTATAATATAGTTCCGGTTGACAGTTCATTAGAATTTTTAGCGAAATATCACGCTAAAACTCTGCTATGAGTGTCAATACTTTGAATATCATACGCACAAAAATATTCATAAAATTATTGCCAGGATATAAAATATCAGTAAATTTGCATAGTGAAGACCCTAATATAAACAGGCCAGTTCGCGGGTTTTTATCGTGTGCGCCATGCATTACAGCGGATTGTGTCATTCAAAATACTTCTATGGTTACAAAACAAATTTATCGGAAAATATGAAATGCAGAGCACCAATCCACTGAATCATTTTTGAGAGTTTTATTGCTGGCTGGCAATGAAGCACAAACAAGCGGAAATGAATCTCGATTTTTGAGCCATAGTGTCGCTAGATTTACTATTATATCCCTTTCACAACCGAAAAATCAAATTTGATTTGCGAAAAATGACTCTGACCAGTTAAAGAGATACATTTTTTATTTAAAACAAATCCAACCGAAGGCTTTACTTTGGTATTTGTTGTTTTACAAATATTTGTGTTTCATTCGCTGTTCAATCGTACACAGTCCCAAGTGATCTATATGAAGTTGGCCCTAAATTCTAGCCCAAAAAATTACGGATTTAAAAGCTGTCAACACTAATGCAAGTGCCGTGAAAAAATGAAACTATCGTGATAGAAAATATTAAGTTACAAACTTGCAATTATGTTACAATTTAAAAAAAAAATGATAAATCTTTAAAAAAGTTGTTGTGGTTCCTTATGCATTGGGCCAAAAATTCTAACCACAAAAATATTCTTATTAAGGTACTATAAAATATACGAATATTTACAGCATCAAGTATATGCCAAATATTTTGGATTTTCGATATGTTAAATCAAAACTTATTCTACTACCACAGCATAAGAGCCATATTTTAGTCGTAAAACTATACCAAACCCGCATGATACATAGATAAAACACTTCTCTCAAATGAAAAATGAATCAGTTTATTTTGAGACTTAACTTTTGACTATAATTAGAATTTATGTTAAAGTATACATCAGAGCATTATACGAAATAAACATTTATTGGGGAATCGGGGGACTAAGGGCTCCCCATAGTCATTATTCCGATGATAGTACCATTCAACGAAATATGAAGTTGATTATAATTCTCATAATCAGCTACATATTTCGTTTTATTTTACTTTTTTGGGTTGATAGTAACATTTTTCTTTAATGATAGTAACACGACAGATTTATTTTTGGGCTGACATTAAAACATGGCGGTTTTCTCTTTCGTTGGCAGAATAATTATTGGTTTGGTATATATAAAATAGTGTATTTTAAAACATTTTTGGGCTGACACTTACCTATAGACAAATTCTGTATATTTTAGTATTACCATAAATTTTTTTGGGTTAGAATTTGGGCCAACTTCATATACTTCAAAAATCTATAATGAAAAACACATTTGTTTTTTGGGCTGACATCATTAAAATGTCGCGATATGCGATTTTTGTGGGCTGACATTTTATACGTAACAGATATTATAGTTTTCGTGTTGCCAGAGCGTTTTTTTGGGCTGACATTTGGGCCAACTTCACATACATTCCCAAGTGCAGGATATTTTTGCCGGCGTTAACATCGCAATTCCACATAACACCACATTTTTGGCCAAAATTGATATCGGTGCGGATATTTTGATGTAAAGTGTTCCGTATGACAGCCAGCACAAGGTTTTGTGATGCGAAATTCGTCAATTTCCAATACATCAGCGTATTTACGGAGCACGCTCGAAAATTTCGGTTGAAGTGTTCGCACGCAACCCTTGATGGGTGAATTATTGCTGTATAAGATAGCGGAAATTTCTCAGCGGAAAATAAGAGATTTCGCTATTCGCCGCAAGTGGCACCACAATCACAAAATATAATTCTTTTGTTATATAATTACCAGCGGAATTTTTTTATTCATTTTGTATCTCTTTTTTCACTAAATAAAACATCCCAGCGGAATAAAATATTAAAAGTGATCCTTAAAATGACAAATTGATTGATATCCGAAGTAAAGGAACTCGGTAAATGAAATCTTGAAATTTAGCAATATTCCGTCTTTCCGCCATTCTAAAAGAATGACGATGATATTTGGATAAAAGTATTGATCAAGGGTCCAAAACTTAGGACAAAATTCTAGGATCTGTTCATGCTGGACTAAACTAGGCCATTTCATTACCAATACTTTTGAAAATTTAAATTTTTTTATTAGTTTATTTTCTGTTGTTGGCCAATATCTCAAAAACTTCCACTAGTAACCAATACTTTCGATTGTTTTTCTAAAAAATTATAGTGAAAAATCTAATCCATCAATCTTCCCCAAACTTTCCTGGTAGTTTCAGTATGACCTAAGCTATTAGAAAAACAATCGAAAGTATTGGTTACTAGTGGAAGTTTTTGAGTTATTGGCCAACAACAGAAAATAAACTAATAAAAAAATTTAAATTTTCAAAAGTATTGGTAATGAAATGGCCTAGTTTAGTCCAGCATGAACAGATCCTAGAATTTTGTCCTAAGTTTTGGACCCTTGATCAATACTTTTATCCAAATATCATCGTCATTCTTTTAGAATGGCGGAAAGACGGAATATTGCTAAATTTCAAGATTTCATTTACCGAGTTCCTTTACTTCGGATATCAATCAATTTGTCATTTTAAGGATCACTTTTAATATTTTATTCCGCTGGGATGTTTTATTTAGTGAAAAAAGAGATACAAAATGAATAAAAAAATTCCGCTGGTAATTATATAACAAAATAAATTCTCTTTTGTGATTGTGCTGCCACTTGTGGCGAATAGCGAAATCTTTTATTTGTTGCTGAGAAATTTCCGCTATCTTATACAGCATGGTGAATTATACATTTTTCACAACGCTTACTCCACTTTAGCTGCTTTGTATTTTATTTCCTACAGTTTTCAACTTTGTACAAAATTGGTTTTGATGCGGGCCCAAATAAATACCTGTCTGTCCCGCATTTCATTTTTATATCCGGCAAGTCACCGGAACTTGTTAATTTTATCTTCTACCTCAAAGAGACAACTAAGTTAAGAGATTCCTGTACCGATTTACTTGAACAACTCGTTTCTAAGAGTTGAATAGTGAATGGTTTAAAATTATGGGAGGTTATCAATGCTTAAATTTTTTGATATTCCTATAAGCTGCTAAAACTATCGTCGCGCCCTACTCAAATATTTTAGCCTGAAGCATCTAAGGAGTTTTAAAGCAAGATATCTTTAAACTAGCATATTTGAAAATAATTTTAAAAAAAAACTAAGGGCGCATAACAGTCATTTGCAAAGTTCAAAATAAATTAGTGCTGCTGCGAGCCTACTAAATGCAGTACTATTTTCTCAAGATTGTTAACAAAATTACGGATTAGATGATGCAACTTTCTTGAAAGTTCAATGCACCTAATATTGCTAAATAAATGGGCTGCGAAATGGAACGAAGCGTGAAAGGGCAAGTAACGGGCCCTACAATTTGAATAAATTAATGTTAATGAAATAGAGAATTTTATATGTATTGATGGTATATCGAATCAAATCCAGCAGATAATGTGTTTGAACTTTGGGCAACAGAAGCTAAAATATAAAAGATTTAAATAGTGCGCAACTTACATTATAATCTTGACTAGAATCGAACGAAATACGTCCTGCTTGCTGGTCTTGTTGAGGTACAGGCAACTGATTCGGTTGTTTCATAAACTTTTGCTTGCTTAGCAATTTCATTGCTAAGTTATGATACCATTTTGTTATTTACCTAAGTGTTGCGACTTGGGTTTGTGTAGGGTGTGATATAGATATTTTTAAATTCCGCATGAATGGGAATCGCAATGATTGGCTCACCTCAGAGTCGATTGAGCTGGTCTCATTCGATAGTGGATTAAACTACTGAGCAGTAGGTGTGCCACCTGGGTATACATTTCGTTTTGTTGTGAATTCATTGCTTAAGGACTGGTTATTGAAGCAGCTACGAACGTAACAACTGAATTGGTAGTCAGTGTAGAGAACCTCGTTTACTGTGCTCTCGTTGTTGGGTTATCCCGCCGTTTCTTGTTCGCCTCAACCTCGTTGGTTGATAAACAGGGAACACCACGTGTTGACCTGGTGATGTTCACATTTAGGAACGTACCGTCCTTAAAATATGTATTTTGTACAAAATATGTTCGGTATCAATAAACAAAGGTTCATAAAAATGTAAAATAGATAATATTCATAATTTCTACTACGACACCACTTATGCATATTCTAATTTGTTTTCATTTTTGTAAGAACCAAATAATAAAACTCTCCACCAACAACCATACAAGTATTTTGCTAAAAAACATTTTTTATTTTTGCAAATTATTACTAATTTACATAACAATTCTTTTTATTAATATTCCCAACACACAACTAATAATAACAAAATATTATCTTCAATCACAACGAAACCCAAATACAATACCAAATATCTTGAAATACAACAGAAAATATTGTACTTTATAATCTGAACATCAAATCTCAATTCAATTCTTATTTGTAAAGTAATTCGTTTTTGTTGCTGCTGCTATAGTTGCTTCTTAAGCTATTGCTTCGGTTCTCGAGTAACATTTAAATAAAATTTCAATATTAATTCTCTTACAAAAGATCACGATCTCAGTATAATAAAAATCACACCAGAAGCACACAATAGAACAAACGAGAAAAATAATTCTGTGCATAATAGCAAACATTCATTTTTCCACACACACATACATAGATAGAAGTAAAAATGAAAATTGAATATATTATTATTTTCCATTTGGGGAAACTTACATGTACACTCAAGCTCCTATTTGTATCATATAAAGATAAAAATACCGTATACAGAAGAATACTTTACAAATTGTTCAGATGATTAAAATATCGAATTTTTACTCTGCTTCTGGATGTGATTGCGTGGAAGATGGGACTGCAAATTTCGTATAACTTCAGATTGTAATTTACATAGATCGTTAACCTCAATGGTTGAGCTATTCAAATTGCCAATAATCCAAAACCATATAAAGGTAAATTCATGCCTGATGACTTAAAACAATGACATTCGGAACTTAGTTCCATTACAATTAAAAAATTTCCAGTATCACACCTTTGTATATTAACCAAGTTTTTTCTCGATCTATTTAGAATTCATTTAGTTCCATACGGTGTTGTTTCATACATTTTGCTGTGCCACTCATATCCAAATTGATTCTCGAATGGGCTAGCTTTATTTGCATTGGCCCTATAAAAACGAACAAAATTCGTGTTACAAAAAAAACTAAAGAAAACTCAACGCATTGGAAACATTCTCCAAAACGAAATCCGTTTGCAGGATTTTCATTAAAATCGTTCTAGCTGGTTTAAATGCTCTATCTGGTTTAAATACAAAGCAGGTATTTTATATGGTGCCCATCAGGTGCACTCATATATTTTGCTGGAACTCACGCAATTATAGCTCACCAAAATAAAAAATTGGTTCATTTTCGTCCGGGTTGGGCATAACCGAAAACTTTCTTCAAAAATCATTTGGAAGTACCATTTCTGGCCACCATACTCAATTCCATAATGATTAGTTACTAATCAGTTCACTATATTCCAGATATTTCTCCAAAATCAATTTTAGAAGCACATTAACATCCACCATACAAATCTCATTATGTTCGATTAAGGAACAGCATAATTCGGTCTATTTCCATCCACCATACCCAGATTCATTAAGATCGGTTAATATGTTTCGGTCCCAAATCTCATTTTCGAATCCTATTGTCATTTGCCAGACACAAATTCATTAAATAAATTTAATAGTAAAGATTATAATCTTTTGAAGATGCGTGAGCCTCTTTGGGGACCCCCCAAGAATCGATAACAATCGATTCGTGGTACTCTAAAATTGCTTAAAAAATTAATTATTGTTTCGAAGGAACCTTAGTAAACAAATTTTCCCAAAAGCCATAGCAATTGATTCCTGATGCGCAAAATACCTGTTACCGTTTCTGCTATATTCACCAGTCATTTGAGCGAAGAAAAAAAATATTTTACTCAAGCACTAACTAATTTTTTCCAAAATCAGGAAACATCGCAATGATTCCTGCTGAGACTCTCAGGTGGTTTTCATTTCGAAAATACGTTTCCTTTCTTAAAACATTAGACTGATAGGGTTTGTTTCGGTGATTACTTAGCTATGACACTTTTTTTTATAGAAGGTAGTAATTCTGAGTGCACCACGCTGCTGTATTACCCTATTTGGCTTCTACATTGCCAAGTAGAGTACCTTCAGTGTGTTGACCAAAATTAAAATTGAGTTGGCTACCGACAATAAGTGTTATCGGTTTGCAGTTGACGGCTCTCCAACATTCGACATTAGCCTAATTAAACCGAATATCACATTGACGGCTTTCTGCGTAGAATGTCGTCTATATTCTCTGAAGAATAATTCGGTTCCCAATGTATCCCTAAAAATCTAAGCAAAAAGTGTGGAAGGGAAATCGCCTTAAGGGTTTCCATAAGATTTCGGTCTGGTGCTTACCGTTTCAGAGAGGGTCAGTAGATTCATACAGTTGTTCAATAGTGAACGATGGAACTTCATCCTGTTGTTTGAGATGTAGTATTCGATTTTTGTCTGGATGTGGTGAAAACAGAGAGTCTACGACATGATAAATCTGTCTTGCCTCTATTATGTGATTTGGTATCCTAAAGCCAAGGCTTTTGTGCCTACATCGGTGTTCTCATTTTTGGTGTTAGTTTCTGTTTATTTCCAGTTTGAGCGCACTTCTAGCTAGCCTTTATTCTTTATGCTTCGTCTCGCCCTAAAGTAATTTCTCCGTTTCGCCCTAGTGATAACAGGCGTAAACAGCATCTCTGTATGCTTGCTATTTTATCCATCCACCCAATAAACAGTAGATTTTTTCACGTGTCACGAGGCGAGTTCGCGCTCGTTCCTTCATGTAACTCAGCCAGGGCCACTTTAGGTTTGTTGCCCTGCCCTGAATAGTTATTAAGAACCATCCAGGTTGTAACATGCTCTGGTAGCCCGTCAAACACAAGACGATACGCTCTTGTCGAAGATGTAAGCTCTACCCTGGCTGACCATTTCGTGAAAATTCCGACTTAGTTAGTATCTTCGTTGTGTTCGTACTCCATTCCAGATCTGGAGTGATTAATCGGCTAATTCGGGATAAAGTAACAGCTTACATATTGTGTTCAGAGTCTATATGACAGTTGTGCCAAGGTTATCGAAATGCCATTCTTGTTGGCCCTTGTTCCAATTTCGCTCACTATTAATTAGCAGATCTGCCCCAGTCACCAACTTAAATTGATGCAGTATCTCATCGCGGTAAGTCCGCTGAAGAGGAAGGTTCACTTTCCCCTGTTGTTTCTTTCTCACAAGTCTTCTTGACAAGCGTCGGATTCGGGCACATGTTAATGTTTGCATGGTTGGCTTCTGAGATCTGAACAAGAAAAATATCTTGGATCCGACTAAAAATCCCGTTTTAAGTGACATTTCTCACCGCATTCGATGCAGATATCTTACTTAGTTCTGTCGGATCCCTTGCCGATCGCCTGCTGATGATAACCCATTTTCACACATTAATTGTAGACAGGTATCCGCAGTACATTCATCTTCAGACGCCCTATCATAAGAACTCTGAGTCCTCTTTAACCGATCTTTACATAAACCATCTGCTGTTTACTGGAATTTGTCGTACCAAGTGACATTAAAGTTCCCCGGTGAACTCTTTCTGGTCTCCGTATCCCATTCGCTACTTCTGTTCCAGAGAACAAGCAGTAACGAATCCTGATTTCTGTGGTGAACTTAGAAGAACCGTAGCTATTTTTCCATGAATGTCTCTCAGAGTTTCACTTTCGTTTTTATGTGCGGTCCCAATTTTGGGGGGCGTCGTCCATTCTGGTTCGTCGTACACATTTGGTTTCTGTATTCTAAGCTTCTGGTTTAACATTTTTCGGATCTCAAAAGCGTACTTGTGCATAAAATACGGGTTTCCGTAGGGGTTTGGCCAGTGATTTTTGTAACTGAACCAGTAGGAACTTGCTGAGGACTAGACGCGATCCGTTTACCGCCCCCTCCAAGTGTCTTGTGATATGCGGGTTTGGTTTTGTTTTGATTTTCTCGTATATCATGGGTTTCGGATGCAAGCCGCTACGATGATCTATTCAGTTGTCTTTTCCAATAATTCCTATAATATCTCCTCTAACTCCCTCAAACCTTCCTCATTCTATCCTTGTATGTGAGGTAATTTGAAGAATAATATTTCTTCATTTAATTCTGACAAGAACATAGCTGATAGTAAGACTAGGTAACAACGCCGTTTATTTTGAAAGTGGTTTAAGTCTATTTTACAAAAAAATAGTTAATGGTAAAAATAATCACAAGTCTTATAAATCTTTCGGAATAAAATATAAAAAGAATTGTGATTATTTTTACTATTAATTATTTTTTTAATGGACTTAAACCACTTTCAAAATAAACGGCTCAGTTACCTGGTCTTACTATCAGCTATGTTCTCTATTTCTTTACGACAGTGCGATTGCCCGAAGGACTCATAATTACTCGAAATGAGCTCGTCGTTCCGTGTGCTTGTAGTTGTAAGTCAACCAAAAGTATCATTAACCGGATATTGACTTCTTGGACAACGTAAAAATCTCTCTTCTTGTACTTTCCATCGATTGGCTTAGACATTGGCTTAGAACATACATATGCTTCGTCAGTTTTTGGACCAGTTGATCTAGACTTACGTCGCGGATGGCAGTAAAAAAGGAAAACGGAAGGTCTACTTAGTACAAACAGATTTAAATTGTAAAAAATACCAATAAAATAAAACAATATTTTTAAAATGAGTTAGATAAGACATAATAGGTCCAGTTAAGTTAAATAAAAAAGTTGTTTTAACGTGCGGTTCGTCACATTAAAATCAATGAGGTGGCAATGTTGATTAGCCTTGCGCAGCATTCTAGTGACAGCCTCTCTAGTGAAATCTGTCGAGTTTACATCTAGATTAAACTTTTCTAATAGAACAGGAGAATCGATACCACTGTTTAGTAATTGGTGAATGAAAACCATGTCTGCAACAACTCGGCGCTTACTGAGTGGTTGCAAGCCAATTAATTTGAGACTACTTTGGTATGAATGCAGGTTGAACATGTCTGCTCACGAGAGCCCGCGTAAAGCGAGGCGAGGAAATATACGTTAAACTCATCCAATTCCCATGATAAGGTGACTACACGTGGCTAGCATACTCGAACATAGATCGAACGGAAGTTGAATAACATTTTTTCTAGCGCACAGTTTGCTTAATTAATAAGATGATCGATTTGATGTCTGAAATTCAATTTGCTGTCACAAATGATACTCAAATAACTAACAGAGTAGGCTCTGGTAATGACACCGTTAATATAATAGTCACGAGAAAGAAACTGTGCCTGTTTCCGAAAGTACGTGATTGTTAGGAGAAGTTAAAATCCGTTTGTAAATTTTCCTGTCATCTGTCACTTATAGTCAAACAATCGACGTCGTTGAAGAGCAGAATGAATAAACTCGGCCCAAAATGGCTCCTTAGGGCACTCCACATGTTGCTACTAAATGACCTGATACTATTGACCTGATCTGATTTGATATATGTGGTCTTTTAGATAAGACCCCACACAATGGAGAATTTTGGGTGGGAAGCCAAGAGCCCTAAGCTTAAACAAAATAATTTCATGAGAAATCCTGTCAAACGCTTCAGCCTAGATCGTGGCTTGAGGAAACCATGCTGATTGTTAGAAAATAACGGTTTACAATAAAAGTTCATTGAATCATACACGACACTTTCAAACAACTTAGGAATACAAGACAATTTTACAATTGGTCTATAATTATAAATGTCTGATTCTTATGGATCGGAACTATAAAGAAACTTTACAAAATTGATGGAATAATTCCAAGCGCAAGCGACTTTTGGAAAAGCGCCATCAGCGACTGGGCTGGCCAAACTACGAAATCATTCTAACTGTTTAAATATTTAGAGTAATCAGAGTCGGATTTCAAAGTTGTTCCAGAGTTCAACATATTGTCAGTGAATAAAGTTTCTTTGGCGGTTAGATGTGACAATTAAAGATGTAAGCAAAATACACCTGAATGTTTACTTTTTGGAAAACGCCATTACAATATACGTTGGATACATTTCGTTAGTATTTAGGTACCCTATTTCATGTTTGGCGACATGCTTTTTTATTTCATCTTTGATGTATTCCATCTGTAAGGCCCTGTGAAGGTCTTCATTTCTTGTGTACTACGGAGCATTTACGATGCTACGGAGAGCCTTGTTTTGAAACGTCTGTATCATTTTGCTGTTCATTTGTTTAATACATCCCCAGAGTTGAATACCGTAGGTCCATATCGGCTTCAGTATTTGCCGCCGATATAGCAGCAGTTTGTTATGTATTGTAAGCTCAGAACCCCTACCTATGAGCCAATACATTTTTCTGAACTTAATATTAAGTTCTTCTTTTTTATTTTTGACATGCTCTCTCTACTTGAGCTTGGCATCGAGTATCATGCCAAGATATTTAGCTTTGTTTGCAACTGTCACTCGTCGTGAGTTAATTTGTATCGGTACTCGGTAGTTGGAAAGCTTTTTGATATGTAAAGTTAATATGCGTGGATTTCGTCTCATTAAGCTTGATTCTCCAGCGCTTAGTCCAGTTACAAACCGCAATGGTAATCTTCTGGAGTTTGCTCGTTGCATCAGCGACATTACGCCATGATTGCTGTTTCATCTGCAAAGATGGTGGCTATGGTTCCTTCACCAGTTGTTGGAATATCCCTTGTATATAACAAATACAGGATTGGTACTAAGACATTCCCCTGTGGGGATTTTCTTTAGTTCTGAGTATTCATCCTCATATTTCACACGAAAATGTCTATTGGATAAATAAGATCTTAGTATGGTATAGAATTGCCCCGGCAGATCTCTGCGCAGCTTGAATTCCAGTTCACTGTGCCAGACTTTATCGAACGCTTGGGCGACAACCAGAAATATGCTGGAGCATACTTTTTGCGTTCTAACGTTCTTTCAATAATGTTGGTGATTCTATGCACCTGTTCAATTGTGGAGTGTTTTTCCCTGAATCCAAATTGATGTGGAGGAATTAGTTGTCGGTCCTCAATTATTGGTTTAAGTATTTTAAGTAATAATTTTTCAAAGAGTTTTGTCATAATTGGCAGCAATGAAATTGGCCTGTATGATTTTTTATCGTTAGGTATTTTATCAGGTTTTGCTATCATGATTACTTCTGCTACTTTCCATTGCTACGAAACATATTTTAACCGAAAGCTTGCATTGATTCTGTGTAAAAGCTTACGCAATCCTTTACCTGGTAGATCTTTGATTATTTGGCAAGCAATCAAGTCATATCCTGGGGCTTTTTAACACTCATGTTGCTTTTTACTTCTTCTTGTAATTTTTTGAGAGTTACTGGGCGTATATCAAAATCATCTAGCTTGTGGATTGACATTATATTTTCATTGGCCGTTTGTCTTGGTAGTGGTTGGAAGGTATCCTAGAGATACTCCGCAAACAAATCAGCCTTCTCTTTAGGACCTCTTGTCCAGGTACCATCCTCCTTTTTAAGTGGAGGCACTTGCATTTTGGGTCTTTTGAGTTCCTTCGTCGCCTTTCACAGATAATAATCTAAATTTTTTTCATCAGTTAGGCTGTTTTTTTTTACTCTACCTGGATTATTTTTTCTTGTTTAGGATCCAGTCTGTCTCTCTTTGTAATTCATCTTTATTAGTGGAATAGATGAATCCCGATTCATTTCTAGATTTTCATTTTCTCGCTTTAGATACTCAATCTCTTCACTTAGCTTGGCAAATAATTGCTCCATATGCTCTAGTCTCGCCAAGGGATGCATATGCTCCTTTTCTAGGTCAATAGTTGTTTTATTAGCTTCCACTTTTGCAAAGTAAAATTTCCGGCGGCATCACTCATTTCGTATAATGCGAATGTTATAATAATCAGCGAGACCTGGCTTACGATCAATATGTTATCCGAAGAGTACTTTCCACCAGATTATGTCGTCATAGAAAAGACAAATACGATTTAGACACCAGTTGTATAGGCGGTGGTTTTTAATTGCTGTAAAGAATTCAGTCTCCAATGAAGTGATTGCCTGCCATCCCTGCCTTGATGTTATTGCCGTTCGCATCAGACTAGCTTACAATACCTTGATTGTCGCCGTTTATATTTCGTACGGATCCGACCAAGATGTTTATCAACTACATCGACACGTTTATCAACTACATCGACTCAGCCGTTATATCTTCGGTTCGCCCTTGTGATCAAATTGTCATTGTGGCTGACTTTAACTTACCCGGTATATCTTGGAACGATGTCGACGGTGTGTTCTCTTTATCCTCAACCAACGAGAAAGCATTAAATATCATCGATTACTTCGCTTCCATATCAACAACGCAGCTTCGCTTCAGCAACAGCCGAGAGAAATTCCTGGACCTTCTATTTGCCAACGACTTTCACTTTAAAAATTACGATTTTCACTTTAATTTTAGAATGGCCGACTACGCATCCTTGAATGAATTTCTCAGCACTGTCGATTGGGACTTTTTACAGTGCAGTACGGATTTGAATGACACGGTGCACAGATTCAACGAGCTTCTCGGGAGTGGTATCGAGAGACACGTTCCGCAGGTTATCAATAATAAATACGATTTTCGGGGGCCATGTTATAATACCGAGTTGATGCTGCCGAGAAACGACACAAAGTATCATTCTCTTGACAGGCTTTACGGCGTAGAATACTATCCCGATTTCGTTAATGCCCGCAATGAATTTAAGACCCTTAATTCGTTGCTTTTCAATAATTACGCAGCGCAAATCGAGCAAGTTTTGACTTCCAATCCCAAAAAATTTTGGAACTTGGTTTTCCGTCGAATATGTCTTACCAAGCCTCCACCGTCAGTCAGCCATCAGACATTTGCAATTTGTTTGCCAAATTCTTTGCATCGGTTTACAAGCCACTTCGGTCAACAGACACCGGTTCTCCTACTACTTCCACCTCCATTGTACTCGATCATTTCAAACATATCGAACAGGAGGTTCTGAATCAACTGCTCTTTCTCGATGTTAGCAAGGAAGCGGGTTATGACGGTTTTCCACCGATCCTATTCAAACGTTGTGCCGTAAGTCTGGCCCCTGCAGTTACCTTCTTGCTTAACGAAAGCCTTCGTCGTGGTATTTTTCCAGATCCCTGGAAAATATCATAATAGAAGTGATATAAGTAATTATCGTGTGATCACCATTCTCTCTGTCTTATCCAAACTGTTTCAGTCCATTGTTCACAAAGTATTGCACTTCCATACTAAGAGACTTATTTCTCCTTTTCAGCATGGATTTTATCCCAGTAGGTCTACCGTGTTTAACTTGTCCTCATTTTGTGGTCATCTATTTGACAGCCTAAACTCCAAGCAGCAGCTTAACGTTGTCAACATAGACTTTGCAAAGGCTTTGATTGATCAACTCAAGGTAGCCATATCGGCCCACTGTTATTTTCATTATTTATTAACGACGTTGTAAAATATTTTAAGTTTGCCAACTGCATCCTCTTCGCAGATGACATGAAGGTTTTTGCCCGGGTAGCGTGTTAGACTGCGAAATGTTACAAGACGACTTAAAACGCTTTTGCAGCTGGTCAATTAATAACTTACTGGCTTTAAACGTGAGTAAATGCAAGACTATTTCTTTCTTCCGTATCCGCGAGCCTGCGTTTTACCAATATCAACTGTACAACGAAAACCATTGATCGGTTGAGTTCATTTTGGATCTTGGTGTGATCTTTGAATCTGACGCTACATTTACCAGATATGTTAACGCCATTATTTCAAAGTCGTACATTATGCTTGGCTTCATTAAACGAAACTGCAAGGACTTTCGTGAGCCGTTAACTTTTACATCATTATACGTATGCTTTTGTCGGTCCATTTTGGAGTATGCATCTCCTGTTTGGTCACCCTCCTACCACTGAAATTCTGACAGGATTGAGAGTATCCAGAAATAGTTTATTTTGTTCGCACTACGACGTTTACCATCCAGTCGTGCCGTGGACTACGTTCTTCCGCCTTATCAGAATCGTTATAATCTTTTGAAACTGCAACGTCTAGACAATCGCCGAGACGTAGCTTCCCCGCTGTTTGTGCGTGATATCATCAAATCCCGTGTCGATTGTATCGAGCCACTAGCACGTATCAACTTGTACGCTTCCGAACATTCATCGACCGAGCGGCAACGACCTGCAGTCTTTCTGGTCCAATTCTGAGGGTATCGTGGGTGTTCAACAAGGTCACAGAGTCTTTCGATTATCACTTGCCGAGAAATACATTCAAGAAAGCGTTATAAAGGGTGGTTAAATTTTAAGGGCCGACGTTGAATGTGAACCACACCTAAACGTCAAGTTTTTTTCTGCATTTAATTTGAAATTTCTCAATTTCAGACTAACTCAATTTGAACTCGTGATTTTTTCGGTCAATTTAATCGTCCAAATGTGCGTACAATCGGAAAAATCGTATACAAAAGTTTGAGCAAACCGGGTCTGTAGGAGATTTTAAAACACCAGTGCATGCTCGTACAGCTCGTACAGCAGAAAATATTGCTGCTGTTCGCGATAGGGTGGCTGAAGAGCCGTCCACCTCAACTCGTCGTCGTGCCCAACAATTGCACCTCTCACGCTCGTCGTTGATGAACATTATGCATAAAGACTTGCATTTACACGCTTATAAGGTGCAATTGACTCAAGAACTAAAGCCTCTTAACCATTCCAAACGTCGTCAATGGTCAGAATGGTGGCAAGAAATGGCAACAGTGGATGATCAATTTTCGAAGAAAATCATCTTCAGTGATGAGGCACATTTCCACCTCAGTGGATTCGTCAATAAGCAGAATTACCGCATTTGGGTGAATCATAATCCAAGAGTGATTGTCGAAAAACCAATGCACCAACAAAGAGTAACTGTTTGGTGCGGTTTATGGGCAATCGGCATCATCGGGCCGTATTTTTTTCCAAAATGAGGCCGGTCATGCGGTTACTGTGAATGGTGTTCGCTATCGTGAGATAATAACGAACTTTTTATGGCCCGAATTGGAAGATATGGATGTGGACGATATGTGATATCAACAGGACGGTGCCACTTGCCACACAGCTAACGAAACAATGGCTGTTTTGCGCGACAAATTCAATGGCCGTGTTATCTCACGTGGTGGCGATGTCAATTGGCCGCCAAGATCATGTGATTTGACACCGTTGGTTTCTTTATTTGGGGTTATTTGAAAGAAAAGGTGTACGTCGATAAGCCAGCAACAATTCAAGAGCTAAAGGATGAGATAATTTGGCACATTAACGGCATAGAACCTCAATTATGCCTAAGCGTCATCGAAAATTTGGACCATCGGGTGGAGGTGTGTCATCGAGGTCGCGGCGGCCATTTGGCCGATATTTTGTTCCATACATAATTGAACCATACCATATTATCATAATAAAATGAATTGTCTATAATTTCCTAAATAATTTGTGTTTTATTCAACATCAACATCGGCCCTTAAAATTTAACCACCCTTTATAATCTGTTGTAGTCGAGCTCATGCGCCGTAATTTTTTTTTTTGTTTACTAATTGTTTTGTTGTGCCGATTGCAGTCACTGTAGGCATCACTTATAAATAAATTAATAAAATAAATAATGTTTGTCCATCTATGTAGGTATAGCGTTAGAAAATGTATCGGCTTGGTCAGCTACAGAGTTGCTTCTATTTTTCTTTGTCGGTAATCTTTGTAAATTTGATCTTTTCTGGAACGTATTTGATGCTCCCAGATAGTGCAATCGATGGCCATCCCCAGAATCCATAGGGTCACTCTCCACAGAGAGTAGGTTTACCAATGTTGATATTGGTGTACCACCTGGGGTATTATTTCCTTTTGTTGGTACCACTGCATAGTTTTGATTGACTAATTAGCTACTCTGCTTCACTACTACGAATGGATTGAGTACCACAACCGTTCGTTCTACAGAACATTCTCTGGGCAAACGCCCGTATCCATTTCACAATTTAGCGAGATATTGTGGAGCATGTGCTTAATGCTATATTTGAGGTCTACTACAAGCACAATAAAAAATGTATAATTTCGATTTTACAAATTTTAGAAAACCGTACAAAATCAAATTATAGTTTATTCCACTGTCGTTACCCGTTTTGGACGCCTATATAATTTTAAATAAATAGCCCAGTATTCAGGCGATAACTTACAAAAGCTTGAAACCACAGGACAATTCCCAACGCGAAAATTAAAAACACAAAAAATACAAATAAACGATATTTTTTATGACCCAAGACAACGAATAATGTGCTGAGCATAAAAATCGTAAATTTTATGTTGCCAAATACATTCCACACCACACAAAAAATTATAAGCATGCAACATAGTAAATTATATATTTTTATTATAATTTAATTTTTATTATTATTATTACCATTTTGAGCTTTTTTTTTATTTTTTTTTTGTCAAATATATTAATTGAAAGGGCAATTCATTTTATTTTTTAAAAACATAAACTTAAAAAATAAAGAAATAAAAATAAAATCGCGTGTTTTTTTTAAATAAAATTAAAATTATTATTTTTTTTATTCCCCAACAGAAAAATGTATATAGAGAAAAAGTACAATTTAACGCCAATTTATTTTATAAGCTTTCGAGCTTCTTTTTTTTTTAATATCAAATTTGGAATTTTTTTATACCTTGTTTGGTATGCTGTTATGATAACAAAAGCTAAAATACAGCTATGTACGAGTATGGACAAAAAAAATTGTATAAAGCTTTAAAAAATTGGAAAGTAATAAATAAAATAGTTGAATAAAGTGCGATACTTTATAGGTGGGATTTGTGGAAAATATGGTGGAATTTTTTAAAAAAAAGAATTCCGTTATTTTTTTAGTGGATTAGGCGACTAGCTCTATGTACATATACCTAGAATAGAAAAAAAAATTGTTTGTTTTGTATTATTACAACAACAAATGTGTACACAGTGGATATTTTATGCTATAAAACTACATATACGAGTAGTTAAACTACAATATACTGGTTTTTAATTTATTATAAATAGGATTTGATATCAGGATTTTATGGCTGAATACTTTTTTTGCATGTTCGATTCATTTTGTTTAAGTTTCGACTTGAACGAGGGGAAATCGCTGTTAAACTATTTTTATCATTAATATCATATATGATATGCCTTCAAATAAAATACAACCAATTGTCTCCGATCGATATTAAAAGGGTTTGTGGCATCCCAGATTTTTGGGTACGAGGTAAAATGAAAATCGAAAACGGCTGAAACATTAATAATTGTGTCCGACATACTAAAGTTCAACCCTTGGAAGTGCAGATTGATCACGATGCCTCGGTATCTGAGAGATCGCATAGAGTCACGTATAGAATACAAGGACAGTAGTTGTGAACAGTCAATTCGGACAATTATAATGTCGCGCACGAAAACTGCGCAAGGTACTGGTCTACGAACGGACAATGGTTCATTATTTAATAGAAAACAATGGCCTAAATGCGGTGGTAGCACATGCTTAGGAGCATTTACCTCTAGAAATTCTGAACTGATTCTATATACGGCTAAAGGAAGTGTTATAGTACGGAATCCAGTCAATTGAGGCAGATTCAGTGTTGTGCAATTACGCGTAAAAATATTTGTTTACATTTTTCACGTAAACAATGTAAATAATGATGAATTACGGTAAAATAAATGTAAAAATGTAATTAATTAGCGACATCTGCATGAGAATACGGAAATTAGTAAAATAATTTAAAATCCATTATTTTCTAGTAGATAATACAGCCATTTCAAGCAGCTACGTCTAATGTAGCTACTACAATAATTTATTTTGTAAATTATTACATACTGAGTAGTATCAATATTTTTAATAAATATCAATACACTTTTCTATCAGCAGATCCATCTATGATACAAAGGTTGAAATATATTTTTAATAGCTCAGTTAATCACTCTTGGCACTCACTCGGCAATAAAAATTTGCGGGGACTCAGAGAGCTTATACAAATTTTATTGGCTTTCTGGAAGCGCTAGTATCGAAAATATTTATCTCGTTATGAAACGCTGGATGTGGCATATTTGGCTGAATTCATCATGTAGGTTGTGTGGTTTGATTGTTGATGTTGGAATAACGCTGGGTGATTTATTGACGACTGCTTTTTGAATTAAAAAAATTAGGAATCACTCAATTAGAATTTTAGCGTAAATATGTTTACAGTTTTATACTAAATACACACACTTAAAAAAATTTGGAAAACCCAGATTTGCGAGCGTTGGTATGCTTACAGGAAATTAGAAACACAAACAATTATTTTAGCCAACAATAAAAATAAAATTCAAATGTCAAAATTTCAATAGATGTAATTACATGTACTGGTTGTATTATCGACTAGAAAATAACGTATTGTTTCCACTACTAGCCGTAGAAAAATGTTAGTTAATTATGAAAAATGAACACTCGATGTAATGCGATTATTGAAATGTATAAGGAGATTATAATTATCCCCCATATTGGTAAGAAAAATAAAACTCAAATAACAAAACAAAATGCAGTGTCATTTTAAATTTACGCTTACTACAATTCAGTAACAAATTCGGACTACTTCGACATAGTTAATATTATTATAGAGCAAGTGTTTCCCTTATCAAATTAATGTTCTTATCAATAAAAACCTTTATGGTTGGTGTGCCTTCTACGACTAGTAGTGGAAAAACTAGCATATACGCCACGCTTGAGAAGTGCTATTATAGCCCTCGCTTATTATAACCTTACTATAACTATAAACTCGCTCGGGCTATAATAGCATAGCAGATGTCACTAATTCATTTCATTTTTTACATTTGTTTTTGTTCCCACGCACTGGGCTTTTTTGTATTTATTTGGCTCTAGCTCCAAATTTGGTGCCATTTGATTTTTAATAAAATCATACACATTCTTATATACGTTGATTCCCATTCGTAATAATTCTAGCAAATTCCTTGCACTCAAGAGAACATCGAACATTTGTCTGCTCTGATTAAATGCAGACCATTTTAAAATCAAATGTTCGATGTCCTCTACAACCAAGTAGCTGTCACACAATTCACACTCAATCAAATTGCGTTTCTTCAAGCATTCTTTCCAATTTCCATCATGCAGTCTCATTTGTTCCATTGTTCTTGTCATTCTATTATCTCCCTTGAGTACGTTAAATAAAGTACTTCTTACCTTTCACCTGCCATTTTTCAACAAATTCTCTCTCCCATTTTCTCCACAGATTCACTCGAAAAACATGCGAAGTGCATCTCTTGCATCCATTAATTCATATTCATTTACGTCCTCAACCAAACAACCCCATTTTGCAAGTACATCGGCTCTTTAATTACCTCCAATCTGTAGGTGTGAAGGTATCCATTGAAGAATAACCGCACTCTCACACGACTGAAGATACTCATACAACATTTCCACATACACGTTACAATGAGTTCCCCCACCCTACTAATTAATTCCAATACATTCTGGGAGTCGGATAATAATACTACTCTCCTCCTTCCTTGTCTCATTGCCAACTTGATCCCTTCCATAATTCCAATCAACTCTACAAACATTATATACAGATGCTGGCATTCACTCGTAGTATTTTCTCTTTTCTTATTGACTGAATAAAAATTCCTACACCTACTCGATCATCAGTCACACTAGCATCTGTATACACTTCCACATGGGCAAAATAATTCATTCGCATTTTTAAAAACTCACTCTTAACCGATAACTCATTCATCATCGCTTTTGTTGTATCACCAAACTTTAAACACACAATTAGATTGCTCGAAGGGAATTTCGGATTTACAGGTCGAATTTTGGAAAATACATTGATACTTTCCAAAATCACCCGTGATCTTTGTGTCCTTTGGTAGTCCATCCCAATTTGCAATCTCTCTTTCATTCCATGCACCAATTTATTGTCCTTAGTCAACATTCGCACCGTCTCTCGCACGGTTATCCACTCCCTCTTACAATTAAAAGGTGAATCACCCAATTCAGACCACAAAGTGTGTATTGGGGTGAATTAATCGCTCCCAATACCACCCTGGTACATAAATTCTCCACATTCATAAACTTTTTAACACCAACGTTGGATCCATCATCACAATTTTTGATGACACTAGTGCCTTTCGTAACATATCAGTCACACCAGGATGAGTTCCCCATTTTGGTTTACTCACTCTTTTGATTACATTCAATCTACTCTTGCAATTATCGGCTAATTTTTCCATATGCACTTTAAAACCCAATCGCTTATCAATCCAGATTCCCAAATACCTATTCAAATTTACACACTCAATACACTTGCACGTCAACCATACGATTCGTTCGAAACGTCATACAACAACATTTTCTCGAATTTACATGCAAATTCATTTCAGTCAAACTTTCTGTTACCTGATTCATACATTCGTAAGCCCGACTTAAGGCCTCCTTGATGACCCACCCCTTGCCCAACAGGACAAAGTCATCTGCAAACTGCAGAATGACCTTGTCCGAGGAGTTGAAACCTATGTATCGAGCTCGTGTAAAGGTTGAAGAGAGTCTGTGAAATTTGTCTGCCTTGGGAGAGGCCTATATTCAGCGCTCCCTCCAACCTGTACTCTCTTCTACACAACAGTAATTTTATTTCATTCATGAACTCATACACCCAATTACAAATTTTCCAAGAAAACCCCAGGCCCATAAGGATCTGATAAAGTTTCCCCGGAACCACGTAATCATTTGCCCTTTTTATATCCAAAAATACCGCCACAACATGCTTTTTTTTCCTTTCGCACTTCCCACACAAACTTTTCTACACATTCATTAGCCGAGTGGTTGCGACTTAACCCAAAGGTGGTTTCCAACAAAATACTCTCATTTACAAATTTGTCTAGACGACCTTTCATCATACCATTCACAATTTTAACAAATACATTCAACATACATATCCCCCTGTAATTTGTTGCCAGATTTCGGTCCTGATCTCTTTTAGGAATAGGTACCACTCTGCTTTCCTTCCATTTTTCCGGTATTTGAATACTCATCCATACTTGATTGAGAATTTGAAGCAAGGCCATCTTGGCTTCGAATTCCAATCTGTCAATCATTTTATAACTCACTCTGTTAGTTCCGGGGGTCGTAGTTTTGGATGTTTCTAAGACCTCTCGAAACTCTTCCGATTCAACTTCCTTACACATGTCAATCATAAATTCACTTTCATTATCAGGTAACAAAATTTCATACCTATCGCTCAAATTACTACGTACATCCATCATCATTTTTAAAAGGACACCTCTATTCTCTCTGTCATCTAACACTGCATTTCTGCCTTGCGCTCTATATCCTCTCACTCTGTTAAACTTATCCCATAAGCGATAAAACCGATGCTGGCTTACAGAGATGGAATTTAAGGAAAAGGACACGGCTCTTGACCATAGATTCAAAAAAATTAAGAAGAGCCGATAAAATAGAAACACTGGGACAATTTTCGATATTCTTTCTCCCTTCACTCTTGAAAATTGGCTTAATGAACCTTAATTTCCAAACTGAAGGAAATAAGCCACTTGCCAAACTCGAATTGAAGAGGTAAATCAGCGGTTGAACCAAGGCACAAGCACACTCTTTTAACACACGAGGGTACATTTTGTTCGAGCCACAACTCATATTCACATTGAATATGTGCTGTAGTTTGTGCTTCGCTGCTGTATAAAATGGAAGTTAAACAACTTTTCCAACTTTGTGTTATGCATTTTTAATTCTAGCGCTTTTTGCATTTATGAATGACTGGCTGCAAAGTTATCAGTTCGCTATCAAACATTTCAAACGATAGTACAGTAAAGATTTTAATCTGTTTAACACTGTGTGCAATTACAATCGAGTCCTAAAACTTATAAGCAATTTTATTCCAACTGAAATTGCCACAGAACTTTTAATTGGGGCTCAGCATTGATGTTATACTTTACTGTTCAAACGGTATCAATGATTATTTTGAATTATGATTCACTAGCTCAAAGGTTTTGTTCTTTTAAGATTTGTATGCTCGTGTTGTCCATGAATTGTAAAAAGCGTGAAATCCGGTCATGCAATATTGCAGACATTGTAATCTCATTTTTGGAAGGTTATATTCCTAAATTCCTATGAATGTCGCTGTTTCTAGGAGGATTGGAGCGTTGACATTGCTTTTTGTACTTTGTTTTGGAATTGTTGGTTAATTTCTATAATACTCAGGATATAATTTTCCTCATTTTTCAGTTTTTGTATTTCTCTAGATAATTGTTAAGTAAAGTCGTTAATCTACAGGGTGGCTGAGACCAAGTGTTACCAAATGAAAACGCTGTAATTTTTTTAATTTTGATTATTTTTTATTGAAATTTCGTGGAATATGTTGAAAACATATTACATTTTATGAAAAACATGTTACTGCTCGATATGACCTCTTTTGGCTCTGATTATTTGATTCAGTCTTCGATAGAAAGCATTGCATGCTGACCGAACGTGAGCTTGCGGAATTTTATTCCATTCTCGAACAAGAGCTGACTTCAATGCATCAACACTTTCGTATTTTTTAGTGGACACCTTACTCTCCAAAATGGACCATATGGAGAAATCCATGGGATTCAAGTCTGGTGAATATGGTGGCCATTCTTTCGACGAAATCAGCTGCGGAACGCAATTTTGTAAAAATTGCCGTGTCTCTCGAGCTTTGTGTGACGGTGCCGAGTCCTGTTGGAATGTCCAACGGTTCGTACCAAAGTGTTTACATGCCCAAGGTAGCAAAGCATCGTTTAGGATCTTTTGGCGGTACACCTCTTGATTTACCTTGACTCCATGATCGATGAAAACCAGAGGAGTTCATCCATCTGCAGTCACTGCAGCCCAAACCATAACATAAGCTGGTGATTGCTTGCGCATGGCAACTCTTGTGTCCAAATTATCATTGGACTTGTGCTCTAACCAAACACGATCACTTTGTTTATTCACATACTGTTGAATGGTGAAAATTTTCTCATCAGAAAAGACAATTTTTGGAATCTCATCACGTTCGGCCAAGCCCTTCAATGCTCGTGTTCTTTCAAGCCTAACTTTTTTTGTGCCTCCGTGGAATCTTGAACTTTTTGTATCTTGTAGGGCTTCAAGTGTAGTTGATTGTTCAATATGGTTTGGATACTGTATCGTGAAACATGTAGACGTGCGGCTAATTGATTGGCACTTTGACGAGGATTTCGTTGGATTCGTTTCTTCACATTTCGTATCATTTCCTTTGATGTTGCTGTCTTTTTAGGACCGCCTCTGTTGCGTTTAGCGATGCTACCAGTTTCGTTGTATCGAGTTATGGTTCGATACACAAACATTTTATTCACATTCAAATGCTGGAGCTGACGAACTATTGCTGTTTGTGAATTTCCACCCAAATACAGTGCAATTACACTATTACGTTTGAATTCCAGTACGATTTTTTTATGAAGATATTAATTTAGAACAATTATTTTTTGACCACATGTAAACAACTAACCAAACTTCAATCTGTCAAAAAATTGACGCGCAAAAATGACAACTACACAAATGACAGCAGAGTGAAGTCATTATCATTTGGTCTCAGCCACCCTGTATTTTCTTGTGGAGCTTTGGTTTGACGCCACTTAGTCCCTAATTTTTTTCTTATCCCTTAAAATTTTTTTTATTTCTTTTGGATAGTTATTTCCTTTAAGCCTTTTTTATGTCTGGGGTACTTCCTTAACTCGATTGTTGTGTGCCTGTGACAACAACCATTTTTGATTACAAACAATCCGATTAGATCTGATGTTTTCCTCGGTCATTGAAGTCGCCACCTATTATGAACTTTGTGTCTAAAAGGTTGAAGTAACCTGATTATTGATTTTTCATGTCACTACAATAGATTAATTTTGTTGTTGTATTTACAATTGTAGCTTGATGCCAAAGCTCTACCATCCATTTTTAATGTCTCTCGTCAAATGTACTTAATTTTGCACATATCTCTTGCAAGATTTGCCAGCATCTTTCTTCTGAGATTTTATTCTGTACCCCTATTTGCTGCTCTTAATTTTGCTATTTCCCATTTTTTGATTTGTAATCTCACATCCTAGCGGGATAGCTTTTAGCGTATATGTATTTCAGTTGGACGTGTTTTTAGTTGTTGCATTCTGCAGATTGGTGATGTCTCGCATACATAACTCATCTTGTCATCGTTATATTTTATTAGTGATTCCGTTTCCAAACTACACCCTAATATCTTAGGCATTCCATGACTTTTATCGATATCTACTTCGCGAATGAATGGAAGAATAAACATGTTTAGGCCTTCCATCAGTCTCCGCTTGGAACCATATTTGGTTGGGTAATAGGAGGTGAAGTGGACACGAGTGCATTGGCTACAATATGGATGAGCTACTTCAACAGTTTTGGGAAATTGAAAATATCCCAAAAATAAAACGACTAACAGCGGCAGAGCAACAATGCGAAAAATTAGTTGCCGAGACCACATACCGACTCGAGCACGGGAGGTTCACTGTCAAAGTCTTTAAATTTAGCATTATCCAGACAAAGAGCAATGGAGAGAAAAATTAGTAGAAATCCAGAATTTAAATGCTTTTACATCAAATTCATGGAGGAATATAAGCAGCTAGTACATATGACGGATTAGAATTTGATGCATCCGCGAAAACATCCAACGGTGTTTCATTGAATGATACTCTCATGGGCGGACGTTCAGTGCAGCCAACACGCAGTGCAATAATATTACGTTTCCGCTGGCATAAAATTGCTATTAATGCTGACATAGAAAAAATGTACCGGCAGGTTATGGTCAGTGACGAATTTATAAAATAGCAAGCAATTGTATGCCGGAAAAACGAGAATGGCCCAATACGGTATTACATTCTAACAACTTTAACATATGGCACTGCAGCAGCTCCGTACCTTGCAACGAGAGTTCTGAACGAGATTGCGAATATTCATGGTAAAACGTATCCTACGGTCGCGACCGCACTGAAAGAATGTACACACGTTGATGATACTATGGCCGGTGCAGATAATGTCGGCCAAGCTATAAAGTTAAAGAATCATCTGGTTAATGCTAGCAGACGCTGGGATGAGATTAAGGAAATGGGTTTCAACTCAGAAACTTTTCTGCAAAACACGCCAATAGACGACAGAACGGAATCGCTTAAAGATTTGTCACAAGACGGGATAATGATCATGGTATTAGGGCTGCACTGGGATCCCAAATTGGGATCATGTTCTTATCATGTTAGAATGGGCACCGCGACATTGGCAAAGAGAAAATTGTTGTCCGAATGCAGTCAAATGTTTGATTTATTAGGATAGGATGGCTGTCGCCAGTAATTATAAAAATTAAAATATTATTTCAAAGACTTTGGCTGATTTCTGGGATCTGACTGGGATGAACAATTACCGCAAAATGTGGAACAGAGCTAGTTAGTAATCAGAGAGCAATTACAATACATCGGGCAGATTCAAATACCGAGATGGTTGAGAACGTTTTGCGAAAGCATCAAACTCCATGGTTAATGTGACGCCGGCGAACGGGCGTATGCAGCTGTCATTTACGTGAGCATCAGATTGATCCAGTGAAAAAGATATCGCTGGCTCGATTGGAAGTATGCGCAGCCCATCTGTTACCTAAACTAGTTAAATCAATCAAATAAGTATTACAAATACCTGCATCAGACAATATTTGTTGAACCGACTCAACTATAGTGTTGGACTGGTTATCGGACGTCCCAATAAGCTGGAAGACCTTTGTAAAAATTCGAACGTTCCAGATTCTGTAGGTGACGAAACGCGATAATTGGCGGCATGGGCTTACCAATAATAATCCGACAGGCTGTGCTTCACAAGGTCTTCTACCAAATGAACTAGTCAACCATCAACTCTGGTGGTGTTCGCCAAGTTGGTTATATTGTCATTCGAAAACTTCGCCAAAGCATCTCCTACACTAACAAAGAGGAACGGTCAAAATTCTACATGACGCTAACAACAGAATGTCGAAAAGGTAAATTTGCTCTAGAGTTAATCGATAGATTTTATAATTTCAGAAAGAAAGTTAGAATCACAGCGATGGTTCAGAGATTCGTAAACAACATGCATAAAGGAAAAGTGAAGCGCTTACAGCCGTTAGCGGTACGTGAATTAGAAATTCAATCAAACCAATTTGTAAACAAAACCAAGCCGAATACATGAAAACCGGGTTGCTGGCAGTTTAACGGTGCGAAATACTACTACATTCGAAGGTAGAATAGGACACAAAACACCCAATCGTAGTACCACCATCAGGACTGGCCAAATGGATTATTAAGGACTATCATGATCGATATCACCACGCAGACTTCCAGCTCTTGTCAACGATATTACGACAAAGATGTTGGTTAAACAAAGGAAAACAACAAATTCGACAAGCGATTAGGCAGTGTCGGCAGTGCTTCAGAGCAAAACCAATTCCAATGTTGCAAGAAATGGGAAATTTGCCGAAATTTAGAGTTTAACACGTTCGAGCGTTCCTGCAAGTGGGTACTGATTATGTTGGGCCAATCAAAATATTTTATAAGAGAGATAGAGGTCAGAAACCATTTAAAGTCTGCGTGTGCTCGTTTGTGTGTACATCGACGAAAGCAGTACATATAGAGATAACAATGGATTTAACAACAAATTGTTTTTAGACAGACGGGGTTTGTGCACTGACATATATAGCGATTGCGGGTCAAATTACATCGGCGCAGAAAAACCATTGCAAGAGGTTTATAAATTCTTTAACGATAATACTAACAAATCGTATAATTCTGATTTAAGTGAATAAAGCACCTGGCATTTCAACCCACCAGTAGCTTCCGATTTTGGAGGTTATGGGAAGCGGCCATGAAGTCGATGAAGTATAATCTAAAGCGAGTTTTTGAGAAGCCATTCTTACCGTCAAAGAACTCCAGATTCTGCTCACCGAAATCGAAGCTACACTAAACTATCGGTCTAGTTGTGCCTTACATAATGACGCAGATATTGATGTATTGACTCCAGTGCATTTCATTGTGGGACATCCATTGGTTTTAGTACCCGAGGCAAACATCACGTCCGTAAAATTAAGCACATTAAACCGATGGAAAATGTTTCAGCAGATGAGACAACATTTTTGGCAAAGATGGCATGTTGAGTATGTTACGTCGATGCAAGCAAGAACAAAGTGGGAATCTGCCAAACCGAATGCAAAAATTGATGATATCGTGTTACTCATTGACAAAAATCTACCACCCACTAAGTGGGTACTTGGTCGCATAATGCAATTGTTTTCTGGAAATGACGAACTGGTTCGAGTGGCTTCCATCAAAACAAAGACTGGAATTTTTCGGCGAGCAATACACGCGTTATGCAAGGTTTCTGTTGAATCAGACGATTAAATACTAGGGAAATGTTGGATCCTAACCTAAAATGTTAAGAGAACAATTGAAATTAATAATTCATTTGTATACAAGTCAGCTGATTGGGTATCCGACTGTACGGTTGCTGTTTTGTTTACTTATGTCAAAATTTTTGAACAGTAAAACAAACAAATTTTGTACTAGATTATAGCAATTGTATAATCAGGCTTAATGAGGTAGACGTTAATATTTTTGACTTTTTGTAAAAAAAGTTGTAAAGATAAGAGGTAAAGATGATTGATTCAAATCCTGTTGTGGAACTAACTTGCACTTAAGTTTTGATTAATAAATAATAATTATAACGTTGTGCAAAATCTTTATTATTTATTTTTGTGCTACGCTCTCATACACGGAGTTGTAGAAATTATCCCAGTAAAGTATGGTTGGGGTTCCCCGATTATGAGTATTTTACACAAATAACTGAACACCACTGTATATCTAATTCCTGAGAATCCTAACCATTCTTCCAAATGGATGCCCCGAATCCATAACACCTTGATATTTGAAACCGGTTCCATTTATATTTTGGCCTTTCATTTTAAAACAACTCCGATATGGATCAATCGCCCACGAGTAGGTTGCAAGTTAAAAGGTGTAACTGGAAATAAAATTGTATTCGAAACACAAAATTATAATCTAAACATTAAAATTTATCAAATGAAATCAATTTGTGTGCGAGTACATGAAAAATCAATGATTTATTTACATTAAACATTACGTGTTTATTTGTATTCCGGATAAAATGCTGCTATAAAATGAAATCCAATAAATTCACCATCCCCGATATTGTTACGTTTTGTTGTTGCTCTTGGTATTTGAAAATAAAAAGGCAAATACAATTTTTAAAAAAAAATGTTAAATAAGTAGTTCATTTTATTTTCGTATGTATAATGCAACAAAAATCTGTTAAAAACTTACTTTGGTACAGAATTAACAAAATAAAATATATCTGGATAAATCGTTGCCAATTTTATTTTCAAAAGTTAGAACCAATTTAGACAGCTAAATATGTATCGTCGTTTTGAGGCAGACAACATTTTATAAAATATTTTGCTTTTTTTTCGCCTTCATAATTGTCTATGAATAATTTTGCAATTTGCAACGTAAATATATAATTTCGAGGTGTTCTTCGACGGCGTCTTATATCTTCAGCTTGGCAATATTTTCTTTTCCTTTCATGCATCCATAACAATTTTTTGGGGAAATGAACTCGTACGTTACGTATACGAGTACATAATTTTTTTTTATAAATTACCAATTTCGTTTTAGATACTCGTATAATATCCATCTATACCTTTTCCGCTTTGATTACAAAATGGGACGCATGGCACCACAAACACATACACATGTTCTACATATAACATCCTAATTGAATTACATTAATTTTCAACTATGAAAATCTTAAATCCCGAACATGTTTCGAATATACATATAAGTATTTTTAATAATTAATTCGATGGTACGTATGTAAAAGACGAAACGTACATATACTTATATACGGATGGGAAAAGGTAATCAGGTCAGGAATATAACGAGATCAAACTATACATGGAAAATGTTAAGATTTACCATATGCCCTAAATGTATAATTTTTTGGTTCGCTCTTGTTTGTTGGTTTCTCCTAATCTAATTAAGAAAATTAAAAATCATAAAAACGTTTTTGCCTTATTTCTTATTAAAAGGAGCTGTATATAAGAAAATTTACTTAAAATTCTAATTTCACACATAATAATAATTTAAATACACGTATCAAAATCACAACGCACTTACTTTTTATTCAGGTTGTTACTTTTATATATTTTAATCCATTTTTTCTTTAAGCTAATTAAATTTTATTTCTTAAAATTTATATCCTTTTCTTTAGTTTTGTATGGAACCTACGTATATAAAATATTCTTATATTATTTAAATATCTGGAAAGAATAGAATATATAATGGATATACGTATATTTAACAAAACAAAAAAATTTGCTCATCCTTAAATATTTTTTGTTGTTGTTTTATATATTTTTCCTGATCTCTTGAGAATATTTTCTTCTTACGTTTTTTTGCTGCTCGTTTAACTTATTATAGAAAAATGTATATTTGTGGGTGGGTGTGTGTGTGTGTGTGTGTGTGTGTTTGTAAAAAATTCAAGAACCAAAATATAGAAAACTAGCAAGTAGCAACAACAAAGCACACAAAATTAAGGATTTTATAAAATTTATTTAAAAGGATAATGACGGAAACTTGGAAAATCGAGGAAGACGAATGAAAATATATTTTCCTTATATTCAACTTAGTTTTTTGAATAATTGAATTTATGTAGATAGGTAGGTTGGTAATAATTTATGCGTGGGTTTAAACTATTGACGTGCAGGATTTTTGGGATTGTGATGGAATTCAGATAAATCAAGGTCCTAGGAGTCTTCGATATATAACAACAAAATGTTTACGATTTATGATTATTCATGATGTGCCTGCTGAGAGTTTTCCTTTAAATAGGATTTGAACAAAAAATATTAACACCGCGTGAAAAACGTTGGCTGAACGCTTATAAAACTGCGGCTTCGCTGGGAAGTTAAATAGGATAAACCGAACGTATTATCTAATCGAATCTAATCTAATAAATATACAGGGTGTGCAAGAATGAATGGATAAGTCTGAAGCACCTTATAGTAGAGCTATTGGGCGCTCAAAATAAAATACATAAAAAAAGTCTATTTTTTCACATTAGTTTACGTTTCCGATCACATAACAAATCGATCACGGCTACAAATAAATTAAACCCATCGGTTTTAATTAAATCCATTGGTGTTATAACATTCTTAATGGACAATACCATTAGATATCCAGTAAATAGTATCAGCAGCTATTGCACTTTTTTGAAAAAAAAAAAAAATCTAAACTTTTATTTTCAGCACGAAATGTGGTATAGTATATTGTATAATTAGGAGGAAAAGTACTGCATTCCCGGACGATAGTAGAAATTGGCGGACGAGGCGATAGCCGAGTCCGGCAACCACGGGAGTCCGGGGATGCACTTTTCCTCCGAATTGTACATACTATTTTAACTCCGATCGGACTTTAAAACGAATATAAACCCAAAATAATTTTTAGTATTATTCATTAATTATCATATTAAGAAATCAAAACAAAGTAAAAAATCTAAAATAATATAAAATTATTGCTTAGTTAGCCACGACATCATAAGACATAAATACATTTTGTTTTTTTTTTTCAAAAGTTGTCAAGTTTGTGTATCTATTTGATTTATAAAAAAAGTCTGAACGAAAATTAAGGGACATGGACAGTGAAAGCGAATTATCCTTATCTAGTACCCCGCCGGATATAGTGGAAACAGCTAATTCAGCTACATGTGATTTACTCCCGCAAAAATCGAAGGGAAAATACGAAAATGCTTATAAACGCTTTATGGATTATCGTCAATCTAAACATATCAAATCATTTTCGGAAAACGTCATTCTGGCGTATTTCGCTGATTTATCTACAAGATTGAAACCATCCACATTATGGTCAAACTACTCAATGATCAGGTCGATACTGGTGGTTAAAAATAATGTGGATATTGCAAAATACCAAAAATTACGTGTCTTCTTGAAACGCAAATCCGACGGATATAAAGCGAAGAAATCAAAAATATTAACTATGAAATATGTTCAACAATTCATTTTGGAAGCTTCAGATGATTCGTTCCTAGTTACTAAAGTAAGCATGTAGGTATTTAAAACGATTATTATTTGTATTTACACATTAAATTCAAATATGTTTCCGGATAAAATACAATTCACACTGCAATATTTTTTTCTATATAATATTATGATTGTTTTTTGTAGGTTGCGTTAATTTTTGGAACCGCTGGTGCTTGTCAACGGGATGAACTAGTCCGCATGAAAATTACTGACATTAGTGATTTGGGATCTAAACTTTTAGTTAAAATCCCGAATAACAAGACAAATAAACCACGATCATTTATCGTAAACGAAACTTATTTAGAATATTACAGAAAATGTATAGCTTAGCGTCCAAAAGATTTAAATTCTTTGCGTTTTTTTTAAATACACAAATGGTAAAGGTTTCAAACAAGTAGTTGGCATACATCAGTTTGGTAAAATGCCACAAAATGTTGCTACATTTTGAAAATTTCCAGACGCAAAATAATACACAGGGCATTGTTTCCGCCGTTCATCTGCGACAACTTTAGTTGATAATGGCGCAGATTTAACATGCTTAAAAAGATTTGGAGGATGGGAGTCATCGACTGTTGCTGAAGGGTATATCGATGAATCCGTTATCAATAAAATTGAAGTTGCTTATAAGATTTTCGATACAACGGATAATGAAACAGCCGATGCAAATAAATATAAAGTTTTCATAATTCAAAAAATCATCGGAACAATGAGAGTGCCGATGGTGGAATTTAGTGTTGTCAAGTGAGCGTGGTGTCTAAAATGTGTTCAAAAAATTGTGTACAAAGACACCACGCGAAATTGAGAACAATAAATTGTACACTCGGCAATGAGTGTTCCGATAATTTTTTGAATTATTAAAGAATTAAGTGAATTTGGCCCCAAAGGCACTTCCACGTGTAGCGCCATAACGCCAATCACAACATGCAAATTATCTTCAAATTTTTTGTACACATTTTAGACACCATGCTACGTTGAGAACAATAAATTCCACACTTGGCATTCATTGTTTCGATGATTTTTTGAATTATTAAAGAATTAGGTGAATTTGGCCCCAAAGGCACTTCCACGTGTAGCGCCATATCGCCAATCACAACATGCAAATTGTCTTGAAATTATTTGTACACATTTAAGACACCATGCCAAGTTAATAACAATAAATTCCACACTCGGCACTCATTGTTCCGATCATTTTTTGAATTATTAAAGAATTAAGTGAATTTGGCCCCAGAAGCGCTTCCACGTTTAGCGCCAGATCGCCAATCACAACATGCAAATTGTCTTGAAATTGTTTGTACATATTTTAGACACCATGCCAAGTTGAGAACACTAAATTCCATACTCGGCACACATTTTTTCGATGATTTTTTAAATTGAAAAGATTTTAAAATTATTATTTTTTGATAATTTATGTATCTACTTTTTGAGTCTACACTTTTCGTTAAAATGTGTAGCTACACTTTTCATTAACGTTAAGTACTTCTTACCGGTCTTTAGAGATTCGTCTGGTACTAATATTTCAACACTCTGATCGACCAGCAGGTTCCTTATGGAGATGATCCTATTGTGTCTGTTAATAACTCTATCCTTCTGTTGATTTGTTCGTTTACAGATATTGCTGGTTTTTTTGGTCAATTAATCGTTTAGGCTACCGTTAATCATTCGTAGATCTGATGCATCTGAACTTCCTGCTATCCATTTCCAGGCTGTTCCCAACGTGTCCCACCGTCTGTGCCGCTTAGGTTTTGGAGGTTTTATTTCGTACAAATTTTCATATAGTTTTCTATACTCTTTCGTTGGACAGTGGTGTAGAGGCCCAACTTGTCGCTTGTTTTTTCTCTTACTTCTTTTTCTCTTCTCTTTTCTTATCACTAACAGTGTATCTGAATTTAAGCTCTTGATTTCTCTACGTGCGCTGACACAAAATATATAATACCAAAATTTTATTACTATAACAAATATTAAATTAAATAAGGACATCTTCTGAAAAAAAATAATTAAAAATTTAGAAATTTTGTATTTATCATCTTTTTGTTTCTTTTAATATTTCCATTTATTTTGAATGTATTCTCTGTTAAAAAATTCGCTTTCTTTTTAATTCCCCTCGATTGAGTTTTAGTTCTAATGTTAGGTTTACAAAATATTGATTGGTTATCACTCATTTCCGGGGGTTCTTCTTTCTTATTATTTTGTCTAATAATTGTCCTTATTTGTTTTTCTATTCTATTTTTTTACATTCTTGAAAATTTCCATTGAATTTTCTTTTATTTCAACTGGACTCACACCGTTTCCTTGACTAAAAACTATTTCGTTTGGTGTAAATCCAGTTGTTGAATGTACCGAGCCATTGCAGAGTGCTACGGAAAGCTCTATGATTGTTTTTGAGTCTGTGTTGGGTTCTTTATTTTTATTGGTGTTATATATTTCAATAATTGTAGGAAGCGAGGAAGCGAGGAAGTGTATTCCAATCTTACATCTAGGGTGCTCAGATACTCTTTAAATTGTATCGACCGGAATGTTGTCTCGTGGCCTGTTATTATTAGGTTTGGGATTCCAAATGTTGCAAAATATTTGGTTATTGCGCTCCTAATGTTTACTAGATTTTTTGTTTCTATTTGTATCATGTTCAAATGCTTGCTTAGAGAACGAGTCTACTACAGGCAGAAAGTTGATTTTATTGATAATGTAGATATCGATATGCACCCTTTCAAGCTGTTTGTTTGTTATCGGGCTGGGAGATATTTTTATATTGTAGGGCTTCCGGCCGTACTTATGCGCGCTACAAATTTCGCAATCGTTGATGTAACTTTTAATTGTTTTGACTAAGTTTGGGTAATAATAGGCCCTTCTTACTTGGTTTTCTACTTCCTTGATCCCTCTATGTGCTCTGTCGTGCTCTTTTACAACTATAGCGTCTTGTCTTTCAGAGCTCGTTACATCTACCATTTTGCTGACGAAAACGAAGTGGCCTACTTGAGAGAAATGTTCTTTACAAATTTCTTGAATTTTTTCGTAATGGATTTCTGGTTCTAAAATTGCGGACCGTTTCCGTTTGTGGAATTTTCTTAGGTAATACAAGATGTCCGGTTTGTCGAAGTTGGGTTTTATTATTATTATTCTGTTTGTTTTTGGGAAAACTTCTTCTGAGATTATCGTGTCTAATTCGGAAATTCTTAGCATAATCTGATTTTTGTAGTATAGTTAATAGGACGCTCCGAGAAATGGATATAATAATCATCTGAGGTGTTGGCTGAATATAATGTGTCCTCGTCGCTTGAATCCTTATTGATTCGTTCTCGGTCTCTTGACCGGAAGAAAATATTTCATTAGTATTTATTTCTTTTGCAGTGATTGGATCGGCAGTTAGCATCCTGCTTAATGCATCAACTACTACGTTAGTCTAGTCTTGCCTTGTTTGTATACTACGTCCTAATCGTAATTTTCGAGTTCCAAATGCCATCGTAATACTTTCGTGTTTTTCTCGGACGTTTTTATAAAGGTGAATGGTTTATAATCGGTTACAAGTGTAAACCTGTTACCGTATAGGTAAGGTTGATACTTTTTCACTGCCCAGATGATAGCAAGTGCTTCGTTTTCGATCGTGGCATGAGAGTGTGGCAAGAGTTCTCGATGCGAATGCGATTGGTCTTTCAATTTAATCGCATATTTGGAAGATAACGGCGCCTGCAGCGTGTTCAGAAGCGTCTGTTGTTAAAATAAAAGGTTTAGAAAAGTCGGGATATGCCAATATTTGGTCGGTTGATATAATTTTTTTTTTAAGTTTCGAAGGATTTTCTATGTTCTGGATCCATTAGGTTCACTCTGGCTCCCTTTTTCAAAAATTTGGTCAAATTTAGGGTAATTTTAGGATAATCCTGTATGAATCGTCGATAATAACCCGATAAACCACGGAATTGCTTGATTTGTCTTGGGGTTGTTGGTATTGGCCATTCGAAAATTTTCTGGGCTCTGTCAGGATTTGGTTTGACTTCTTCCTGCGTGATTGTGTGTCCCTAGAATTCTGTCTCTTTTTTAAGAATCTCACATTTATCAGGTTGAATTTTGAAATTAAATTGTAATAACGTTCTAAAAACTTCACCCAGGTTTTTAATGTGGTTAGATAAGTTGTGGCCTATGACAAAGAGGTCTTGAAGATATACGTAACAAATTCTCCCTATTAGTCCGTCTAAGACATTGTTCATGGCTCTTTGGAACTTTGCTGGACCATTTTTTAAGCCGAATGACATTCGTGTAAACTCGAAGTGCCCTTTATCGGTGGAGAATGCTGTTTTTTCTTGCGATTTTGTATCCATTGGGTTTGATGAAAGCCGGATTTGAGATCTATCGTTGAGAAATATATGGATTTCCCGAGGTATCCAACAGTTCTTCAATTTGCGGGATTGGGTACTTGTCGCTAACCTTCCGAGTACCTGGCGCATCTGCTTTGTTTGGCACCACCCATATGGGTGACGAATACGGTCTGCTTGAATTTCTTATGATTCCATTGTCCAACATCTCTTGTTCGTGTTCTTTTACATCTCTTTTTAATGAATGAGGATACCTATATGCCTTGGTGTATACAGGTGCTTCATCTTTTGTAGTAATTGCGGACGTTTTGCGGACTACGTTTTCTATTGTTTCTTTACTCACATGCATGTTTTTATGTACGTTTATTGGGGTGATTGTTTCGAAATTGTTTACCGTCAATTTCAATTTGGGTGTGTTTTCAGGAGGTTTCGGGATGTTAGTCCAAACGTTTACAGTTCTTTCGTAATTGTCCGCTTTATACAATCCTGGTTGTAGTATGATCTCGTCGTTTAGTGATTTGTTGTCTGACATTATCCATTCGCCGTTTTCGTTAGTTTCAACCGTTAATATGTGATTATAGAAATGGTGAAATGGATAGTATCTGTGAAATTTTAAGGATTTGTACAGAAGTGTAATGGTGCCGGATTTATAATCAATTCTGGCCGCCATTTGCGCCATTGATTCGGATCCTAATATTCCTAATAAATTGATTTTTTTTTTGTTACTTTCTGTATCCCTAATATATTTTTTATCGCTGAGCGGTTGGATGTTAGCAGGTGACAAGGTATTATGTTTGGTTTTATTATATTTTTATTCGCCCCTGTGTCTATTAAAATTTTGAGCTGGATTTTGGTGAGGCTATTACAACATTTTATGTCTAAATTTACACAGGAAGGCATACGTCTCCTCCAAGTTTTTCGGGTTTGCCGCTTGGGCATACCCGAAGTACGATTTCCTTAGCCCCGAAATAAAGGCTGCCAGCGCGTCCTGCTCTATGAAGGCACAAATTGACTGCCAAGAAGCATTATAGACCGAATTTTGTCTAGCAAAGGTTTTTATATTCTGCATGATTTCTTTGGCTTTGTTGTAAAAACTATGGACTGATATGGTGTCAAGTTGTTTATGGGCTCAAAGCTAAGGGACTAAGGGACTTATAATAGGAGAGTTCTTGTTTTTTTCCCAGTGTTTCTAATAGAATATCGTTTATTTCATAGAACGTTTCTGAATCCCCGGCGAGACATATAATATCCTCCGCCTTGCCCTCAATTTGCTTGTAGGTACATTCTAATTTGTTGAGCAATCTTTAGCCAAGCTGTAACCTGTTTTTTATCAATGTTTATATCAAACGGCGGAATCAATTTAATAGGATCTGGGATCCTATATAAATACATTGCATTTTGATTGTTAAGTGTTTGTTCTCGTGTGATGAGTGTACCTATCTCAATTTTTTGGTTCTAGAATGTCAACAATTGGTCATGTTGACTTTGCTTCTCGTTTAGTTGGGCGAGTTGCTGCGCAATTGCGGGCGGTTAATTGTGCAGTAATTTGCTATGTTTCGCTCAGTTTTGGGGGCATTGGTTCTTCTTCCGACTCCATATTTCTATTTTTTAGATAGATATCGAGAACCTTTCCCCTTCCCGAACTTTATTATGTGTTAGGAATCTTGGTGATACCCTATTTCGTCTTTTCACGTCTATTTTATAGTGCGTGATGGTTAACGACTTCCGCTAATTTTGTGTCTATCTTATGGTGCACAAAACTGCCTACTAGTTGTGTCTGTCTCGTAGTGCACAGTTTTCGTATTAATCGCATCTATCTTTTAGTGCATGTTTAACTAAAGCCTCAGTGAAGTTTGTGTCTATCTTGTAGTGCACAAATTCAAAAAGGTTGTTTATTCATTAGTTTTGGGACTCGGATTACTGTGTCTATCTTGTAGTGCACAATAAAATTTCACCCGTTAATTTAATGAAATTTAGATATAAAGACACATAAAAATAAAACTTTTACCTTAATCTCCGGTTGTCGTGGTATTTTCTGGTTTCGAAAGCTGACAAGCGTGGCGTGGCATGGTCACAACTCCTATGAACAGTATTCACTTTTAGTTCCGGATGTTATGATTTTTGAATTCTTCGAACAAACCTGGATAACTCAGAGCGAGTATATTCTACTCCCTTTTATTCTTAAAAGAAAAGGTATTCTCTGAATGACCCTATTGGTTTTAGTCTACGCGACAGAGCGAGTATATACTACTCCCTTAGGAAGGAATTTTCTGTTCGCGTGTGAAAAAACTCAATTTGGACAGAGTAGTCGAGCGAGTGTATTCCATTCCCTTTTTTTATAAAGGTATTTTCTACTACTCAGGTTTACACGAAAACGTCAGAATCGTAATAGGCCAACTTTAATTTTGGTTTTTATTCATCGACATGTTTGCACTATTTTTCACTACTCTCGGCTGCGCCAATTAAGTATTGGGTATGACATTAATTATAAAAATATTAAATTTAAATTAAATTTTATTTAACTTTATTAAACAAACATACGTGGGTAACCGCAGCAAGGAAACTTTCGAATTTCAAAATGAAACTTTGCATACCGATTAAGCCCAGTTTGTGCTAATTAGTGCTCACGGGAAAAAATTAGTGCTAGTCCAGGAGCCGAAAAAATGGGGGAAAAAAATTTCAAATTTCGCTTAAAAGACAGAATAAATAAAACCCGATTTCTAGAAAAAAAACAGAAATATTTTAAGCCTAATTTTAAAACTTTCTACAGGCCGCTAAACTTATGAAATTTGTGCTTATCATAGAAATATAATTTTCATAAATTTTCATTCATAAATCGAGGAAAACCAAACCAGCCCCTGAAAGATACTATATTTAAAAAAAACGGAGATATATCGTTCAATAATATTTGTGTTGAACAACAAATAAAACAATAGAAATAAAATGTTCTAAAATCCAAGGCATAAGCAATTCAGATAGTATATTCCTGTCAGGTATGTTCATTGCCATCCCAAAAATATAGTGACTCAATTTGTGCTAATCCAGAATTGGCCCAATTCCCTTGAACAACATCAACCGTTGAATGAATAATTTTCTAACAAAAAATGTTCTAGAAACCAATGAAGTTGGCAATTCTAATTAAATATTCCTATCAGATATGTTCATTGGTTTAGATATTTCAAAAGTAATTTTAGAAAATTTGTAATGTTCAATAATTATTTAAATTTGAACATTTGCATTATATTGCATCGATTAGGCTCTGACTTGACTATTATTGCTGTAAATTGTTTTTATTTGTTACTGATACATAAAGGAGATTGTCGTTTTTGTTACTGAGAAAATGTAAAAACGGACAAAAATAAATTAAAACAATAAATCATTTGCGATTTAAATTATTTTATATTTCAATTCAAATTATAAATCATTTTAAAAATTCAATTATCGATCAAACTTCGATCACTAAACTAGAACTCCTGCAATTTCAGGTTCGAATTCGCATCCTTCGAAGTCGAAGCCGGGTCTATTACTTGAATCTTCAAAAGATTCGGCTGGACCCATAATAACTCATTGTAGTATTTAAGGCTGTTGATCGTATTTCAGTCTGGCCAAAAATGCTTTAGCAATAAATTTTTTACATCCCGCAGCTTAAGTGGATCTACACATTTTGCTCCGGCTTTGATTTCATCGGGTTTTATGGATATTATTGATCTTCCTACTTTTGTAATAGCTTTAGAGACACAAAAGTCATTATTATAGTGTATTTCACCTTTTATTAAAATATTTTTACAAGTTGTAGAACGTTTTAAATAATATTGTTTGCATTCATATGTCATATGCTATATGTTGTTCATATAGCACTTTTCTAATCCATGTTCTTGCAGTCTTCCGCCAAATGAACTAAAGTGGCAGATTCCGCAAAAATATCAACGTATTATTTAGGATCCGAAGTTACCTCTATTCGTTGTATTTTTTTTCGATATGGCCAAATACTCGATCGGACGGTAAAAATGAATGGCCGACAACAAGAAAAACCAACTGTATATTTCGAATATTTGGTGGTGCGTTGGACGATAGCCATTTGCAACACATTCCGATAACGGTAGAGTTTTTATTTTGGCCACTACATCCGTCTGCGACAAGAATTATTTTGTTGGAGTTTTCAATTTGAATTTTATTCAGACAATCAAATACCGCTGAAGCAATTTCGTTGGAGCTTTTGTCGAACTTTTCTTCGGTCCAATAATACGAAAATACATTTTCTTTTAATAAATTAGATTTCGACGAGCCTTTCACAATCACAAAATTGTACATGTATAGCTGTCTAAAATAGATTTCGATTTTCTTCTGGATGTTAAGCATCTTTAATGTTTTACATTTATATGCAAATCTTTTGAAGTATATCTTAAAAATTAATTAAAAAGTAGTTTAAACGATATGTTCATTAATAGATTAGGTACAATCTAAAAATTTGTGTTTTGACAAACCTGAGTTTTTTGGCCACGTTACGTTGCCACTGATTCTTGCTTTATTCGTTTTCTTGCCTTTGACGGAGTTACCGGTGATGCATTCACTTCCATTATTTTATGGATAATATTGTATAAAGTTTTTGTTGAATATAAAATATTTTTGAATCAAGTACACGTGTATGACCACTTTCGAGATGAACAAAAGACTGACGAGCATCACATTAAAAAAAGTATATTGCAAATTATAACGAGTTTTCACGTGTTGAAAATAAATCAAAACAATATTATTGTTTCAACTTGTTAAAACGGAGCTTGTTGCTTTTGATATTGAGCAACAAATTTTATCGAGATTTTGCCGTTTTTGAAACTAATTAATAATATCATGTGATATTATGCGAAAAGTCGCACAAGAAAGGCGACTCACCGTGTGTAAAATCCCGTTTCAGTAGAAAATAATAATAATAGTAGATTATGGCTGGATCCGAAATGTGATTTTTTAGTGTGCATTTTCGGTTTAAAAATGTGCATTTTCGGAATAAAAAAAGCGTATTTATATTTTTCGGTATATCATAAAAAACTGTAAATGGATCACACTTCATTGTATACTTATCTGCCAAAAAAATAATTTTCAAGAATGGATGCAGTAGCTGTAATTTATTTCAATGTAAATAAAATTATGTTTTGCTGCATAATTTTATAAGAATTTATATAGTGTGATTAGATATGTTCTGGAAAGTAAAATAAAGACACAAATAGTGTGTATAAAAATGCGTTATGTACAAGGATAATGCAAATTTTATATTTTCTTTTTTTATAGCGACAGCCGTATTGTAATGAAAATTTGATTTTTTTTTTAAAATCATATGTCTTTAATAGGACTATTAAAATGGAGCGACATGTCCGATTAAAGAGAAACACATTTGAAAGTTTGTGTCTTTCTCTTTGTGAAACAAGAATTTAATTACAATGCTGGTGGTTGGACAATCGAATTTGAGCTGTACATGTTTTTGTATTGGCTGGCGGCAGGTCCATCATATCGCATCGTATCACAAACGTTTCACGTTCCCAAATCATGAGTTTTTGACATAGTGCAAAGATTATTGGATGCATTTGCATACAATATTAATTTAATAATTAAATATCCAAACGAAAATCAAATAGAAACAGTTGGGTACGGATTTTCTAGGCTGGCTAATAATTCTTGTTTCCAAAATGCAGTTGGTGCCATTGATGGTATATAAATAAATTTCGATACGCTTATGGGGAAATCAAATTAAGATTTTTTTTTATATTTTAGGTTGTCACGTGGCAATTATTGCACCATTAAAACAACAACAAGTTTATTTTTGTAGAAAATTATTTACGTCAATTAATTCACAGGCAATAGTGGATAATAAACACAAATTTATTGATTTTTTTACCGGTTATCCCGGTTCAGTAAACGATTCAAGAGTTCTGTTAAATAGTCCTCTTTATCGTACCGCGACGTATCCACCATTTGGTTTCTACATACTTGGCGACTCCGGATATCCGTGTGTAGTACCTCCAATTCCAATAGTAACGCCATATAAAAATCCAAACACAGAGGAACAGCGACAATTTAATAAATGTCATAGCAAAGCGCGATCAATTGTCGAACGATCTTTTGGGATGTACAAAAAACGATGGCGAACTCTATTTAAACGTCCTCTAGAAACGAATTTAAAAACATCTGCTAAAATTATTGCTGTGTGTGCTATGTTGCATAACATTTGTATCGACAATGACGATATTGTAAGAGTTGAGATTTCTTCTGAGTTGGAGCCTGATAACGTGATTGAAGCTTACGCAGAAAATTCTTCTTTAAGGGATGAAATTTTTAATAATTTCTGCCTCGGTTTCAATATAATTAATTAATATTTATAATTGTAACACAATTAAATAAAAAAGCAATTTATAATATAAATAAAGTAAATACAATTCAATATGGTTAATTAACAAAAAATTCAAATACTCGTAATGTTTTACAAAAATTAGTTTGGCTGTGTCATTTTGAAGGCAACATATCTTTCGAATGCAACGACAGATCTTTCCATTAACTCATTATTTTTTTTCATAAGATTAGTCACCTCATTCAATGCAGAATCTTTTGGCTTATTGCCTTTCTGTTTCGGGTTCTGTGAAGCGGTATCCACGGAAGTATCCATTAAATTAATCGGTTCTATTATGTGATCACAACTAGTTTCACTTTCCTCAGCAACAATTGAGTCACCGCTCACGATGACATTAAGCCTATATTCATCTGGGGTAGCCGATATAAGCATTGGCCGTGTAATCCTATGTTTTGGAGACATGGAAGCGTCTAATTCCGCAAAATATTCCCAATTAGCTGCAGTAGTATCATCATTTCTATCCCTTTACCACTTGGTGGATTCTTTAAATTTTTGTATTTCGTGATCAAATTTTGCCCTTTAGCTTGCATTTTGCATTTAGCATTTTTTGATAAGCTCTTGCCGCTGTACTTCGAGTTCCTGAAAATGTGTGATTCCGGGATATGCGAGCTTCAATAAATTTATGGGTTATGCTATTACTCCATGTAGAAGAATAATTGTTAAAATTCATTTTATTGAATTTTTTGAGGTCATAATACAAATGATTATTTAAATTTTTACTTACATTGAAAACTCATTTTTAATTATTTTCGTCGATAAATTTATTTTAATTAATCAAATTAATTTTTTTAATTAGACAAATTTATATTAATCAAAATATTTTTTTAGTTATTTAAATTTTTAATGTAACAATTGTTTTTTTTCAAATTTTGTTCATTTGTCATTTTCTAAAATAAAATTCGGACTTGATTTGCTTTTAAAGATAACTTCACTCCGTTTACAAAATGCGCACTTCTTATTAAATACACGTTTCGGATCCACCTTATGTGTGCACATAATTGTTATACTAAATATGGTACTGTTGTTATTTTAGGAAATTCTCGATTTTAATATAAAGCAAGATGAACATATCCGTAGAAAGTTTATTATTTTAAATCGAGTAGCTAGCTTTACTTGTAGAAATAATAGTTGAAAGAACAAGAAAAGAGAAAGAGAATTTTCGCGGAGTCAACGCCAGTATTAAAAATTTTATTTCTTTAAATAGGGTTATCTTGAAAAAAAAATTAATCTAGCAGCCTAATTTTCTAAAAACAAAATATTTTTTTTCAAATATTCGGTGTAGGTCTCACTAAAAAATAGTAGGCCTCACACATATTACGGGGTGGATGCAAAATGTCGCACTAAAAAATTTAGATATCTCAATATTTGGTGAGGCAAAAATTTGCTTTTGAGTAGTTATTTTTTAATTAGAATTTATTTCGTTCTAATTTCATTTATTTTTTTCTTCAAGCTATGCAGTTTAATAAATTAAGGCAGGTAATATTTACTTGATTATTAAAATAAATTGTATTAGAGATTAATCCAAAATGACATCATGATATTGCATCCAAGCCAAATATAATTCTACAACTTAGACAAATCTATAATTGAGACATCTCAAATTTAGGCTTATACATGGGCTGGTAAACCCATTGGTTTCGATATACTTTAAGCTTGGTTACCAATTTGCCATACTGATCAAATTACATCTCAAATAAAATTTTAAAGCCGTAATAATTTTAGTAAATCTAATTTTCGACTGTAGTTCAATGTGTTACGGATTAGTGCATTTTCGTACCAAATTGTTCTTGTCAAAAATTGTTCGCGATCTTCTAAGTAAAGAAGTTCTACCGCTAAAGGAGGACATTTTTTGGAATTGGATTGATTAGATTACATGTCAAAAGTTTACTATTCTATATAATTTCTTAATTTCCAAATTACTATATACCATATATGTACAAAGCTTATATACCTACGCTCGTTTTGTGCAGATGTTCATTTTCATTTACAAATTTTTATAAAACGGAATCTTGAAATGCGTGACTCACGAAACTGAAATTATTATTAATGAATATATAAACGAAATTTACTTAATGAATATACCTTGGGAAGGCTAAATTTCATTTTGTGTATAATATGTTCGTTTACATTGTATACATAAATATCCTTAGACACCTGTTGTTTCTTCAACTTCAGGTATGTATTTTACAATGAAACATTCATTAAATAGAAACAAATCAACTACGCGATGTAACGACATATTGAATCACCTTGCAATCATAAACATGATAGTCATGTTCTCAAATTGATTATTATTTTCTTTTGTGCATACACACACACACCAATAAGAAAGTACCCTCGCACACACCCCGTATAAAATGTAAAAATCTACCAAAAACATTTTATATTGAAAGAAAAATTATTTTGTCGTGTAATAACAATAATGATGATTCTAAAACCATTACAAAATACTGTCTAACAATTGTTATATGGCTTCCTGTTCCGGTACTTATAATAAAAGCACACACAGAACAGAAGTATAAACTTAACAGCAACAACAACAAAAACAACATTTAAGTATGAGAAAGATGATTATGTGCACTCACACAAAAAACTATACACAGAAAAATGAAAAGAAAAACTCTAAAATTATTTAGTGTAAAAGGAGGTCGATATCATAAATATACCCGGCATTAAAAGGGGTAGCGCAACACACATTTATAAGGGTGATTTTGAAATATTATATGTACCGTGTGTCTATACAAAATGCACGAGAACACGAGGTGAGAAAAATTATGTACATTACTACGATCGTACATAACCATATCATACACATTAACTTACTAATAATTTTAATAGGTCTCACCTCCTCCCCAAACTACCCGAAATAACGAACGTTTCGTTTCGTTTTTTTTTTCAAATATATATGATACCATTTATTATATCTACAACATGTATTCACAATTATTATAATAATAATAGAAATAATTATTATTTTTTAACTTCTGAACTTCATAAATTTTAAAATTAAACTTTTATTTCTTATCTGGTATATCCATCTTACACACATATTCAATATTTATGATTTTGGTATGTTCGAGCTCATATACGTACTCATATCATAATAGTTAGCAATACTCTTCATACATTTTGTACACTTTGTACGTATTCTACCATGTATGAGTATGAATATAGGTACTCGTACTCGTATACACATAATGCTGTTCTAGTCAATTTTCATGCTGGTATAATTTAAATTGGATAATTAGAATTTAAAAATAATAAAATTAAAAAACATTGTTGTTAATGTATGTTTGTAGAATTTTTAATATGCGAAATTATTATATGGATTTTTAGTATAAATGCTATAAAGTAGGTGTATTATAATGTGTGTATGTGTGCGGTGATTAAGATAATGGGGTTTGTTTCAAGAATTAAATATTCAATGATTATCAATTAGAGATAATAGTTTTATTGGATGTGTTTCAGTTTTAGAAATGTTTATATCGCTTAATTGCATATTTAACACCCACAAGGATATTTCAGATCGTATATGTGCATACATTTTATGTGCAGTAATATAGGGTTTTCCAATAGGAATGATATGATTTTTAAGTGACGTTTCGGCCATTTGTAATATTTCATGATCTGTCATTTTTTGTTTCATTGTATTCAGTAATGTTTACAATTTCATCATGGTGAGATATACGCAAGAACAACGTTTGCAAATTATTCGGTTTTATTATCAAAACAATCGTTCTCCAATCGCAACTTTTCGTGTGCTTTTGCCATTTTATAGTCGTAATAATCGTCCAAGTGTGCTCACTATTCGTCGAATTGTTGAAAATTTTGAACGTACATTTGCTTTACATAATGTTGAAGTGCCAATAAGACAAAGATTCGCTCGAACCACAATTTGTCGATTCCAAGACGTTCTCAAGAATTGGGACTGTCTCAAACCACAACCTGGCGGATTTTGAGAAAGGATTTGGGTTTGCATCCGTATAAAATTGTTCTCACTCAAGAACTGAAGCCATTGGACCACCGTAAACGTCGGGAATTTGCTGATTTTGCCTTGGAACAACTTGAAAACGATAACGATTTTTTTAAGAAAATCATCTTCTCCGATGAGGCTCACTTTCATCTGAGTGGTGCGGTAAATAAACAAAACTGTCGATTCTGGTGCGAAAAAAAATCCACAAATTATTCATGAAAAATCATTACATTCACTTAAATTGACAGTTTGGCGTGGTTTTTGGTCTGATGGAATCATCGGGCCGTATTTTTTTCGAAATGAAGCTGGTAACACCGTTACTGTCAATGGCGATCGGTATAGATCGATGATAACCAACTTTTTATGGCCGAAATTGGAAGAAGTTGATCTTGACAACATTTGGTTCCAACAATACGGGGCTATTTGCCACACAGCAAGTGCAACAATTGAATTATTGCGAGAAAAATTTGGAGATTCGATTAGAGAAAAGAAATTGTGATATTGAATGGCCTCCAAGAAGTTGTGATTTAACACTGTTGTGATACAACGCACTAAATTTAATGGTTGGAATTATGGTTATGGACGTACTATCTTCTTTAATATAATTGTATATAATCTCCCTTAATGACCATAATTGTCCATAATATAATTTAATGCTTTGTATTATTTCACGATTTTTATAATTGAAAACCTATAAAAGGGAAATGGGTAATTGAAAAGTCTCTCTCTCGATCTTGATATAAAAAACAAGATAATAAGTGTAAAATGGCGATAGCCAAAACCAACTTAAATACCTAATATATAATTTTAATTAATATGTAAATTATAAAAATAAACAAAAGTTCTAATTATTTATTGTAATAATTATTATAAAATTTATACAAGTTAAAATTAAATAAATTGAAATTATAATTAAAAATTATCTCTAATAAATTATGTTAAATCTGACAGTGTTTTCCTAAACGATTATTATTAAAATATAGTGAGATCTAACAATTTGGTGGCAGCGGAAAAAAAACACGTATAATCTAGACATACAAAAACTTTAATTTATAAATCACATAAATAAAAATTACTATATAATATATATATAATAATATTTAAATACTAAGTGACGCGTAAATCAATCGTTACGTGTAACAAATCAATCGTCGTCTATGTAAATTATGCTCATATTAAAGCAACAAAAAAATCATGTGTTTGTATCGATCATGAGATAAAACAGTACATCATTAAATGGTGCCTTAGCGTTTATATGTGACAAAAGTGCAATAAACCTAATCAAAGTGCGAAACCAAAATATGCTTATCGCCATAGTACGCAGCATTACTAATTTATTGGTTTATCATTCTACAAATCAAATCATCATAGTTTATAAGATAACCACAAGTGAAACAATCATAATAGTAATCGGTTTTCGACATCAATACAGTTAAATCATACCATATTTTAACTATCATCACCACAAAATTCACCGTCAACTATACCGTTTTCAAAAATTCATCATACATGAAGTAATATTGTAACAAATTTACTATAAATTTCATAATCAACAAAATAATCATCTAAAATTTGCATCATCTAACACCAATACTGTAAAATCTGTATTTATCATCGTTTACTGTATTCACCGACATTTCAACACATCAAAAATCATCATAATTCATCATCATCAATTATCCAACAAAATAATCATCTGAGAATAGTCATCTACTACTACTACATCATCTGAGTATCTATCATCAATTGATAATCAATCAATCAATCAAATTGATCTTTAATTGTCATCAATTTGTCATCAATAATTTATCATCAAAATTTTAAATTACATTAATTCATCATTAACAATCATCATATCACCATAAGTCAACTAGCGGTTACTCCATTATTGGGAAAAATTTTACGCAAGTGTCACCATACTGCTAAAATCGTAAGTTAATTAATATTTGTAAATTTAGCAATTAAGTTTTATTAAACTATTCTTTCCTAATATTAATTCAAAAATTGAATTCAAATCTAAAATTAATATAAAAAATACAAAACCTATGTGTAGAAGATCTAAATCAGTGGAAAATATTTTTTATGACGGTCATTTTACTCGACCAAAAAAAAAGAAATAAAAATGTCACTTAATTTAGATTTGGCTTTGAAGATTATTCCTGAATTCAATGGAGATTCTTCAAATCTACATCGATTCCTAAACTGTTGCGACTTAATTTTTGCACCGTTAACCAACAACGAAGATAAAACCAGATTTTTATCGCTAATGCATACGAGGCTTACGAGAAAAGCATATGATATAATAAAATATAAAATTTATGACGACTGGAAAACACTCAAAAAAGATATTTCAACTGAATTCAGTGACAAATGGTCCATACAACAACTGCAAACAGAACTTGTAAATATACAACAAACAAAAAGTGAAAGTGTTCGTGAATATTCCAAAAGAGTGGAAAAATTGTTATCAATGCTAAATGATGTTTGCATATCCAGTGAAGGCGTTAAAGCAGCCGACGTAATTAAAAGTTTAAATTCTAAGACAGCGCTAAAGGCATTCCAAGAAGGATTACAGGAACCAATGAAACTTATAGTCAAAGCATGTCGGTTTCAGGACTTGGTCGATTCCGTAGCCAAAGCGTGCGAAGTAGAGTTAAACGTTAAATTTAAGTCTAGTTTACAACCAAAGTACAGTCGAGAACCAAATTCAAATAATTATACTAGGTCGTATTTATCTTGTGATTTTTGTAATAAAACCGGACACTCAGCTGATAAATGTTTTTTAAAACAAAAATCATTTAATAACTCAAACATTAAAGGTCAAATACAACCGTTTCCGAAAAGCAATTCCAATTTCAATTCATCTTTTAAATCACCGATACTTGTTTGTGCATATTGTAAATTCAAAGGACATCACATAAGCGAATGTCGGAAAAAACGATTTAGTGACGCTAGATTTTCGACTTCAATTGGAACTCGAACAATTAACCAGCAGCACTCCGGTTCGAGTAAGCGAGATCAAGTGGAGTGCTTATATAAAACTGACAAATTTAAAATTTCTCAATATTTTGCCCAACCTCATCCTACAATTTCATTAAATACTTCTAACTCTAACAAATCCAAATCCACAATTTTAAATTTTCAACAAAATTCTATTTCTTCAAATATCGAACATCCTAATAAAACCATTACAAATTCAAATAGTCAATTACCAGATAGTCAAAAGGTGTCTATGCTCTTAGCTAGTAATGTATACGGAAACAAATATGTAAATCTAAATCTCGATATTTTAAATAGTTCACCAGAAAAATTTTTACTCGACACTGGAGCAGATATTAGCCTAGTAAAAAAGGGATTTATCAATAATGATAGTTTGATGACAGGCATCACTAACGAGGTTATTATTACATTAGCCGCCTGTAAAGCAAAAATTTATTTATCCAACTCGATGGTCATATCTCATACATTCCATATTATATCCGATACCTTTCCAATCTCGGGAGCTGGGATCCTCGGGAAAGATTTTCTCAATGATAATCAATGTCCCATTAATTATTCGAAAAATATTTTAGAAATTCCTAATAATTCAGGAATTACCGTACTTGATTTATGTCCAATCAATGATAAAATTTTAATTGCCCCAAGATCAAAGCAAATTATGTCACTGAATTTCGAAGGTACTAATGGAAATGAATATGTTTGTTATTCAAAAGAAAGCGTGCCCGGAGTTATTATTGGAAATTCATTAATTCAACCTGAACAAAACAAGGTCAATATAAGCATTATAAACATAAATGAGACGCCAATAGAAATCGATAATATCGAGCTTTCCACTGAACCCTTACAAAATTTTAGAATTTGTCAAATTAGTTCTTGGTCAAATGAAATAGAAAACAGACTTTCAAATCTTCAAGATGTTTTATATTTAAAACACCTAAATGGTGAAGAGCAATCTGCTATACTAAAAGTTTGTAGAGAATATAACGATATATTTCATCTGCAAGGAGATAAGCTTAGTACGACCGAAACTGTATATCACAAAATTCCGATTTTTCCAAATACACCTCCTATAAATATCAAGCAATATCGTTTACCTGAAGCTACTAAATCTGAAATAAATAACCAAATAGATCAAATGTTAGCTGACAATGTAACTGAACCTAGCAAAACTCCTTATAACTTCCCATTACTAATAGTTCCAAAAAAATCATCCGATGGTATTAAAAAATGGCGAATCGTCGTTGACTACCGGAAACTAAACAACATAACAGTTGGAGATGTATTCCCTCTTCCGAACATATGTGACATATTGGACCAATTGGGAAATTCATCATATTTTAGCACGATCCATTTAGAACAAAGTTACCATCAAGTCCCAGTACATTCACAAGATAAACACAAAACCGCATTCAGCACATCTACGGGTCATTATCATTTCAACAGAATGCCCTTCGGGTTAAAAGGTGCACCCGCCACCTTCCAAAGATTGATGAACGCAGTGCTGACTGGGTTGAATGGGTTAGAATGTTTTGTGTATTTAGATGACATTGTTGTGAATGGTCATAATCTGCAAGATCATTTAAAAAAATTAAAATCTGTTTTTGATCGTCTACGTCTTAATAATTTAAAAATAAATCCAACTAAATGTCAATTTGTGCGAAATGAAATAGTTTATCTTGGACACGTCATTACCACTGAAGGTATTAAGCCTGACCCAAATAAATTAATTGCCATAAACAATTATCCAACTCCGTCTAACCCTAAAGCAGTTAAATCATTTCTAGGTTCAGCTGGATATTATTGCCGCTTTATATCTCAATTTTCATCCATCGCACAGCCATTAACCAAATTATTAAAAAAAAACGAACCGTTTATCTGGAATTAATTGTGACGAGTCCTTTCGCAAGCTGAAATCCTGCCTTATAAAACCTCCAATTTTGCAATACCCGGACTTTTCAAAACAGTTTACTGTAACATGTGACGCAAGTGACTTGGCTATTGGAGCCGTCTTGTCTCAGTCGTTTCAGTCTACTGACCTACCAATAGCTTATGCGAGTAGAAGGTTGAACTGTGCCGAAAGAAAATATGCACCCATAGAGAAAGAGGTTTTGGCCGTTGTTTGGGCTGTCGATCATTTTCGACCATATGTTTATGGAAGAAAATTTTTCATAGTCACCGATCACAAGCCTCTTGTATGGTTGTGTAAGATCACTAACCCATCATCGAGACTTATGAGATGGAAAATTCGTTTGGATGAGTACGATTATGAGATAGTGTACAAGCCTGGGAAGGAAAACACTAACGCTGGCTGATGCCTTAAGCAGAGTCGAAATTCTTGATGATGCCGAAATAGGTGCGTTAACCCGAGCCCAGTTAAGAAACAAAATCTCAAATCAATCCAATGTTCAAAATTCAATTTCTCAACCTCAAAATCAGTTAAATGATTCAAATTCTCTAAATCAAATTCAATTCAATAGTCAAGACAAAATTATATATTTAAGCGATCCGGAAATAATACAGGACATCATTACCGAATTCCATACCAGTCCACTGGGGGGCCATCAAGGGTATACAGAACATGCAAACGTCTACGTTCTATGTATCACTTTTCAAACATGTACCGTATCGTAGAGCAGTACATTAAAAATTGTAAAGATTGTTCTCGGAATAAATCCCATAAAATCACAAAAATGCCTATGGTCATAACGACAACTTCCAGGAAACCATTTGAGAAGGTTTTTCTGGATATCGTCGGTCCACTTCCGTCCAGTTACAAAAATAACAAATATATATTAACGTTGCAACATGACCTGACGAAGTTTTCCACTGGAATCCCCTTACCGGATCAAGAAGCGACAACCATTGCAAAAGTGTTTGTGGAACATTTTATTTGTATTTTTGGTGCACCGTTTTCCATCCTATCTGACCAAGGCTCAAATTTTATGAGCAACGTGTTCAAACAAATTTGCAAACTTCTAAAAATTAAAAAACTTAATACTACCGCATATCATCCACAGAGTAATGGAGCTCTAGAACGATCACATAAAACTCTAGCCGAATATCTTCGAGGTTTTTGTGGCCGAGACCCGCTCGATTGCGATTCGTGGGTAGTATACGCAATGTTTGCTTATAATACTACACCTCATAAATCAACAGATTTCATGCCTTACGAATTAGTGTTTGGCTGTAAACCAACAATTCTTTTCTTTACAGTGTGATCCTGAAGCATTATACAACTATGACGACTATTACAACGATTTAAAAGTTAAAATGCAAACAGTTTTTCAAAATGCCAGGAATAACCTGCTAAGCTGCAAAGTTAAATCTAAAGATTATTACGACCGAAATTCTAATCCGACAAAATTTCAAATTGGTGACTTAGTAATGTTGAAAAATGAAAATAAAAATAATAAATTGTCTCCTATATGGCTTGGTCCATACGAAATATCAGACATTAAGTCTGAAGTAAATTCTACAATTCAAATAGGACGATCTTCGAAGGTCGTGCATAATAATCGTCTTATTTTATTTAAAAAATAATTTTCTGCTTATTTATGTCCTTTAAAATTCCTTTTTTATCTAATTTGAATTCAATTATTAATTAGCTAAGAAAATTCGATTATTATATTGTATTAAATTGATAAAATAAATTTAGTTATACTATATTATATTCAAATAAAAAAAAATAATAAAAAGTTGAAATTTAATTACATAAATTATTAATTATATTATCGTATTGTATAAATTAAAATTTTTATTGAATTTAGTTTTAAAATTATACCTACTGGGTATTACTTCTTTCTTAAGGGGTAAGGTGTTGTGATACAACGCACTAAATTTAATTGTTGGAATTATGGTTATGGACGTACTATCTTCTTTAATATAATTGTATATAATCTCCCTTAATGACCATAATTGTCCATAATATAATTTAATGCTTTGTATTATTTCACGATTTTTATAATTGAAAACCTATAAAAGGGAAATGGGTAATTGAAAAGTCTCTCTCTCGATCTTGATATAAAAAACAAGAGAATAAGTGTAAAATGGCGATAGCCAAAACCAACTTAAATACCTAATATATAATTTTAATTAATATGTAAATTATAAAAATAAACAAAAGTTCTAATTATTTATTGTAATAATTATTATAAAATTTATACAAGTTAAAATTAAATAAATTGAAATTATAATTAAAAATTATCTCTAATAAATTATGTTAAATCTGACAGTGTTTTCCTAAACGATTATTATTAAAATATAGTGAGATCTAACAACACTATTAGACTATTTCTTGAGGGGTTATTTTAAGTCATTGGCCTTTAGCAATAAACCAAACTCTCTTCAAGCTTTACAAGTCAATATTGAACGTGCTAAAAAGTGCTCGAAAATTGGGTTCATCGAATTCGTTCCTGCAGAAGAAGTCGTGGCGGCCATTTGAATGACGTTTTATACAGAACTTAATTGTATCGATTGTACTTCACATTAAATAAAAAACATTTCAATTTCCTTAACAATTAGTGCGTTTTTTTAAAGAAATCGTATCACTCTTATTGGAAAACCCTATATAATCCGATGGACATTTAAATTTATTTAGAAAATTTATAATTTTTGTATTAAATCATGTATATTTTGCTAATTAATGTAATTTCTTTTATTTCAGGTAATTTGACATGTTAATTACTGAATTTGATGTGAGTAAATTTATTATGGCACTTGCACCTGTTTGGTGAACAAAATATCATGAATTTTTAGTAAAATGGATGTTTCTCAAAATGGAAGGGGATAATATAATTTTGTTTACGTATGATATATTATTAAAATCAATTTATTATTATTATTATTTTTCCCTTATTAATTACAACTGAGACTGTGCTCATCTAGCAATTCATCTTTCAAATTTTTACAAATTTTACATTTCTTAAAAGAATTTTGATTTGTTGGGCTGAAACCCAATGGTTAGTCCCAAAATTAATTAAACCAATTTAAACTACTAATTTTAATTTGGTATGTTTACTAGGTCAAGTGGCCTCGTTATTTGAGGTCTTCTTTCAACGACAGGGTGTCTATCATATGGCGAATATAGGAGTTTCCATATTCCTGGAGCCCAATTTCGTGTTTGGCGGCACGCTTTTTTATATCATCTTTGATGTATTCCATCTGTAAATCCCTGTGTGTCCCTTAATTTCTTGTGTACCACGAATCATTTACGATGCTACGGAGAACCTTGTTTTGAAACGTTTGTATCATTTTGGCGTTTGTTTGCTTAGTACACCCCCAGAGTAGAATATCGTAGGTGCATATCGGCTTGAGTATATGCCGATATAGCAGCAGCTTGTGGTGTATTGTAAGCTCTGAACTTAATATTAAGTTCCTATTTTTTCTTTTTGACATGCTCTCTCTACTTGAGCTTGTCATCGAGTGCCATGCCAAGATATTTCGTCTCATGAAGCTTGATTCTCCAGCGCTTAGTACAGTTACAAACCGAATTGGTAATCTTCTGGAGTTTGCTCGTTGCATCAGCGACATTACTTCCAATCGCCAAGATTGCTGATGACACAGCAAAGGTGGCTATGGTTCATTCATCTGTTGTTGGAATATCCCTGGTATATAATAAATACAGGATTGGTCCTACGACACTCCCCTGTGAGACATCGGCAGAGATTTTCTTTAGTTCGGCGTATTCATCCTCATCACACGAAAATGTCTATTGGATAAATAAGATCTTATCTTGGATAAATAGAGATCGACAGATCTCTATGCAGCTTGAATTCCAGTCCACTGTGCCAGACTTTATCAAATTATTGGGCGTCGTCCAGTAATATGCTGGAGCATACTTTTTTACGTTCTAACGTTCTTTCAATAATGTTGGTGAGTCTATGCACCTGTTCAATTGTGGAGTGCTTTTCCCTGAATCCAAATTGATGTGGAGGAATTAGTTGTCGGTCCTCAATTATTGGTTTAAGTCTTTTAAGTAACAATTTTTCAAAGAGTTTTGACGTAATTGGCAGCAATGAAATTGGCCTGTATGATTTTTTATCGTTAGGTTGTTTATCAGGTTTTGCTATCATGATTACTTCTGCTACTTTCCATTGCTACGGAACATATTTTAACCGAAAGCTAGCATTGATTAAGTGTAATAGCTTACCAAATCCGTTACGTGGTAGAGGCTTGATTATTTAGCAATTAATCAAGTCATACCCTGGGCTTTCTTAATTGTTTGAGAGTTAGTGCGCGTATATCAAAATCATCTAGCTTGTGGATTGACATTATATTTTCTTTGGTCGTTTGCCTTGGTAGTGGTTGGAAGATATCCTCGATATACGTCACAAACAGATTAGCCTTCTCTTTAGGACCTTTTGCCCAGGTTCCATCCTCCTTTTTAAATGGAGGCACTTGCATTTTGGGTCTTTTGAGTCCCTTCCTCGCCTTTCACAGATAATAATCAGATTTATTTTCATCGGTTAGGCTAACTAGATATCTGTTGATTGATGCATTTTTAACTTCTTTAAGAAGTGATTTGAGACTGTTGCCTAAATTGTTAAGAATTGTTATGCTCCCCGGTGTTCTAGTTATTTGCCAGTGTTTTACGTGTCCGTCGTTTTTCTCTTACCAACACTCCAACTTCCATTGGGTAGGATATGTTAAGCTTCTTCTTATTTTGTATAATGGGGATACTTGCCAAAGCAGCATAGTGAATTGCTTCATTGAGTTGTTCTAATCCCAACTGGTGAGAATTTCTTATCGGTACCTGAAGATTGATTTTTTCTCCAATACTTCACGAAAGAGATCCCAGTTTTTTTGGAATTTGTTAATCTTGGTGCACTCTCCCGTTGAATTACCATTTCACTAACTGTCATGATAACCGGGGAATGATCCGATACTAAAGAATTACTGTCTTCAATGTGAATGTAGTTCTGGGATATACCTCTTGCTACATAAAAGTCTATTAGGTCAGGTATCTTTATTCCGTCACTGGACCAGTATGCTGTGGAACCACCAGAGTAAAATTCAGATTTTTATGCAATGCTTTAAGATGCTTAAAGCAATTCTTTACCTATTGACGTCGCAAATCTAGATCCCAATAGGTGTTTTTCGCATTAAAATCAGTAATCCTCCCTTTTCATGTTATGCCGGGGAGTTCAATATATTGCAGAAAGAGTAATCTGTCTGTGTTTAATATGGATCCTTACAGTAGTGACTTGCATTGTTTCTTCTTCGATATTTGATTCTAAATGGTGCTTAACATTTTCTTTTATTAGTAATGCGGAACCACCTCTTAATATTTCCGCTATATGAATGGAGTGATATAAGTTATAACCCCGTATTTTAACAAACGAAGATTTAACTAGATGGCATTCTATTTCTGGAAGATGTTGCATAATGTCATTCGCAATCCAGATTGCTATTTTAAAAGTTGTGTTCATACTAAACATTTTTTGTTGGATTGCGTTGAGGGAGTTGCATTTTCTTCATTTGATCAAGTATCATGTTGTTCAGATTACTTTGGTCATCTAGCCGCTTTGTAATAACTGCAATGCTGTTCATAATGTTTTCCATAATTTGATTATTTTCGGAGCCCATATGTTTGGTTGAACCCAAACCTTTCACTACCTGGGCAAATGCACGTCTTTGCCCTGTATTGCTTGGTTATGGATTTTAATCCATCTGATTTGATATTTGAACCATTCGATTGTCGTGGTTTTGCGGTTGATTTCTTGTATTATCTCTTAATTTTTGTAGTTGTACAACCTCACAGTCTCGATAATTAGCCGGATGTTGGCTCTTACAATTTGTACACTTGGCTGGCACATCTCTCCCGCTTACAAATCGTGGATCCCGACCGCAATATCTTTGGGTGTGATTAAATGCCTGACATTTTTTGCATTGGGGTATGCGTGTTGAGGTTCTCCTCATTGGTTCGATTTTCACCTTCATGTGAAGGATTGCTTTTATTCCATAAATGTTTTGAACATTCTCTTTGTTGCCAAATACCAGCATAAAAAGGGGAAGTCCTTTTACTGATAATTTGGTTCCCATCCGGGATTTCTGTTCTCTCTTTTTTAACCATATTTACAGCATCTAGTACTTTAAAACCTTGATTTTGTAAGTCTTCCATTATTTCGTTGCTTGAGCAAGTGTGATGCAAACTTATTGCCATGACTTTTACAGGGCGGGCCTGTTTGTTCTCGTAAGTGAACCACTGATACTTTCCAGCATTCATTTTCATAGATACGGTTCTACAAGTATCTGAGTCTAGAGTATTAATTTTTCAAACGTCATTGTTTAGCGCGAAGCCGATTCCACCAGTGACTGAATTTTTGGGAAACTGGTTACACCCAGTAGGGTAACTGGTTATACCCAGTTGGGTAACCGGTTACACCCAGTATTTATTGGTGGTGGTGATTTTTCTTTCGATTACAACAAATTTGCTACCTTTTGGTTGATTGGCTTTGGGTAGAATATCTTTTGAATCTGGACTAGATTGTCCTCTACCATTTAATTGCTCAGCATCAGGTGACGATTCAGCTTCTATTTGCTTACTCTGTCTGGACTGTTTTTTCTTCTGTAAGGTCCAGTCCATCTCTCTTTGTAATTCATCTTTATCAGTGGAATAGATGAGTTTGTCTGGTTCAATGCTTCCTATATCGCAATCTTCTTTTGAATCCCGATTCATTTTTAGGTTTTCATTTTCTCGCTTTACAGACTCAGTTTCTTCACTTAACTTGGCAAATAATTGCTCCATATACTCTAGTCTCGCCAAGAGATCCATATTCTCCTTTTCTAGGTCAATAGTTGTTTACTAGATTCGGCTATTTGCAAAGTAAAATTTCCGGCGGCATCACTTATTTCGTGTATTGTTTGTCCAGTATATCTATGACTAGACTACGTTAGAAAAAGCATCGGCTTTGTCAGCTACCGAATTGTTTCTATTTTTCTTTATCGGTGATCTTTGTAAATTTGATCTTCTCGCTGATTTCAACATGCATAAGTGGCAAACACTTAATATCTTGATATATTTAAATCTGGGTTCCCTTAGTCCATTAGTCCCCAATCTTTTAGTACCGAAGAGCATATTCCAAATTATCGATCAAAAATCAATTAACCACATCAATTATCAATTAAATCGAAGAGTCCCCTCGCCTCCCTGAATCCGGTCCTGGACATACCACGGCCTTATAAGGGTAGGAGGAAGACTCAAAAATTCGGAGCCGGAAAATTCCCGGTATACAGACCACTCCCACCTGGAGTAGTAGGTAGTAAATTATTACCAGTTAAGAAATCAACAAAACAAATTGATAAATAATCTGATTTGCGGCCAATGAGGTTGATTATGGCATTCTCAGTTGCAGCCTCCTTATTGAGAACGTGTATAATAGTTGTGGTCCGTTTTAGATCATTACTTGTGTTAAACTTTTCTATGGTTTCATTTGTTACAGGTTTCTTGATTATTTCAATCCGCATGGTGAGCTGGGTTTTGCGTTAAGGCTATCTATGTCTTTCCATTCTCTGATTTTAATGGTGTTTTGAATTTCTGATACCCGATTAGAGACGAACGTTTTGCATTTTTTCATTGGTTTTTGTAGCCAAGCCAAAACAATGGTAGAATCTGTCCATCCATAAATATTAACCGGATGCACTTCCATCGTTTCGACTACTTGGTGCAAGAAGTGCTCTGCAAAATTTCAGGCATGGTAACGTTTGCTTAACTCGTGTTAAGGCTACCTTGGTTTTAGCCGTCAGTAGCCGTATGGCAATTGCTTTATCTGACAATTTAATTCGGCTGTATATGATCAAAACAGTCTAAACAGAAATTTTGCTTGGCTGAATATATGGTTCCTATCCAACGTGGAATTGATAGGGTATCAAGGGTATTCGTTCCTTTCGCAGCTTCACTCATTTTGCTGTAATATCGTTAGGAATCTTGTCGTCCCATTTTATTTCTGTGGTCCAAAGTTCGTGTGATAAAAGTTTGGCGGTAATGGTAATTGGCGATAACCATCCTAATTGATCAAATTGTCTTGCTACATTCGAGGCTAGTTCTCTCTTTGTAAGCTCAGTTTCTGATGATACTTGGTTTACCTTGAATCTAAAGCAGTCGGAGATCGGATCCCAATGGGTTCCTAAAGTTTCAATAGTTTATTCTTCTGCCTACTCCAAGTTTTCAATTAATTTGCTTGACCCGTGTATAGACTGCAATAATTTTGGGTGGGTACTCGACCACATGTACAGTTGACTCAGTTGCTCTTGTAGAAGTTGTGCATCTTGTAGGTTATCAGTACCGAGCCATTAGATAGTTTTCCCCTTCATCCATTGCTAGCTGATGTAATGTTCTTATTGCCAAGAACAGTGCTGCTGATGTGCCATATGTATCAGTAGTCAAGTTGTATTCCCATAATGGTTGGTTTGAGTTCTTCATATATTATTCTTTTATAATCTTGATGTTCCTTTGTCACTTCAACTTTTCGATACATTTTCATTATGTCAGCACCGAATATAATAGGCGGACCAAAAATTGTTCGCAGAGTAGGTCCGACATGCCAAGTATCACTCATGCTACAATCAGATGTGGCTTCATTGAGGCGTCAAAGACAACGCGAAACTTTGGTTCCTTTGAATTTTCGTTCAAAATTGCATGATGTGGAATCCAAAACTGTCCCTTGCAATTGGATGATGTTGTCATATGTCCCATTTGAAGATACTCAGGTGCCGTAGTCGTTCATTATTTCGGAACCATTTCTCAATTTGCAAGAACCGTTCCGTGGCTCTTTGTTTTGAAGCACCAAGGATGCTGGTATGATTTGAACGGTAAGTTATTCACATGCCGTCCACTTGGATCCCGCGTAATTGTTTGCTTGGTGAATTTTCGGTAGTTTTATCGATTCAACCGGTATCTCTAACTCCGAAAACTTGTGAAGCTCTTGATCTGTTGTTAATTCTTCCATGACACTGATATTAACCATTAGAGCCCGAGGTTGAGCGGTTGTTGCTGTCCAACCCATACTTGTTTGCATTGCATTTGGATTTCCTAGAATTAGGTGTCATGTCCGCATAAACGTCTGTTCCTAACAAGATGGGAGCCGGAAAATAATATTATGGATTTGCCAATATTATATTTTCCCACCGATAATCGTCGTTTCGTTTTATCTTTTGCTTCTATCTGTAGCTTAAACACCGATGGAAAATGTGGTTGAATTTCCAGTTGAACTATAGAACTACAGGTGTTTTTTTCTATTGCTTCCAATTCCGACCACGTACGTATGTTGTCTGGTGTAATCCTAACTGCTTACATCCGTTTTCGGAAATCAAGGATACTTGGGATCCTAGATCAATTAATGCCCGTAGGGTAGCCATTTTGTTTGTGTAGCAACTGATGATGTTTGTTATGGAATATCGTACATGCTACTGTTTTGAGGCATGCTTCTATTGCGCTATGTGATAGACAGTTGGTGCACAATTTTTTTCTGTTGATGAAATCTATTCTCTGGCTTGATTTGTTCAAAATGAACAGAATTTAGAATTATGTATGAGCTCCCCCTTCTTTCGCAGTAGTTACAGAATTCATCACTGCAATCGACTTGTTGCTGGTTTCCTTGGTTAACCAACATTTTTCTATGCGAATAATCGTTGAATTGTTTACTTGATGTGGCGCCTACACTCTGGAGTGTTGCAAGTACATGCATTCTCCCATTAAGAGATGTAAAAATCGTTCCAGTGTGCGAAAGTCACGACCACTATGGAGGGATTCCTTGTAATGCTTTAGGCTTTCTTAAAGTCAAGTTTCTTAAAGCTTTTGTCACTTCTTTACTGTATCATGAATTTTTCTAATGTCCTTGGCTGTATTTGGTTGACGTTTGGTATGTTCAACATGATGTTAATATGTTTAGCTACGATTTGCCGTTATTGTCGTACCGCTGCATAATGATGTCGTACGAAATTTTGTAGTTTTCTGCGTGTGAATGTTGAAATTTGTATTCGCAGTAATTTCGATATACTTCTTGTGCCTTGCTGATGTTTTGACTGATTTTGCTTGATATTTGAGGCGTCGTATTGTTTCATCAGTATGCCAACGTAGTTGTCGACGAAAAACGGCAGAATGAGTTTTTCGTCCTCCCTTCTGTCATCTTGCAGTAAACTACTGCTGTGTAAGCTAATTCTGACGCATCACAAAACCCATGTCCGTGGTATGAGCCCATCGTGGAATCCTGATTTTTTACAGCTCGCTGAACGTAGTTTAATATTGATTCAATTTTTTCTTCATTTCTTCAGGTGTTCTTCATCCCGTGATAGTCCCCTTATCCATGACTGTTGAAACAATAGTTTTCCTATAATAATTGTTGGGGGAAACGATCCTAGCTTGTCGAAGTCGAATATTTTGGATACCTCCGAGATAAGGGATCGTTTTGTTGGAACTATTCTTATGGATTCCATGTTGATTTGGAACTTAAATTCAACTCGTTGGGGATTCCACAGGATTCCAAAAGTTTTTATGCATTCATGGTCCTTATTTATGAGAATAGTTGGTGATATTTCACTGCATATTCTATATGGTTTCTGCACCGGACCGAGCATCATCGACATATAAATCCTTCAACAGCTTTTCCGCAGCAATTGGATAACATTTCTGCTCGTCTATTGCAGGTTGTTTGAGAGTTCTTGTGACTAAATATGAAGCGGACGATGTACCATACGTGATCGTTCGTAACTTTTACGCTTGAATTGACTCCTTGTGGTCAGGCCTCCATAGTATCCTTTGTAAATTCTATTATACTATATATTATTATCTCGCATCGTCCTTCTGGTAGTCTTCAGTGAGTATTTGGGTAATGCTTCTCACTCATCTCTTCCTCTTCCAGAATTGACGCAGATTCACGTCTAGGTTTTTGTGGACTACTAGAGATAGTGAATTTGACGTTAATCCTGATTCTGTCGTGAGACCCAGCTGAGTCCATCCTAACTTAGATTTCTGAGCTACCGGTTGGTGCGGCAATTTCTTTATTACACCATGAAACAAGATTTTGGCGTATACCGTTCTTAAAATCATATTGATTTGGCCAGGCAAATCAAAATTTGGACCAGAAAGTGTCAGTTCTTTCCATGGTGCTTTGTTAAAACCCTTTATTGGTGTTGTTGGTCGTTGCTGAGTTATATTTGGTACGATAACAGCTTCCACCACCTGTATGTATGTATATCAACGGGTAATGAGGTGAAATGGTTATTTGTACCTTACAATTTATTTTATAGTTTACATTCCTCCAATTCCAGTAACTTGTAAATCTGCACGTCCCTTGTGTGCAGCAATGTGTTATGCCTTCTTTGACATACCACAGAGGGTTCCTTACGTTGACATGGAAATTTGTTGTGCATGGAGTTTAAACAAATACTGCATAAATTGTCTGCTACTATTGTTTTGGACCTGTCCATAAATTGCATCTTCTTCAAACCTGGGCAGGCTGTTATTTCGTGGGATACATTACAGACAATGTACGTTTTTTCAATTCCATCGAATCTTCTTCTCGGGTTGTGTCGTTGTTTTTCTGGTTTGTTGTGCAGCCTTTGTTGTTTGCAGAATATCTTCAGACGATCTGTCTCTATGTCCCTATGTCCAAGTTGTTTATGACATGGAGATTTTCATTTATTGTGTCGTGCAGAGCCTTTATTGCATTTACTGACCCGGAGTTATACGTTGGAAGATCCAAGAGCGTATTGACGTGATTGGTAACAAGTAAACCGTTGTTGTTCTAGAAGTTTACAATTATTTTGAAAGCATCTGCATAATTTACTCCAGATGTTGATATGTGACTCGCAAGTTCTTCTGCATCTCTCTAATGTATGATTTGAGGTAGATTATTTTATGAGTGTCAATAAAGATTTTATTTTCGTGTAACTTACCGAATCTATCATAAAATATGGCCCACTCCAGTGGTGGTAAATTTGTCTCTAGTTGATAATTTTTCACAGTAAGTTAACTTCCTTAGGCTGCTCGTTGTTGACTAGCTTCCTGTAGTCCTGCCTACATCTCATTCTAATTTTGACTCATTCTGTAAAGTTTGTTGAGAAAGTAAGAAGTAAGCGCGTCCATTTGTATTTTGTTGTTCTCCACCTGTTGTAATTTTTGAGTTAAATGAGGACTACCCCAATCCTCTTCTTAACTTACTCGAGCTGGCTGCAGTAAACTGTTTATATGCTGAACTTTTACTCCTCTAGTTCCTCTAGCTTGCTGATGTTGGCTGTGTTCTCAGTGTTTTTTACAGGCGGTGGTAGTGTGAGGGTGTCCTTGTTTTGTTGAATTGTTGTTGGTTTTTTAGCGGGATTGTTGCTATAATGTTCTCTTTTGTTGAGTCCCATAACTCATTGGAATTCTGTAATTTCTTGATTTAAATTAGCTGACTTTCATGATGACTGAGGCTCGAAGGAGAAAAATGTATTTCAAATAAAATTTTAATTCAAAAATTTTAAGATAAAGACGTTTGTTAGTTTTTATCCTATGGCACCACAAAAAGTGTTGTTTTTGCAATAAACGTGATTCAAATGTGACAACTCTTCGCAGTTGTTAAATGGAGATTGTCAGTTTTGTTTTATCTTACGCTTGTCTTAAGTGTTCCGCTATAACCGTGCTTGTTTGTCCCATTTTAGTTTTGGTTATCATTCATACTGGCCTTTTCAGTTATTTTAATATTTCCGAATAACGTTTTTATTGTATTTCAATACACCTGGTGTATAATTTGTCTTGATCAAACTGGAGATAAAGGAAATGTGATGCTACTGTCATGCATCCTAAAATTCGAGATTACGAAGACTTTAATTATCTTAAGTGGATTTATTGAAAACTGTTAAATTAACGAGTTATCATTTTGTGCACACACAATGAATTCAATTTAATTTTTGTAGCTTGGCCACTGCTGCCTGATGAGTTTACAGTATATTCTAATCTAAAGTATTAAAAAAAACATTAGTTCGATACAAGCGGACAAATTGTTGGTAATTTCACCTCGCCGACGTATTGTATGGATGCCACAATGACCGGTTCAGATTTGACATATCGGTTATTTTGGCTCTGGCAACACTAATGTCATTCTTTCTTTGACAGAAACTCAGTATATTGTTTCTAGTTGACGAAATGAGTCGCTTAACGCTTCAACAAAGATGGGAAATGTTGGAAATTTACTTCCACAACAAAGACAGTTGGGTCTTTGGTCAAACACGGGACTCACCCCCAACATCATCAAAAAGTTTGTGCATAAAGTGCGTGATACGGGCTATCTAGTCGACAAGCCAACGCGTACCCGTGCTCGTCGTGTTCGTTCAGTCGAAAATATCGCCGCGGTGGCCGAAAGTTTATGCCAACGGCCGAGAACATCAATTCGTCATCGTAATTTGTGGCCCTATAAAGTTCAATTGGTCGAGCAATTGAAGCCGCGTGACCATCGGACGACCTTTGGTTCCAGAAAGATGGTGCGCCATGCCACACATCGGGCGTTACAATAGCGTAACTGCGTCAACGATTTGGTGGCCGCATTATCAATCGAAACGGTGACGTGAATTGGCCGGCAAGGAGCTGCGATTTGATGCGTTTGGATTTTTATTTGTGGGGTGCCGTGAAGGACAAGTGTTGTACGGACAATCCACAAACAATTGGGCATTTGAAAGTCAATATTGAAGCAACCATTGTCGAAATTGATCCGCACACAATCCAAAGTGTGCTCAGAAATTGGACCGACTCCATGAATGAAATCATTTTCTATAAATAACCAGGAGGATTGTACTTTCAAACAAAAAAATAAATTTGGCCGTTTTTGTTTTATTAAATTTTTAAATCTGAACTTCTTATTGGGACACCCTTTAAATGTCATGTAAATCGTTCAGAGACGTGTTAATTTATCAGTGATTATTGTAAAACATACGTACAAACTTTCGGATACCTTGTAGCACAATAAAATATACATAAACTAATCAAATATTTCAATCTATACATGTCTCGCTTGTTTGTAAATACAAATGCACCATTCACACGCCATAATTATAAACATAACTCAAAAATTGAAACATATCCAACACAATCATATTATGTAAGTAGCACCAACAACAACATACATAATGCTAGCATAAATATAAAAAAAATTAATCTCATGCAATCAAATAAATAACAAACAAAACAAAAAATTAACAACCTCATAATCACACATTAAACAAAATTTGTATAATTATTTAACAAAAAAACAAAAATAAATAAATTATTTGTAGCTGTCAGAATGAAAACATAAATATTTTAAATCTCAAACCATCCATCCCGCAGAGTAAATTAAGTCATTTGTAATCGATTTAAATTAACATACACATTCAATAAACCGCGCGTGTAGACGCGCAACTACGCGATACCCTGTCTCAATATTGTGTCTATAGTAGTAATCGTTTTAAATATCATGTAGATATAAATTTTCTTTAGGAATTTTGGTACGAGCATTTAAGATGCTGTGCTGTGTATATGTGTACGTACAAAATGAGATAAATTTACATAAAAAATTATTTGATGACATTTATTGAAGTTTTTTATTACATTTAGTGTTATTCCATTATGATATATCTGTATCGGGTTCATTGTTCATTCACATCTCATTTAGGCAGACGAGGAAGGCGGATGCCACATGCTTAAATACAGAATAAGATTATTTTAATCACTTTATCTCGCCTCGTCGTTGTGTACACACAGCCTTTGATCTCGCCTTGTTATAGAAAATATGCGCGCGAGATTTTCTGAATGAAATTTATATTTATTTGTTTGTGTGTGGATAAACGTTCGTTTTTGGCTGGCGGTTGATAATTAAGTGTAAAATGATTTGTCACACCACACATATAACACAGATGTTTCGGTTTCTTCAGTTACGAACGCGTAATGTGTTTGTCTTCGTATACATTCTTGAGACAGATTTCTCTACTGCCAAACGTTTATTTATGTGAAATTTGTTTTGCTGACGACGTTCTTTTTATCTTTTCGAATCGTTTATGACAAGTTTATTGCAAAATAGTTTTGAATTATTAAAAGGATGCAATTGACAGGGCAATATTAATAATGTCTTTTAGCTATCATTTATTTTATGTGAAGGTGAAATGGGTTAAGTAATAATAATAGACAAACTACAGTATATTATACACAAGATCTGTCGAAACAGATTCGAAGAAAATTATTAATAGTCGTGTGAGCAGATCATATCGAATTACATTTTATTCTCGTTGTATTAAATTTTGTTGATGATTTAATCTATTGACGTGCCCAGTATGGAAGTTCTGCGAATGTAAGGAACGCCGCGCTGGGTCAAATATTGACGTAATCCTGGAAAGTACATTAAATGTAATGATAATGAAGTTTTTACACTGTTAAATTTGTTGTTTTCCTCATTGGAATTTATTTTAGAACGAAAATTATATAGGGTTTTCCAATAAGAGTGATATGATTTCTATAAAAAAAACATGATTGTGAAATACATACCAAAAATAATACCAAAAATGTACACTGTTAAATTCAAAAATATTCCAATTGGATTTGTTTTGTAGTGAAATTGAAACACTCTTAGATAATCTTTAACATTTATACTAGAGAAGTCCCTGAATCCCTAATAGTGTCGCTGTAAAGATCAAATAATTTTCTAACAATTTTAGATAAACACGAGAAAATTGTGATATAATTCACTAAAGTTTTTTTCAATTCTAAAGAAGGTTTTTTTTAGACAATGTTTCTACTTGTATATCTCCGAATCTAGAGATGTTCACGGGGTCTCACCTCTATGGTCAGATAGATCAGTCAAACCCCTATGTGGGTAATGAACGGGATCTAACGGGTGTTTTTTTAGGAGGTTTGTTTTTCCGATAGATGTCGTTTTATTTTATGACAGTTGTTTTGACAGCTCAAAGTGGCATTTCTACTCAGTATTGTTTGGCAAATCATTATGAATAGGTTAACTCCAGAACAACGTTTTCAAATCGTGGAAATTTATTTTCAAAATCAGTGTTCAATTAAAAATGTTTATAGAGCACTTCGTGAATTTTATGGTGCACATAATCGTCCGTCAGAGACCACCATAAAGAACGTAATTACCAAATTTCGGTCTACATTCACTCTTTTGGATGCCAAGCCACCGACAAGAATGAGAAGAGTTCGTACAGAAGAAAATATTGCTGTCGTTGAGGCCAGTGTCGAAGAAAACGACAATTTATCGATTCGTCGTCGTGCTCAGCAAATTGGACTTTGTCCATCGACTTTATGGAAAATTTTACGTAAAGATTTGGGTTTGGTGCCATACAAAATTCAATTGGTGCAAGAATTAAAGCCACACGACCATCGTTTGCGCCGTGAATTCAGTGATTGGTCGTTAAATCAATTGAACGAAGATCCATTTTTTTACCGTAAAATTCTCTTCAGTGATGAGGCGCATTTTTGGTTAAATGGATACGTCAACAAACAAAATTGTCGCATTTGGAGCAAAGATAATCCACACGCCGTTCTAGAATTACCAATGCATCCTGATAAATGTACTGTTTGGTGCGGTCTATGGGCTGGTGGGATCATCGGTCCATATTTCTTTAAAAATGAGGAAGGACGACGCGTTACCGTGAATGGAAATCGATACAGAACCATGTTAAATGAGTTTTTGTTGTCAAATCTTGAAGATATGGATATGAATGAAATGTGGTTTCAACAAGATGGTGCCACTTGCCATACAGCACGTGAAACAATCGACTTATTGAAAGAAACTTTCAACGACAACATTATTTCGAGAAATGGTCCGGTGAATTGGCCTCCGCGTTCGTGCGATTTGACGCCACTCGATTACTTTTTGTGGGGATACGTGAAGTCATTGGTTTATGTGGATAAACCTCAATCGATTGACGCTTTGGAAACCAATATTCAACGTGTCATTGCTGACATACGCCCTCAAATGCTTGAAAAAGTGCTGGAAAATTGGACCTCCAGAATGACATTTGTGAAAAATAGTCGTGGTAGCCATATGCCAGAAATTGTGTTTAAATGTTAAATGCCAAAAAATTATCTACCAAATAAAAAAAAATTTTGGTCATTTCATAATTTTATATGTGTTTTATTCAAAAAAAAAATCGGCAACCTCTTAAAAAAACACCCTTTAATTATGATGATTTTTAACTAGTCAGTTCACGGGATCTCTTTCATATATTCGAATAGGTCAGACAATTTTCTATCAATATTGTGAAAATGGGACACGAATGATGATTTTCATCATGTTTTCCATAATTTACAACTTCTTCGTTTGCAATTTTACTCTTAATTGGAAATTTTGGTATTTTCTCCAATAGGATTTTTACCCAATTGACATTCCCAAATAAGCTACGAACCCGATTTATTGTGAAAACATTCAAATAACAAAAATCCTATGGATGTTCACAAGGTCACGTTTATACTTTTAGATAGTTCAAAGTTTCGACTATCGATAGTTCCGAACAGGGTTCAATTGTCATGATATTTAATGGACCATATACGACTTAGATGTTTCGTGAATTTGAATAAATTTTCAAATTTTAATTCACCGATCCTAGAGATTTTCACGGGGTCTCACCTACATGGTCAGATAGATCAGTCAAACCCCTATGTGGGTAATAAACGGGATCTAATTATGATGATTTTTAACTAGTCCAGAGACATTTTTACGTGCCCACAAACTAAAAATAACTTATATGGCCGCAGAAAATCGAAAAATTATCTCAGTATGACCTAAGCTATTAGAAAAACAACCGAAAGTATTGGTTACTAGTGGACATTTTTGAGATATTGGCCAAAAACTGAAAATAAACTAATAAAAAAATTTAAATTTTCAAAAGTATTGGTAATGAGATGGCCTAGTTTAGTCCAGCATGAACAGATCCTAGAATTTTGTCCTAAGGTTTGGACCCCTGATCAATACTTTTATCCAAATTTCATCGTCATTCTTTTAGAATGGCGGAAAGACGGAATATTGTTAAATTTCAAGATTTAATTTACCGTGTTCCTTTACTTCGGAGATCAATCAATTTGTCATTTTAAGGATCACTTTTAATATTTTATTCCGCTGGGATGTTTTATTTAGTGAAAAAAGAGATACAAAATGAATATTAAATTTCCGTTGCTAATTATATAACAAAATAAATTCTCTATTGTGATTGAGCTGCCACTTGCGGCGAGTAACGAAAACTCTTATTTTCCACTGAGAAATGTCCGCTAACTTAAACAGCATATGAAAATCATCACCAGTGTTCCATTTTCACAATATTGATAGAAAATTGTCTGACCTATTCGAATAAATGAAAGAGATCCCGTGAACATTTCTGGGATGGGCGATATAACCGGAAACGTAAAAATGTCTCTGGACTAGTTAAAAATCATCATAATTAGATCCCGTTCATTACCCACATAGGGGTTTAACTGATCTATCTGACCATGTAGGTGAGACCCCGTGAACATCTCTAGGATCGGTGAAATAAAATTTGAAAATTTATTCAAATTCATGAAACTTCTAAGTCATATATGGCCCAGTAAATATCATCACAATTGAACCCTGTTCGGAACTATCGATAGTTGAAACTTTGAACTATCTAAAAGTATAAACGTGACCTTGTGAACATCCATAGGATTTTTGTTATTTGAATGTTTTCACAATAAATCGGGTTCGTAGCTTATTTGGGAATGTCAATTGGGTAAAAATCCTATTGGAGAAAATACCAAAATTTCCAATTAAGAGTAAAATTGCAAACGAAGAAGTTGTAAATTATGGAAAACATGATGAAAATCATCATTCGTGTCCCATTTTCACAATATTGATAGAAAATTGTCTGACCTATTCGAATATATGAAAGAGATCCCGTGAACATTTCTGGGATGGGCGATATAACCGGAAACGTAAAAATGTCTCTGGACTAGTTAAAAATCATCATAATTAGATCCCGTTCATTACCCACATAGGGGTTTGACTGATCTATCTGACCATGTAGGTGAGACCCCGTGAACATCTCTAGGATCGGTGAAATAAAATTTGAAAATTTATTCAAATTCATGAAACTTCTAAGTCGTATATGGCTCAGTAAATATTTTCATAAAATAACCATGTTTATTTCAATGTTAGAATTTTATCTATGCTATCCCAAAATTCATTAAAAAATTATGAACATCTCAAGGAGCGGCAACAGAAAAATTTGAAAATAGATATAAATCAAAAACCACTATTGTTTAAAATATGCTAGACAATTTACAAATCATCATATCTCAACCTTATTCACCACACACGTGAGGTTTTGACTTAGCTATTCAGCCATATAGGTGAGACCCCGTGAACATCTCTAGATTCGGAGATATACAAGTAGAAACATTGTCTAAAAAAACCTTCTTTAGAATTGAAAAAAACTTTAGTGAATTATATCACAATTTTCTCGTGTTTATCTAAAATTGTTAGAAAATTATTTGATCTTTACAGCGACACTATTAAAGATTCAGGGACTTCTCTAGTATAAATGTTAAAGATTATCTAAAAGTGTTTCAATTTCACTACAAAACAAATCCAATTGGAATATTTTTGAATTTAACAGTGTACATTTTTGGTATTATTTTTGGTATGTATTTCACAATCATAAAAAAAACACACTAATTGTTAAGGAAATTGAAATGTTTTTTATTTAATATGAAGTACAATCGATACAATTAAGTTCTGAATAAAACGTCATTCAAATGGCCTCCCAATTTTCTACCACTTTTTCCACTAAATCAAGTCGAATGTCATGAATGGCACGTTCAACATTGACATTTAAAGCTTGAAGAGAGTTTGGTTTATTGCTAAAGACCAAGACTTTAAATAACCCCTCAAGAAATAGTCTAATAGTGTTAAATCACAACTTCTTGGAGGCCATTCAATATCACAATTTCTTGAAATAATCGAATCTCCAAACTTTTCTCGCAATAATTCAATTGTTGCACTTGCTGTGTGCCACGTAGCCCCGCCTTGTTGGAACCAAATGTTGTCAAGAACAACTTCGTCCAATTTCGGCCATAAAAAGTTGGTTATCATAGATCTATACCGATCTCCATTGACAGTAACGGTGTTACCAGCTTCATTTCGAAAAAAACGGCCCGATGATTCCACCAGACCAAAAACCACACAAAATTGTCAATTTAGGTGAATGTAATGGTTTTCATGAATAATTTGTGGATTTTCTGTCGCATTAGAATCGACAGTTTTGTTTATTTATCGCACCACTCAGATGAAAGTGAACCTCATCGGAGAAGATGATTTTCTTAAAAAAATCGTTATCGTTTTCAAGTTGTGCCAAGGCAAAATCAGCAAATTCACGACGTTTACGGTGGTCCAATGGGTTCAGTTCTTGAGTGAGAACATTTTTATACAGATGCAAACCCAAATCTTTTCTCAGAATCCGCCAGGTTGTGGTTTGAGACAGTCCCAATGCTTGAGAACGTCTTGGAATCGACAAATTGCGGGCTTCAGCAACACTTGCCTAAACGGCAGCAATATTTGAATTACTTCGAGCGAATCTTTGTCTTATTAGCACTTCAATATTATGTAAAGTAAATGTACGTTCAAAATTTTCAACAATTCGACGAATAGTGAGCACACTTGGACGATTATTACGACTATAAAATGGCAAAAGCGCACGAAAAGTTGCAATTGGAGAACGATTATTTTGATAATAAAACTGAATAATTGTAAACATTACTGAATACAAGGAAACAAAAAGTGACAGATCATGACATATTACAAATGGCCGAAACGTCACTTAAAAATCATATCATTCCTATTGGAAAACCCTGTAGAAAATTTACTACGAAATTTTCTTCTGTGGCGATTGTACTGGGATTGCCTGAGACTTCGGTGACCGTCGAGAATTATTGTGGGCCATATAGATTCCAAATAATGTACCCCCATTTTTTTATGAGGTGGAAAGATGGTTCGTACCAGTCTCAGTATCTAACGATTTTAACAACAAATTTACTAAGACATTTTCTTCTGTGGCGGTTGTCACAGGGATTGCCTGAGACTTCGGCTACCATCGAGGATTAGTGTAGGCCTTCTGGAATCTAATAATGAAGCCCCATTTCTTGAGAAAGAAGGTTTGTGCCAGTCTAAGGATGTAACGATTTCAACAATAAAAATTATTAAGAAATATTATTTTTTGGCGATTGTCAAACGGATTGCCTGGGACTTTAGCCACTATCGAGAATTAGTGTAGGCCATTTGGAATTCAAATAATGTAGCTCCATTTCTGTACGAGGTGGAAAGAGGGTTCGTGTCGGTATCATAATGTAACGATTTTCAACAAGAAATTTTCTTCTTTAGTGGATGTCACAGGGATCGCCTAAGGCTTCGGCTATCATCGAGTATTAGTGTAGGCCATCTGGAATCTAATAATGTAGCGCATTTTATGTACGAGGTGGAGAGAAGGCTCGTGCCATTCTCAGTATGTAACGATTTCAAAAATAATTTAATACGAAATTTTCTTCTGTAGTGGTCTACACTAATTCTCGATGGTAGCCGAAGTCTCAGGCAATTCCTGTGACAATCGCCACAGAAGAAAATTTCTTAGTAAATTTTCTGTTGAAAATCGTTACATAATGAGACTGGTGTGAACCTTCTTTCCACCTCGTATATAAATTAGGCTACATTGTTTGAATTCCAGATGGCCTGCTCTAATTCTTTACAGTGGCCGAAGTCTCAGGCAATCACTGTGAAAAGCGCCTCATAGGAAAATGTTTTTTCAGAACCTTACGTAATATAATTATACTCGTATTGTGAATACAGAATAATTGTTTCGAATTGTCAGTAAATTTGCTTTTCATATACACAAAAATCACAAATTTTGTTGTAGTATGCTGATGTAAAAAAATTTCAGGATACCAATTAAAGGTAAATTTTTTAATTTTTTCGGGCCAGTTTCACATACATAATACTGCCCAGGGCCTGTGGATAAATCAGTGCGCAATTAATTTCCGGGTTTCACACATACATGATGCTAGCGAGACATCTAGTTGTCATTTATGTCAGCAGTTGTGTTTTGTTCATAGCGTGGACAGCTGTTAACGATAACCAGTTGTAATACCAGTAAAAATATTTTTTCTAAGAACGAAAATGTCGAGTTTTATGCCAAACAAACAGCATTTGCGGGAAGCTTTGCTTTTCTGCTTCAACTCGCAAAAAAATGCAGCTGAAGCACGTAATTTGCTTGAGAAAGCCTACGGCAAACATGTACCATCGAACACTACCTGTGAAGATTGGTTTAAACGCTTCAGAAGTTGCGATTTCGACATTGAGGACAAGAAGCGCTCCGGAAGACTAAAAACATTTGAAGACACCGAGCTGCAAGCGTCATTCAATGAATATAATACGTAAACTCAAGATCAAATTCAAGAAGGCCTTAAACACGACTCGCCAGCGATCTCAAACGTTTATATGTTATGGAAAAAATTCCAAATCAGAGAAAATAGGTGCTGCATGACTGAGAGACAGACAGAAAATCGAAGAACCACTTGCGAAATGTTGCTTTCACGGGATGAAAGAAAGAGCTTCCTCTTATCGAATTGTTACAGGAGATGAGAAGTGGATCAAATCGCTTCCAAAAGGAGACAATGCTCTGCGTTTGGTGGGACCATGTCGTTTTGGGGCCAAAAACGCGTTGTTTATCGTCGTAAAAAACCCGATAATTTAGTTGCGCACCTAGTGTTTAGCTTGCCTGTTATAAAACTAGGAATATTCATCAAAATTGTAAAGTTTCTAACATCTATAAAACATAGTAAAATCCATAGATGATCTATTTGAAAATGTTGCTGACACCCCGTAGATATCTCCACGGTAATAACTGATAAGTGGTGGTTGCAATATTTTTTCAATTGGCACAATGAAGCCTCATCGGTGTAAAGCCCAGTTCCGTTCGTTGTATTAGTCGCCTTTAAAACGTGTATTCCATGAGCACATACAACACGTGTTTTTAGTGTAACCCAATTGCTTGCCTCATAAAAGAGCTGTCACTTTTAAATCTGCACAAACTTTCCATTGATGGTCATTGTATTTAATGAAATCTATGATTTTTTTCATTGATGCATACGTTTCCATTGTGTCTGTGTTGAGTGCAATTGGAATGTAATTTTTTGAGTTGGTAATGTGAAGGAGAAATGCCTTCAAACTGCTTTTGGAGGAATCGATAAACAATCGCCAATCTTCGGGATTATATGCATTGTTTACTGTAGATACCAAACCACGGATATCAGTTCAAAAAGCGAGTGAATTATTCTCAATTCATATATCCGAACATTCGGAGCCAAAGCAGTCACTTATTTTAAATCCTTTGACGAAAGAATGGCTTGCCGCTGCGATAGTTTCAGGCGTCGTACCATAATATCCAAACGACGAGCGAGATTTCAATGTGATTGCATGGCGTAGTTACATTTATTGGTTGATATATTGATGCTGTTCTCCGGTTTCATCAGATTCAAATGTTGGTGCTGAATATTTTTCAGTTGGGTTTGATCTTTCCAGAACATGAATTTCATCTGAATGCGGCAATGGTAGTTGAGCATTTGTCGTTGCAGTGTATGTCAAAGAACCAATTTTTTTTTGTGAATCTATCCATATCATCGGGATACCAAATGTCATTGCGGCTCCAGTGTTTTTCCATCTATGCAGTTGGAAAATGTATGCCGTACAAACAAAGGACGGCGTCAAATTAAATTTTTTTTTTGAGAAATTTTTTTTTTTTATCTGATTGTACGAACGTTGCTTAAGGATGCAGTGCATACACTTCCTTGATGTAGGAGCCGGCTAAAAAAGACTGGTTAATAATAATTCAACACCTAAGAGAGTTTATAACCATATCGTGCAAATCTTGAGTTATTTGGAACAAAATTTAAACTGGAAGGCTGACTACTTAATGGAAAGGGACATAATTCGAGGTCTAATTGACTGTGCATCGCATAAAGAATGAGCTGGAAAGCTCAAAGTGAGGTGTGCAATTTCAATATAAATTTTATTGTGACAAAATAAATAAATAAATAAAATTTACACCACAAGTAACAGTTTGTGAAAAGTACAGTTGGTATAAATCAGCGGTTTCATCACTTATTTTGCGGCGATTGCTCGTAATTGTAAATTTTCCACACACTTAACAAAAGCACTTGAGTTTAAAACACCTATCCATATTATTTATTTCCCCAGATTTCACAAGCCGATTTTCACTTTATTTTTTGTGTTCTTTTGTCACTTTACTACTGTGGGCAAAAAGTAATAATACTTTTTAGTTTAAATTTCGAGCGGAGTTCGCTTGTCTTTCTGAAGTACAAAAAGGGCATTCGGCGATTTTTACAATGAGTGAAATTATTCAACAAATAAGTTCCTTTAAATTTTGTGTGCGGAATCAATTTTGTGGTGCCGAAACGTTCAGAATATTGCAAAAGGCCTTCGGTGCTAATTGTATGTCGCGAGCAAGTGTTTTTGATTGATACAAATTGTTCAAAGAGGGTCGAGAACGTGTTGACGACGAACCACGTCTAGGACGGCCATTAACATCAACTGATGATCAACACCTTAATAAAATCAAGGAATTGGTGCTCGAGAATCGACGATTAACAGTCAGAGGCCTTACTGGCATCGTTGAAATAACGGAAGGATAAGTGAAAACCATTTTGAAAGATCATTTGGGCCTAACAAAAGTGAAAGCACGATTGGTTCCAAAACCACTCAATTTTTTGGAAAAACATCGTCGCGTTGAGGTCTGTGAAACAATGCTTTGGAGACTATTCAGGAAATTGACTTTAACAACTGTTTCGAGGATTAGGAAAAAAAGCGTTGGCACAAGTGTATTGATGCCGGGGGGATTACTTTGAGGGGGGCGAAATAGATTTGGAGAAATAAATAAAGAATTTTAAAATTATGAACAAAGTCTTACTACTTTTTGCCCACAGTATTACAAATATCTCATGACTCATTTTTATTTATTTATTTTAATATAAATGTTTGAAGTTCTTATGAACTTATTACATTAGTGGCAAACTACTTTATTCTAATCTATTACTAATTTTATTTATTAAATTAACCTATAGGTGTACAGCGACATATTAGCGATTCAAAACTTGAAATTGGCAAAAGAAGAAAAATAGAATTTTGATATTATTAAGCTGAAGAAAAGTATTTTTTCCGAAACACGGCAGGAGATTTAGATTTCTTGACGTCATTACTTAACGAATTCCACATGCTAACTCCCCTCACAAAGAATGATGAATTCATCAGATTACATTTATTAATAGCCGGAGTCAAAAGATGAATATGACGATTGGAAGACGAAACTAATTTCTCAACAATATAGGTGGGCTGTTTATACTTTAAGAACTTGAAAATGTATAAACAAACTCGAAACTCATAGAATTCAGCAAGAGAACAACCAAGTAATGAATTAGTAAAATTCGAGATGTGGTCGTACTTTCTTAGCCCGTATACGTATCTCACACAAGAATTAAATATCAATCGAAGTTCATTAAAGTACTTCTTCTTTAATACAAAGAAGACAATATCTCCGTACAAAAAATGTGGAAGGATGTAAGATTTCACCAATTGGAGTCTAAGATTGGTATTAAAGCACTTCGTGGTAGCCCATAACATTCTTAATAAAGAAATTACTCGATTACAAACTGTTTCGATGTGGTAACTCCAGCATAAGCATTTGTCAAAAGTTAAGCCCAAATTATTCACAGAATCAGAGAAATCTACCTCCTCTCCAAGTACACTGATTTTAGGTAGGTAGTGCGTATCACGAATTGTAGAAGATATAATAATAGATTTGGTTTTTCCACCATTAAGTTCAAGATAATTTTCTATAGACCATTTCGTAATCAATTCGATATCGGAATTAACAGTTCCAATAGAATTTGTTATCTCGTTGGGCCTACAAAATCTATAAATTTGCAGGTCATCAGCGAAAAGGTGATATTTGCATTGAGTGATAACAGCAGGTAGGTCGTTTATATACATCATGAATAGAAAAGGACCTAATACCGATCCCTGGGGAACACCGCAATTAGTATAACAAGAGCTAGAAATTCCTGAATTAGATCTAACGAATTGTGATCGATTTGATAGATATGACAAAACCAAACGACAAGCCGACATTGAGAACTTAAAACTGTTACGAAGTTTGCTAACCAAAATTGAATGATCAATTTTATCGAAAGCTTTACTAAAGTCTAGAAGAACCAGCGTACAAAGATAACCCTTATCTATGGCCCTGCGGATGTCGCCATTGATGTGTAGTAAAGCACTATTAGTGCTGAAATGACGTCTGTAAGCAGACTGGTACTTTGATAGTAAATTTTCCGATTCAACGTAAGTTAATATTTGTGATTGTAGTATTTTTTCAAAAACTTTAGACAAAGCGGGAAGCAGACTAATAGGGCGAAAATCAGATAAGCATTTGGGATTTTTATTCTTAGGAATGGGAATAATGATTGATTGCTTCCATTTGTCAGGAAAGATAGAAAATGTTATTAGGCTATTAAAAATATGTAGTAAGTAGCAATCAACCTTTGGTAAAATAAGTTTAACGAACTTAATTGGTATTTCGTCAACTCCGACAGCGTTTGATTTAACGGAATCCAAAGCATCCATAAGGTCAGTGATATCGATGTTATTAAAACTAAAGTTACCTTCCATCGAACTAGAGTTCATTAGAACATCAACGGTTGGTAACCCCGCTGAACGTGCACTGATATGAGAAAAGTAATTATTGAACTCACTTGGTGAAAATTGCGTAGATGGTTTTTCGTTGGATGAAAGAAAGGAACCAACAGATTTCAAATTTTTCCAAAACACTTTTGAAGGAAGAGATGGGTGCAATATAGATGAAAAATAATTGGACTTCGCGCGTTTTATAATATTGTTACTCTTATTTCGTACAGCTTTATATTCTTGGTACAGTTCAATTCTTCTTGTACGCTTCCACCGACGTAAAATAAAATCCCTGAAATTTATGGTATTAGTGGTATTATTAGTGGCACAAATTCCTCAAACAAGTCTACAACTAGTTCTGTAAAGTATTCTACTTTATCAACAGGGTTGTTAAAATTATAAACCATGCTCCAGTTTAAGTTATTACATTTATCAAGCAAATCTGATGAGTTAATGCTATTATAGTCGCGAAATGAGATTTTAGGAATAGATCTCTCATGTTTAATGTCATAGGAAAAGTAAAGAAGATCGTGATCACTAAATCCAACCGAGATTTGGTTATGAAATACAATTTTATCCGTATTAGAAATAATACAGTCCAATAATGAACTAGAGTGTGACGTGAAAAATGTTGGCTCGGTGTTCACGGGAGTGAGAGAGTATTCAGTTAGTAACCTTTTAAATTTTTTCGTTGTCGATTTAGTTTAAGGTCACAATTGAAATCACCGCACAGTACAACATCATTATAGTTAACACTATAATTTTGCAAGAAGGTCCAAAAATCTTCAAGGAAACGTTTATTCGGCGGTCTATATGCAACAACCAACAACACCTTAGTTGCTCCGAGTAATAGTTCTATGAGAATTACCTCCAAATTAGCTGCACAATGACCATGTACCAGTTTATATCGAATGCCTGATTTCAGGAAAACGCCAATTCCACCTCCCTTTTTTATTGAATCCAAATTTCGGTCCAATCGCAACATATTGTATCCAGAAAGACAAATTGAAGCATCCGGAATGCGATCATGGAGCCATGTCTCAACAAAGCAGAGAATGTCAAGTTTTACACCGCACACTAACTCCCTAATTTCATCAATCTTATGAAGAATACTACGAGTGTTTAAAAAGAAAAATTCAGACCTGTGTACCAGTTAATTGAAGATTTGAGAACCACATTGTTTACTATTGAGGAGGAAGCATGTGAATTAACACGTAGATTATTCATGTAACATCCCAGTATGTTTCGGAAAAAATGAGATATATAAGAAACATATAAATCAAAATGAAATTAATATCAAAATTAATGAATAGCCTGTCGCTGCACACACCATAGGTAACTCTAACACTAGGAACTAACTTACTAAAACTATATATAATCATTAAATTTGCAAAAATTATTATTCTGGTCTCATAAAACAAATGTAAGAGAAAGTTGTAATTAATTCAAATAAACGCAATTAAATTAAATTAAATTAAAACGTTGTACAAAATACAAGATTAATAATTCATGCGCCAATTCCCGCCACCAAAACAAAAGATAACATCTTTATAGAATGATAATATTTAATATTTAAACCAGTAAGCTACTGAGAATAAAAATAAAAAAATTAAATAGAAAATAAAAAGAGATCGACGTCACAATTTATTGAATGAAAATATTGTATTGAAAAATAAAAAGAGGTTGACGTCACGGGACATTCATTCACGATTAATGCATTATTACAATAACACTTCACTGCACAGTAGAAGGAACTTCCATAAATAATGTTCCGACGTTGTTACGTGGAGGTAGTAGATGATGTTTTCGATCTGGTTGTGTAACCACGTTGGTTAGTATTTGTGATGACATCATCACCTTCAAGTAGCATAGCTGGAACAGGAATACTGGCCGAAGATAGATGAGAAGATGGGTGAGTATAATATTCATTGTCAACCATAATTCTCAATTGTTGTATACTACTCACTGAAGTTGGCACTGACGTCTTAGTTTTTAGAATGTATACAACTCCCGATTTAATGAAAATTTTTGTAAATACCTCCAGATTTGTAGATTTTCTTGGCCTCGCCGAATATCAATTTAGTTTTAGTTGTGAAGCCTCTATTTATGTAAATTCGTGTCGATGAATTCATACCAATATCCTTTAATGATAATGATTGTTTGTCATTACAGTTGAAATTGATTGAATTACTAATTTTAGCGACAACATCAGCAACAACTTCGTTAGTTAAAACAGGAACTTGCGTAATTACTATATCACAGGATCTTTGTTCGGTCTCTAGATAATCAATCCTTTCACTTAGACGTACAATTTCGTCACCCTGCTCATTGATTTTAGCGATAATAACTTCAATTTGATTCTTGAAATCACTCAAATGTGAGTCAATACATTTAAGTAAGTCTTGCTTGACATTTCTGGCAAAACCATCAAATTCATCCGCGAAGCTAGGTATGTTTTTTGCGGAATTACTATTAAGTGGCATGGTTCAAACAGATGAGTTTTGATATACGCCACACACCAAGTCAGGTGAAACGAAAAACTGTTTGATTATAAAATTAACTGTAGGTAATCTATCGATTGTACCGTAAAATGATGATAGTTTTAATGTATTTGATGATTGGATTATGCCACAATAAACTTTAATTTCATATTAATGATCACAAAAAGCAAAAAAAATAAAGTACTGTAAAATGCAAATAGAAATGGCACTAAGCACATTTAAGTAAACAAAATATCATCAGAACAGTCTTATTAGAACAGCATATCCACTAATTTATATTTTATATATTCCGTGTATATCTTATAAAAGCACTTGAAACATTTATAAAAGTATTTACAACTTATAAATTAGATTAAAAAATTTAATTTTAAGAGACCAAATAAAAGCGTCTACACAGATGATGATCACTTCAGTTGCTGACAGGTGGACCCATGTTTCTCTAGACGGCAAGGTAGGAGCCGGAGTCTTCTGTGAGAAGCTTTTGCCAAAACTGACAAGACCCTGCCTTTTTGTGGAACATGCGAGAAGCTGTGTCTACAGACGAATGATTTTGTAGAAGTTGCATGGACAAAGAGGAGGAAGAGATTTTAGATAACTTCATATGCTTGTATCTGACACTATCATTCAGGAGGCATAGGTATTTGGCCGTGTACAGTGTGGCCAGCCTTTCAGACCTCGCGGACTGTGGAGTGCGAGATATTTTGCGCTACGTACGTAGCTCCGAATGGTTTTGAACAAGGGTAAAGAGGAAATAGGATCCTGTGGTATCACAACGGGCCACTACTGGTCTAAATGTATGGAAGCAAGCACTCCAACCTACCCTAATCTTGGCCTAAGTAAAACATACATATATGGTGAATGTGGTTTTTCGGTTTTGATATGTTCTGCAAAGTTGTTTGTCTTGACTTGCGTAACAACTTTGCTGAAGAAAGCATAACGAAAATTGTAATGGTTAAAAAGCTATCAACGTGAAAATGAGTGTATATTTTGACAAATTTTTGACTCAGCGCCAAAACATGTCGAAAGCGATATCTCAAAAATGGAGACTAACTTTGAAATGGGCCTAGCACCATTGAATTCAGTGTACTCGAATTAAGTTTACTCCTTGGATGCTCAGCTTGTCACTTTTTTCACCTAGCACAGTGTATCATTTTTAATCCTTAGAACTGCCACTTTAAGATATCATAAATCATAAGCCACACAAATTATTTGTTGGTCGGTGCACTAAACCCCTGGACAATTGATTATAAATCGATTATCGCTTGATAATGATTTAGCATTTTTGTTGTAAAATTCATTGTACTGCAAACGGAGAAAGAAATGCAAAATGAGTACGTCTAGCAAATTGCTGACTACACAAAGTTGTTACGACTCAAATTCCCATAAAATTTTACAATTAACGAACTTACTCTACACAAACCTTCCATCATCCAACTAACTAATGTACATGTGTATACAAAACTTCTACTAAACCATATATGTACGAACATTTTAATACGAAAAAAAAACTATAACATTTCATTTCAATGACGTTGAAACATATTTCAAAAATTTTAACAAAAATGTTAAATCGCGAAAGTTTTTGAATTTTACATACAGCAAGCACAATGGATATAAAAAAATCCTTATCACATTTCCAACACGTTCGCGTTTAACTCAAACATTTTTTTGTTGTTGTTAGTAATAAATAATATTTAAATAAATGTTTTCAGCTCTACGATTTTTTTTTACTTCTCATTTCTTTAACAAATCAAATTGAATAATACAGAAGATAAGAAACATCCATACAGTCTTATATATATATCTGGTATATACACACTGTACTCTATACAGTGTAAGTTACGTTGATGAAAAGTTTAAATTTATAATAGAATTATAATTTTATTTTCTTATTTATAATCTTTCGTTTTCAAACTTAAATTTATTTTCTATAGTATAGTGTATGCGTCTTTGTCTTTTCGAGATTCCATTTTTTCTTTTCTATGTTAAATCTTGAATTGTTAAATAGTGTGTGCTTTTGATGTGATACGAGAGGCGCATTAAGAAAAATTGGATTTTTTTTTTTTACGTTTTAACCCATTTCAATTTGCATGCAACTTATTGATTACGTTGATTGAATCAAGTACAGCACTCGAGCAACATGTTTATAAGACGGTTTATGTATATTGAAAAAGAAATTTTGTTGTTTGCAAAATCTTATTGAACATGACACATTTCAATGAGCAAATTTCAGTTTGTTTTGTAATAAAGCTCACGTATTTTAATTTTAGAATATATTTTGCTGTATACATGTAAGCCGAATCGCAGGAAGAATAAACTGTTATGTATTATTTTTATATAGCAGCAGTAACACACAATTTTCATCGAACTAGAAAAATGTAAAAACGTTGGCTTTGCGTTCATGTTCAATGCACACGGTATTTTTTTTATAATTTTTTTCATTTTCATTGCGTTTTAATATGATTACATCACAGCAACAACACAAATGAAAAACTACTGTGCATATAACAATGACAAAATGATTTATCGTGACTCTGAAATAAATGAATGAAAATAAAGTAATTGTAGATTGTAATTGCATTTTGTCGGCCGTTTTATAAAAAAAGGTATGAATATATCTACATTTTTGCATATGTATGTATTTCTAGCCCGTATGCATTGTATATAAGCATGCATGCATGTGGCATATTTTTGTTGGCCAAATACACATAACGTTCGTTTGTCATAACGTTCTAAATATAACCCAACTAGCTGTAAAGTTCACATGTAGGTGTACAGTTTTTCTAAAAACCACAAAACTATAATAGCAAAAACCCATATCTAGTCGAATAATTCCCATTGTTACATAATTATAATAGAAAAAATAATTCTGGTTGGTTATTTTCTCTTTGTGATTGTTTGATTAAAATTAAAGGCATAGCTGAACTTATCAATATGTTATATACAGTGACTCAAACAATTGTCCCTATCTTATCTGAGTTGTCAGTCCAGGGCAAACACCTTTAGAAGGCCCACAGCCTCACACAATGGTTCAAATACTATTGCACACAAGGTTATTGTGGCCGCCATATGGAAACGGTGTGAGTACTTACTGAAGTTGCTTATGAAGACGACACAAGATGTGAGTCCTGTGAAATTATCCCTCTGTCTGCACTCCAATCTGATCACCTGGTAAAACCCGAGATGATTTTATTCTCGATTTGTGAATTTTTAGGATTTGGTTGTTGGGCTATAACGAGTATGATACTAATATGTAGTGCTCTTAACCTGTACCGACCAAATTAGCCCGCCCCAATGAAACCTGTACTATAATTTGTTACACATTTATTACAATTTATTACAACAAATCCCGATTTTATTACAGCTACCGTTTTCGAGGAACGAGTGGTCGGTTTAGCTTACAATTAAACCTGCACCGCCAAAATTGTAACTTTTGATGTAGCTATGATATCGGGATGATTCTTGAACCAGAATTTATTACAAATTAATTACATTGAATAAGTTAGTTCAAGACCACCCCTATAACTATCCTAAGGGTAAATTTCACCCCAAAACGATTATTTATTTCAAAACCGTCAATTTAACCAAATCTAATAAATTTTTTTACACCGGACTGCCACCAGATTTTAGGAAAAATGTTGCATGAAGTCTAGTCGAGAGTAGTTAAGCCCTATCCAGATGTGTAATCAATTATTTTTGTGTCAGGATACGCGGAATTCGCTCCCAACGGTAGAGACTTCAAATAGGTAATTTAAGGGTCGATTTTACCACATTTAATAATTTATTACACCAGACCGCCACCAGATATTGAGTCAAATGTTACTCCTTAAACATTGTGATGGGTAGGCCGACGTTATCCAGTTGTGTAATAAAATATTTTTGTGTCAGGATACGCGGAATTCGCTCCCAACGGTAATAGGTAATAGGTAATTTAAGGGTCGATTTTACCACCTTACTCTGTGGTCTTTGTTAAGGGTAGGTCAACCTTATTCAATTGTGTAATAAATTGTTTTTGAGTCAGGATACGCGGGATCGGCTTCCTTTTTACCACTAGTTTCGGCTAAGCTAATAATTAGTATTTCTCTAATTAAATCTTCACAGTCTTTCTTATTATCAATTAATATTAATTGGCCAATAGATGCCAAGTATAAAGTTTTAATGTTTTTTCTCGAATTTTTAAAAAACTCTGAGTATTTTCGTATAGTATTTTCGGTAAAAAATTAAAAATCTATATTGGTATTTAAACACTGTAGCATGTATCTAACATCTAAAATAGTGTTAATCTTGGATGTCGGAATATATCACATTTTTTCTAAACCGCGCCTTGCGTTAGAAGCACAAACCAATTGAATTTAACAAATTTATTTCATTTTCAATGATTTATTAGATACAACTTTAATTTTGTCGTTTATTAAGTAGAGCACTTTTTTGAACCATAGTTATTACCCATATATTTTGAAGCTAATTCCGTAATCTGACACAAAAATAATTCATTACACACCTGTATAAGGTTGACCTACGCTTTACAACGACTACAGAGTAATATTAGAACCCATATCTGGTGGCGGTCTGGTGTAACAAATTATTAAAGATGGTAAAATCGAACTTTAAATTTCCTATTTGAAGCCCCTACCATTGGGAGCCAATCCCGCGTATCCTGACTCAAAAACAATTTATAACACAATTGAATAAGGTTGAATTGCCCACCATGATGTCCAAGGAGTAACATTTGATTCAATATCTGGTGGCGGTCTGGTGTAATAAATTATTGAAGTTGGTAAAATCGACCTTTAAATTAAAAATTTCAATCCTTTACCGTTCGGAGCGAATTCCGTGTAACTTGACTCAAAAGTAATTTATTACACACCTGTATAAGGTTGACCTACCCTTAACAAAGACCACAGAGTAACATTAGACCCCATATCTGGTGGCGGTCTGGTGTAATAAATTATTAAAGGTGGTAAAATCGACCCTTAAATTACCTATTCGAGGCCTCTACCGTTGGGAGCGAATTCCGCGTATCCTGACACAAAAATAATTTATTACACAACTGGATAAGGTTGACTTGCCCACTACGATGTCCAAGGAGTAACATTTGACTCAATATCTGGTGGCGGTCTGGTGTAATAAATTATTAATGGTAGTAAAATCGACCTTTAAATTAAAAATTTCAAACCTCAGTCCGGTGTAAAAAAATTTATTAGATTTGGTTAAATTGACGGTTTTGAAATATATAATCGTTTTGGGGTGAAATTTACCCTTAGGATAGTTATAGGGGTGGTCTGAAACTAACTTATTCAATGTAATTAATTTGTAATAAATTCTGGTTCAAGAATCATCCCGATATCATAGCTACATCAAAAGTTACAATTTTGGCGGTGCAGGTTTAATTGTAAGCTAAACCGACCACTCGTTCCTCGAAAACGGTAGCTGTAATAAAATCGGGATTTGTTGTAATAAATTGTAATAAATGTGTAACAAATTATAGTACAGGTTTCATTGGGGCGGGCTAATTTGGTCGGTACAGGTTAAGAGCACTCTAATATGTCTTATGTCGGATGCTTAGTACTGTATTCAGAAGTTTTATTCCAGGTGGTCAATTTTGTTCAAATTCCGAGACACGAAACATGTTGTATTTGTGATTTTTCCATAGATTAAAATCATATACGTATACAAATCCAATTGGACTTTTGCAAATTCCAATTGAAATTTTAAAGCCTTCCTATGCAGTTGTGTGCGTACACTGTTATGATTTTTAATTTGCGAAATCGTCAATGAAAAGTAAAATATTATGTTTGATTTTAGATTATTTTAATTAGTTTAGAAAGCATAGAACAGATTTTTAAACAATTTACAAAATTTCTACATTATTTTAATTCAAAACATTTAAATAAAATAAAAGTGAGATAAAAACAAGAGACAAATATATGTTCATTGAATTGACGATATTTAATAAACAAGCATATCAAGGTCAGTTTAACGAAATCGAGCAAATTTTATCAGTTTATTTATTAGACATATATCAAATTGTCTTAATTAAAATGGCAGAAAAATATTGTAACTTGTAACTAAAGTAAAAATTAAAATTTTAATTGATAAATCACGAAGAATAAAATATTATAGTAACATAACCCTACATTTTCAATCAAAAGTTTGTACTAAAACAGTCGAGGTACAAACCAAATATACTGAACTCAAACCATTTATGCATTTTCCACTAATTTCTAATAAGAATATTTTGAGTTTCATATGAATTAACAAAATTTCCAGAGATTTTTCCAGAGATTAAAAAATATACTAAATCAACTTAAGAATTATCTACTTTTAGAAGCAAATAAGATGTGTTTAGGTAGATGCCTATCAACTACTTTACGAATTAGCGAGAATTGAATCACAATCTCCAGATATGGTTGTCAATGGCCATCACAATTAAGTATAAAAACCAAAATTCATCTGAATCACGATCTCTGGGAATGTTATCAATTTTGAGTAAAAGTGATAACAGTACATCTAGAAGATCAAAACTCGTAGCAATAAACTCGTAGTCATGCATTATTAGCACTAGGTGGTTTCTGCTAGGTGACTCAATCACCAACTTTATACACTAGCCAGACCTGAATCACGATCTCTGGGAATGGCCGATAATGGCCATCCTAATTTCAATAAAAATAACAAAAGTATCCCGAGAATATGAAAATTCGTAGCAATAAACCCGAAGTCGTGCATTATTAACACTAGCCAGATCTTAATCACGATCTCTGGGAATGGCTGATAATGGCCATCTAAGTTTGAGTAAAAATGACTTCAGTACACCGAGAATATGAAATTTCGTAGCAATGAACCCGAAGTCGTGCATTATTAGCACTAGGTGGGTTTGGTTAGGTGACTCAATGACCAACCTCATACACTAGCCAGATCTTAATCACGATCTCTGGGAATGGCTGATAATGGCCATCTAAATTTGAGTAAAAATGACTTCAGTACACCGAGAATATGAAATTTCGTAGCAATGAACCCGAAGTCGTGCATTATTAGCACTAGGTGGGTTTGGTTAGGTGACTCAATGGCCAGCTTTATGTTGTTTTAAGATTTGAATCACGATCTCTGGATGTGGCCGATAATGACGATTCAAATTTGAGTTGTAATGACATCTGTTCCCTTGAAGGTACAAATTCAAAGAAAAAAATACCCGAAGTAGTGAATAGTTAAATCTAGCTTGTTTTATTAGAAGATTTATGAAAATTGCAGACCGGTGTCCAAGTTTTAAATAATAAATCATTAGTACCTCTGCCATGATGCAAAAGTTGATTAAAAACCCTAGATTATGCATCGTGCGCAATAGGTTGATTTTGGTAGTTCTTTTAAAGACTATTTTATACCAATTATGTATTTACATGTATTTAGCTATAACCTATTTCATAAATCATGATATTTGGAAAAGGGGATACTCATTATTAGAATCGAGTAAATATTTCTATACTAGAGATTTTAATATTATTCTGTAATTTTTCTTATTAGATTTAGAACTAACCAATCTGTCACATACTCAAACCCTGATTTACATTTTCAAATTTAAACTACAGTTTGAAACCACACGGTGCATTCCCAGAAATCGTGATTCAGGTCTGGCTAGTACATGAAGTTGGTCATTGAGTCACCTTACTTAAACCACCTAGTGCTAATAATGCACGACCTCCGGTTTATTGCTACGAATTTTCATATTATCGGTGTACCGATGTCATTTTTACTCAAATTTTGATGGTCATTATCGGTCATTCCTAGAGATCGTGATTCAGGTCTGGCTAGTACATGAAATTAGTCATTGAGTCACCTAACTAAAACGACCTAGTGCTAATAGTGCACGACTTTGTTTTTATTGCTACGAATTTTGATGTTCCAGCTGTTCATATGTCATTATAACTCAAACTTAGATGGCCATTATCGGCCATTCCCAGAGATCGTGATTCAGGTCTGGCTAGTACATGAAGTTGGTCATTGAGTCACCTAACTAAAACCACCTAGTGCTAATAATGCACGACCTCCGGTTTATTGCTACGAATTTTCATATTATCGGTGTACCGATGTCATTTTTACTCAAATTTTGATGGCCATTATCGGTCATTCCCAGAGATCATGATTCAGGTCTGGCTAGTACATGAAGTTGGTCATTGAGTCACCTAACTAAAACCACCTAGTGCTAATAGTGCACGACTTCCAGTTTATTGCTAAGAATTTTGATGTTCCAGCTGTTCATATGTCATTATAACTCAAACTTAGATGGCCATTATCGGCCATTCCCAGAGATCGTGATTCAGGTCTGGCTAGTACATGAAGTTGGTCATTGAGTCACCTAACTAAAACCACCTAGTGCTAAGAATGCACGACTTCGAGTTTATTGCTAAGAATTTTGATGTTCCAGCTGTTCATATGTCATTTTAACCCAAACTTAGTTGGCTTTTATCTTTCAAAACGGCTAATAGTGTATGAAGTTGGTCATTGAGTCACCTAAATCAACCATTTGGTGCTTACAATGCTTGAATTTGGGTTTTTTGATAAAAATTTGTATTTTCTAGCTGTTCTTATGTCATTTTAACTCATGTGTGAATTTAAACCTTTTCCTTGTTTTATTAAAATATTTATTCTATTCGTTTTAAAGTTCTAATCTGATTTAATAGAAATCTCGATAATTTCTACACAATACGTGGTTGAGTTTGTTCATAAATTTTTATTTTAGAAAATATTGTATATTTATTTAAATTGAGGTTTGAGTGATTATCTAAAAAAAGTCTCATACTTATATGATTGTACTAAAATTTCCAATACGATTAATTTTTTTCCTATTTGAATTTGAATTAACAGTGTGATACTCATACATACATAACATCTATGGAAAGTCTGGAATACTTCACACCCGTCGTATTTGTATACGTATAAGGAGTATAGCATACAATTTTATATTAGTGTGTCTAATTTTTCTGTGGTTACATTCGTTTGTTTTCTGCGAATGTAAGCATTAAAAATTATGAATCGGTACAAATCGGTTCAGTTTTTTGGTGCTTATGTCGTTTTGTTTGTCTCACTTTTTAGATATCTCCATTGCTTTTGAAAAGGCAAGTTAACACGTTCGCACAAATGGCTGCTATAGCAGACATACAGTTTTTTCGTTTTTAACACGTTCGCGCTACACCTTTTTTTCTGTTCTCGACAAAACATTCCTTTCCGCGAAGAAATATCATTGCAATTACAAAAGTTATCAAATGTGTTTTCCTGAGTAGTACACACATTTAGAAAGTGTGCGTTAATGTGTTAAGAAAACAGATTTTTTAACTACGCATAGTACGATTTTATTTTTTTTTTCAATGCGATGTCGAATAAATGTTTATTTTCAAATTTTATAACTAACCATACCACTACCATATACTTGCGGTTATTTTTCGTCAGTCTCGGATTTTGAACAAAATCGACCCCCAGGGGGCCAATTTTGGTCGAAAATTGACTCATACGACACGAGACTTCCGTATACGCCTTATACGTATAATATACTAATTGTTATTGTGTGCTCCCATTTTATTTTGCTGTGTTAGTTTGACCTTTCATGGTGGTTAGTACCAAAAATAATTGAATCGGGTGAATCGGTTCAAATTTTTTGTGCATTGGGTTCTAACGTGAGACATTATCCCTTATTACTGCGAAGGAGAAATTCAAATTTTTGGCAAGTTCGTTCGTTTATTAATTGATAAACGTGTATCGAGCAACATGGTAAGTACAATTCAAAATTAAATTATCGTTTTTTAATGTGCCAATAATATAATATAAAATTAAGTTTTATAATTATTTTTTACAAAATTAAATTATTATTGTACGTGTAATGAAAAATTAAATGAATTTTAACGAATTATTCGGATTTGGTGCGGCTAATGGCAATCTAAGAAGAGCTGAGCTGTGGAGCGAAATAAGCGCTGAATTAAATAATGGATCGACATATCCTAAAAGTGTGGAACATTGGAAACGGGTAAGATAATTGCATACTGAAATTTTGACAAAATCTGTAGGTACTACATTTTTTAATTTTAGGCATGGCAAGAAAAAGGGCGTTAAACGCAAAATAAATAGAGCAAGAGTGGCCCGAAATGAAACCGGAGGTGGTGAGATTGAAATAATTTTAAATCTCACAGAAGAAGAGGGAAAATTATTAGAATTTGTGGAATGGAAAATTTAAACGGGGGTCGTGACGTTGGTGAAATGGGATTGGTATAATAATAATTATTTAATTATCTAAATCTCTCCTGCGTTTTCTGCCATTACGACATCCACATCCTCCCAAATCCAAAATTCCATATCATCCTTTATTTTGTCACCACAACTTACTCCCTCCGGTGGTACTCCGGTACCACCGCCATCACACCCTGGATCTTCCGCCACAAATGAAAGAGATGAAAGAGGCCACTCAGCTAGTGCTTTGCGATCAAGACTACGGCGGCAAAAAGTTTCTGAAGTTTTACCTCCCAGAACACTACGGCATATGGATGATCCCCGAAATGTAAATATTGCCTATGATACGAATTATATTAGTACATCATTTTAAATGCGTTTTTTTATAATAGGAAAGTGTAGCTGTGACATCGGTGATCCGCTCCCTTCAATTACAGGAGGAAATTGTTAGTTTATTATTTGTTTGAAATAAGAAAAGTGAATTTACAAGAAAAATTATGTCTTATTTATTAAAAAAAAATACATCAAAATTCGAGGCCCGTCTCTCCTGGATATAATTTGTTATAAAAAGCCGATTTTCTTCTCCAGAATCTTCCTCGTGTGCTTTATTAACTGGCACTATGTCTTCTTTGGCTGCCCCATCAGTTTCTTCGATAGGATATTTGTTTTCGATTAAAATATTGCGTAGTGCTACACATGAATATATAATGTGAGCCGCTCTTGCGAATAATGTTAATGCCCTCAAGCAGTTTTAAGGCAGCGAAATCGATTTTTTCTGTGGGAGTCGTGGGATATGTGGGAGTCGTGTGTCGATCCAAGATACCTCGCATTAACAGTAAGGATTTTTAAATTTAAATCACAAATCTGTAAATAATTTTTTTTATAAACTATAGCTCCAAGTAAACAAAAATAAACCAATGTATTTACGGCTTGAACGTTTAATGAATGGAAACCTTTCCTATTAACGTAAGCTAATTCGTTTGTTTTGTTAATATTGGCAATCGCAGTATGCGTACAGTCGATCAAACCAATAATACCGAGTACGCCAAATTTCTTGAGAAATTCTTGTTTTAGAAACACTATATGCTGCCGGGCCAGTTTAGTGCTTGTAATTCGGCTAATCCGCGTCACGCTAAATGACACTTTGCTCTGGCTCATAATGGTAAAAGCATCTAAACCAACGCGACGCTGATGGCTGCCACTTGCGTAGAAGTTTAAAGTGCAAAGCACGTCTAAATGAAGTGGTATTCTTAATGGATTGTCCGGGTCGTTGACAAATGGTTTTATTTTTTGAATGGTGCACAATTTTTTTGGAAGTCGACAATTATCTATAAAACTGATAAAAACATTATTTTATAATAGAATAACTGACATGATTTTTAATTTTTATGATATAAGCAATGAAAATTATATTAAACTTACCGTCGATCGGATATATTAAACGGATCTAGCGTATCGCGCAAGTACTCATGGCACCTCTTAGTTTTTAATTTGCTATCGTAGTATAACAATGGGATAAACGAAAACATTTTTGAAATTAACAACAAACTTTATTAAAATTTATATCTTTTATTATTTCACCTGAAACTTATTACACTGTATATGGCGGAACTAAATGTCAATAAATAAAAAAACAAATGTTAAAAATAAATATGACGTCGATTCGCATACACTTAAATATACAAATACTAATGTCTTCCGGTTATTTTTGACTCATGAGTCAATTTTCGACCAAAATTGACCCACCAGGTGTTTGTTGGTGTTATTTTGTTTTCGATCAAGCTCTCAATTATATGAACTTTTGAAAAATTGCTAGTCAAATTTAATGTTGCACACTTTTTATGAACTGGGTGAATTTCGATTTCTGCAACCAAACATATCTACTCTACCTAGTGAAATCGCGATGATTGTTTTTGCCATTGTCAGTTGAGTAGCCTTAATTATTTCCTTAGTTTCTTCTTTGATAATAAATAGTGAGTCCGAGTGAATATTATTTGTTGGGGGTTTTTAAGATCCGTGGTCCAAATTTTGTGGTTTTATTTAGAATCTTGACAGTGTTCATTAATTCGGTACTGATTTGAAAGTTCAGAGAATTATTTGAGTAGTTTGTTAAACTTCATAAATAAGTTGAGGTCTGACACCACTCATTCGATCCAAGTGTCATATTTAGTTCAAATTCTGTCAATTATTGCGTCGAAGTTCTCGTTGTTAATTTGTTTTTTCCTTGGGGAGGATAAATGTTACTTTTGGATTGTGATAGTCTTAAATATTCAGTGACGTTGCTATAAGAAAAATATATCTTCCCTTTGTGGTTGTTTTTTTATTAAAACGTTTTTCGTTGGTCTTCAACTTCATGTTTTCATCTATGTTTTTGCGACTTCTCTGTTTGCATTTTTGATTTCGTGATATTATTTCTTTCTTTACTTTGCGAAGCGTATGGTAAATGCTGAACGTGGCGGACGTGTTTTGTGGATTTATAATAGTGAATTAATGGAATATGGTGTTCTGTTCGTGATTGGTGTTTAGTTTCTAGTGTATTAAATATTGGTTATAATTTGTTATTGTTCGTAATTTGGTTCTGGTTTTAATTTTGACAATCCATAGATATAAAAATAATATTTAGTAGCACGTGCGACATCTATGGAGGGTATCCCAGAAGTGGACGATAAAGCAAACCAGGGTGATAGGGGAGCTCATGTCCAACAAAAGCAGCCAAGTAGAGTTTTTTCGAATTGTTGGTGGTGCAAAAGTTATTCCACTTTTAATGAATTTCTAGTGAAAGCCCACCAAAAATTAATTTAAAAAAACCAAGAATTCGTTTGTTTTGAATATGATCTAGAATAGTATCTACTGTCAAATAAAAACAAAGGTTTTGAAAAGTCTTTTTGTTTCTGAATTTTTTTTGTTGATGTTAAATGATGCCAGCGGGAAAACAATGTACTACAGAAAGTTGATCCAATATCAGAAAGATATGCGACACTTATGCAGATCGAGTTCTAAAATAGATACTTTGCCAGAAATTAAACAAAATGAATAAAATAAAATGTTTTTATTAATTTTAAATATTATATTAGGTGTTCGAAGTGTCCGCCAAAGTATGCACATTCGGTATTTTTAATAATATTTGTCTCTTCGATTATACGTTGGACCATCTCCTGCTCGGTCTGGCTTACTCTATCATAAATCAGCTCTTTGTAATAACCGCAAAGAAAAAAGTCTAAATGAGTTAGTCAGGAGACCGAGAATAAACTTCAACATCAACTTGGATAATTTACATTGGGGTGCACTACTTGTGCATAGTGAGGGGGAGGCCATCATGCTGCAGCCACATATTTCCACGTGTTTGTATAGACATCCGATGTGGTAGTTCAAACGGGCCAATCAATTTTCCGTCGACTATTCCCGCCCACATGTTCACTCTAAATTGGTGTTAAAACCAACTATGCCGCACTACTTTTGGATTTACGCGGGTGAAAAAAATTGAGAGTTTTGTGACGCAGCATTTCTTGACGAAATTGCACCCTTTTTATAGTCAACACGTACGTGGGTGGTAAGGGTGTAATTGATTTCTATTTAATATAAGATGCAACATGAACCGACTTCCTAATATCTTGATAAACAACAATTATGTACATATGTACTCTTTTTACGTCTATATCAAGTTGACTGGCTGTTCCATCTGTTCCAGTTCCTATTTTTTTTTTGTTCTAAAATAAATTTAAATTATTAATTTTCAATAATAATGACGATTTAATTTATAACGAGATGCATACTTAAAGCCATATAAATAAACACATCATACTAGAAATTGCTATAAAAAATCGCATCAACACATACCAAATTTTCAGTGCCTTACACTCAGCAGCTGTAATGGTCAGGCTGGGGTTATATGAAATCATTCTAGATCAAAAACAAGCGATGGTCAAGGGCCTTCATCTCTGGCAGAACATCTTTATACATTATCGATGCAACAAAGAAGGCAATATCAAGTTTTGAATTAATTGAGCTGCACACCTCATTACAAATGAGCTTTTATGCTCAATATGTGGTGTGTGATTCACCAAATTTTCCGTGGTTTTGTACAAAATAAATAAATAAATGAAATACTCTGTAATCGGGAATGCCTTCCTGATTGGGATATCGTCTTTGGTATTTTCGAGCTCCAGCAAAAGTGTTGCTATTACATAAACCATAAATGAAAGGCATTTCTGCATATTCGCGGTGGGAATAAGCCACATGGTTAATTGACATTTTAATTATAAACGTTCGAGGATGTATGGAATTACTAAGAAAAAATACAAAATGTTTTTTATATCACTCGTTTTGTTTAATTCGTGTTACTAGATTTGCTTAAAAAAATTGGCATACTTTGGTTTACATAAACATCATTTTGTTTTATTTCTGACAAAGCATCGATTTTAGAACTCGAAATTTTGTTAGGTAGTTTTTAAAAATCGCCTCTTACTTTGTGAAAAAATTTATAGAAAACATTAGTTTGTGAATAATCCAGTGTGTATAACGTATTAAAATCTGCATTAGTATTGCATATTTTTCTGATAGTTGGTCAACTACTTCCTGTAGTACATTTCCTGTAGTACTACTACTTCCTGTAGTACATTATTTTCCCGTTGGCGTCTCTGAAACATCAACAAAAATTTTTGGGAAACAAAAAGACTACAATTTTTATTATTTGACAGAAGATAATACAGCTTATAAAAACGATTTTATTGGAAAAGCACACTCTTTTAGATCTTATTAAAAACGAAAGTCAAACAAAAGAGCTCTTTTTTAACTAATTTTTTGCTGAGTGTGCATGCGATTTCACTAAAATCACTAAAAGTGGAATAACTTTTGCACCACCAACAATTCGAAAAAACCTTACTTGGCTGTTTTTGTTGGCAATGAGCTCTCCTATCACTCTGCTTCGTTTGATCGTCCACTTCTGGGACACCTTGTATAGTAGTAGAACCGCTAATCCACAAAATACCAACTATTTGTAGCCAGCAGCGATCGTAATAAATTGATCGTGGATTCCAAATTTACATTTGTTGTTTTAGAAGGTTCTGTTGGTATTATTGGTTGGAATTTAGCGTATCAATGCGCTTTTTGTAAGCATTGTCGGCTCGTTGATCGAGTACACCGGATAATTCGCTCGCGACCGTACTAACAAAGTCAGAAGGCGATCTTCGTCTGCGAATATTTTTTCCGCCTAACGGAATTCTGTTCGTTTAGTGTTATCGGGGGAAGTTTCTTTTATTTGGAAATTATAAATGTACAGAGTGATTGAGTGTAGTTTCAGTACTTAGTGTTACATTTGAACATAACCTGTCTAGTTGTTGAGTACAATGCGTTACGTGACCCATATAGAGAGTAAGATTGTAATACGTGATGATTTTCTACTCCTCGTTGTTTAAATTTCCTTGTCCGATTTTGTTAAAATAAATGCCAGGATTGCATTAAACCTTGTCATGTTAAGATTTGAAGTGGATGATGCTACCGGGTGATTGACACCAACTTCAGACTGTCATTGCTGTCAAACCAGTGGTGACAGAACGCTCAAATTTACACTAATGACAGTTCATTTCATTGTTTACAAGCGTACAAAAGCATTTTAGTGGGAAATATTCAGAAAAAAAGTTATCCGCAATGAAATTCAAGCGTAATAGTGTGAGTGCTCTATATTTAGCTGGAAAACCACAGTCGCATATTGTTAACCAGTTAAAACATTTGCATGTGAATAAAATGTTTGTGTGTCGCACCATAAATCGTTATAACGATACTGGCAGCATTGCAAAACGCCATGGTGGTGGACCGAAACGTTCTGCAACATCGCCGGATATCATTCGGAAGGTGAAGGCCAAATTAGCTCGGAATCCGCGCAGTAGCGGCAGAAAAATGGCTCGTGAGGCGAACATGTCGCTCGAACGGATGTAGCACATATTGAAAGATCATCTTGGACTAAAGGCCTTAAAATTCCATAAAACGCATGGTCTCACCGATGCTCAAAAAATAGTTAGAGTGGAAAGAGCAAAGGAGTTGTTACTCTTGCACGAAAGTGGCGATTTGCCGAATTTGGTTTTCCCCGATGAGTCATCGTTCGTTATTGAGCAATATGTGCACAAGCAAAACGACCGGATTTACTTGCCCGGCCGTTCTACGAAAATTTGGACCAACGGATTGCCACTCGAAACCAATCGCCGCCGATGGTGATGGTTTGGGCCGCCGTAACGGCCGAAAGTCGATCACCACTCGTTTTTTTGGACCGTGGCATCAAGATAAATGCTCAAATTTATCGGGATCATGTATTGGAGGGAGCGTTGAAGCCTTGGGCACGAAAACATTTCGGCCGCAGAGCCTGGACATTTCAACAGGACTCGGCGCCGAGTCATAAAGCGCAAGTCAATCAAGATTGGCTGAGAATCAACGTTCCGCGGTTCATTTCCACTGCTCAATGGCCACCAAATTCACCGGATGCAAAACCGCTAGATTTCTCGTTTTAGGGTATTTTGAAGAGCAAGGTTGGGACAAAAAAATACCAAAGTGTCGATTATTTAATAATCCATAATCGCGGCTAAGGGTGGCCAAATCAAAAACTGCTAATGTAATTCGAAAATCTAAATATTTATGAACATTTTTTACTTTGATTAAATAAAATTCATCAAAAAATAAAAATTCTGTGGCGTTTTGTTTTGGTGACACTTCGTATCAGCCATCCTGTAGTCCGAGTATACAGAATATTGAGAGCGCAGGAAGTAGTAATTTTGAGTTTGTGGATCTTCTTTCTTAAGGCCGAAACCTTTGTTATTTCTCGCTTGCAGAAAGAATTTCCCGGGCCTTTTACGGAGACGACTCGTGTGTGCAAATCTGCCTCCGGATGAGTTTCAACAATTATACCTCACACCCATTTTCCATTCTATGAGGAGAACAAGGTCCCTAGTATTTGTTATTTTATCTGTAACCACTGTAGTCGTTGTTGTAGTCTCGAAAGATATTCGTTACTCCATTTTTTGCAGAAGCCTTGTTTAATTCCTTCTAGCAGCTGCCACCTTGAAAGTCTCTGAATATTTGGATTCGAGAAATTCTTATCGGGAACTGTGGCTATGGATGATCCTATTAAAAATGTCCTCGGGTGACAACTTCCAGATTGGTTATATAATCGGAAATAGGGCATAGAGGTCTCGAGTTTAGCACGGCTTCTATTTGGCTTAAAGCGTTGCTAATTATTCGTAAGTGCGTATCGTATGACTCAAGATCTTTTTTAAATGAGTCTTCACAGATTTCACACCTACCTCCCATAGACCACCAAAATGAGATAATTCTGGTGATTGAAAATTTCATACTATTCCATGTACGGCGAGTTGTGCGGCTACTGTGTTATTGAAATCAGTACTGCCTCCGTTTGCATCATTTTGAGTTGGTTGTTGGTTCCAATGAAATTTTTTGTATTATCGCTGTACATGTTGCTACAGAGTCCACGTCTTGCGCTAAATTTTCGGAGGACAGCTATAAATCCTTCTGTAGTGAGTTCCGTCTCTATATGAATTGCCTTTCCGTTTTGTGTCCTCTATTTTTACATATTTTTGTTTGTATAGGGCCAGCGTAATCAACTCCTGTTTGAGTGAACTGCTCCAATGGTTAAACTCATGAAGAAGGTAAGTTTCCCATCAGTTGATTACAATCTTATTGCTTTAGTTTTGCGTACGTATGACATCGTAAGTAGGACTCCTTCGTTTGCTGTTTTCTGATGTGAATGGTTTATTAATGTTTTACAGAGTGGGTTTCGCGAGGGCAGTATTGCGGGATACTTTTCCTGTTTACTGCCCAATCTTTAGAAGCTGCGTTACTTCATCTTTAAAGTAAGTGCGCTGTGTTTGCCTTATTTTGATTGTTTCAGCTTCGAGTAAATCATATTTATCCAAAACTAGATGTTTTGTTAATTAAGTTCATGATTCTATTACTTGACCCTTCATATTTGACGGCTAAGTTTACATTCACTTCAATTGTTTTTTGTTGATTGGGAACACTCGGTGTTGTGTTGTTTCGTAGCCATTGCGAACCTGTCCACCAGAAGTTGTGGCTTAAGAGTTCTTTAGTTGTTATTCCTCGACATGCACAATCATCTGGATAATCACTTGATTTAATGTGATCCAATTGATGTGGTTCAGTCAGATTCCTGATTTCCGACACTATGTTTGCAACATATGATTTGTATTTTTTTATGACGCCTTTAATCCATGAGAGTACTACGGTATAGAATCGGTCCATGCGTAAGTCGGGGCTTGTTGTATTTCTAATGCTTAAGAAGGGATCCGTTTAGCTCTAGTTGTGGTAACGTCACTTTGAGTTTCGTTTCAGTTCCACTTTCTGGTCTTATCTGCTACAAGGCTTATGTTGACATGGTTTCCCGTGATTACTTTTAGATAAACACAAACGGCATACGCTTCAATATATCCTTGTGCATCCTGTCCACCTTGTATTTTTAAGATCGTTGAGGGAGACTAATTCGTTGATGTAATTAACCCATTATTGCTCCGCTAATTCTTCTGAGGTGGATTCGTCCCATCCAAACCCTAGAATTCAGAGTTTTTGTAGCAAGATTTTTGGCGTCCTTATTACTAGTGCTAACCATCCTAATAAGTGAAATAGCTTGGCTGTCGTAGAGAGAATATTCTGCTTTGTTAGGCCAGTAGTTTGGAGCAGATGATTTATCATCTTTTTCGATACTACTCGTAGTTGGAAAAAGAAAGAAGGCGAAGTCTGAATTGCGCAGACTACACAGATATAATCTTTTCAGCAAAATTCCTTTTAACCACTTAAGTAAAGTGCCAGAAGAATTGGGTAGTTCAAGTAGAATTCAATTCTCATGTTGTCAAAAATTTTACGGTTTTTTAATTTATATTCTTGATGGCCCTAGTTATTGGCATATTTACGTTCGTTATGTATGTTACATGGGCCTCCTTTTTAATGAAGTGTACTGACTGGCCCATCCATTAAACTATTTATGTATACGTGATTTAGCCTTCATGTATGAGGATGATATCAAATTTTTCTTTCTCGATAAAATATTGAAAGTTGATAAGATTTATTACATGTTTATTGTGATAAAGCAAGTCGGTCCTTTTGAAATGGCAAATACAAAAAATTTCAGGTGGCATTTTGAAAATTCAAAAATGCCGGGATAACTGGTTGCCTAAGTTGGTACGAAATCAAAATCAGTAAGATCCTTTTAACCGGGTGGCAAAAAATACCAAAAGAATGCTCAGCATTATGTATCTGGCTAGTTTGCCAATAAATTGACTGAGCGTGGAATTGAATTTGTGGATTTCAATAATGTCAACTTAGTTAACTAGGACTTCGATAAAAAATACAAACGAAATATGAGCTATTTGCAATTTATTTCTGTTACCGCCCGCCTGTTAAAAATGTCTAATTCCGTGATTGCGAAAGCATTGGACCCCTATCAATTTTATTCAATATGATCTTTCTCCTTGAGTATGTTTTCGCCAATATTAATAACATCAATTGCGTTTAAATTTTAAAATATATCGTTAGTAAATTACAATACCAAGTACAGGGTGTCCGCCGGGAAGGTATACTACTTTGTTTGTTTATGATTTTCGATTAAATGAAAGAGAATGAATCTTATATTGATAAATGTTTTATTTAATGTCGGCAATTATGTATGGAATACAATATCAGATAAATGTTCGCCTCTTTTAGCCTCACAAATGCGAGCCCTTTTGAGCACATTTTTCATTACATTCACACATTTCACGCGGTATTTCATTAATTTCATCACGAATATTTTGTTTGAGTTGCTCAAGCGTTTCTGGTTTGTTTGCATAAGCCTTGCTATTTAGATATCCCCACAAAAAGAAGTCCGGAGCAGTCAAATCAGGCGACCGTGGAGGCAAATCAACATCACCTTTTTTTGTAATAACTTGTTGTGGAAAGAGTTCTCGCAGTAATTCCATTGTAATCCTGGCTGTATGCGATGTGGCACCGTCTTGTTGATATCACATGTTAATCAAGCCCAAAGTATGCAGTTGTGGCGTTAAAAAGTTTTCAATCATATCACGATATCGCTCCCCATTCACAGTTACCATTACGCCGTTTTCATTTTCAAAGAAGTAAGGTCCAATGATTCCTCCTGACCAAATTGCACACCAGACTGTCACTTTTAATGGATGTAAAGATGACTGATGAATAATGTGAGGGTTTTCCATTGCCCAGAACCGACTATTCTGTTTATTCACATATCCATTTAAATGAAAATGTGCCTCGTCACTCATTATGATTTTTTCATGAAAATCTGGGTTGTCATGAGAGAGCTGTAACATCCTATTGGCATGTACGGCGGCGTAAATGGTCTTGTGGAAAAATTTGCCACGTGTCTACTTCACGACTGTCAAGTATGAACTGTCAATACTAATATTCGCCTAAATGGCGACAAAACAAAGTAGTATACCTTTCCGGCGGACACCCGTTATTTGAATACACATAGTACAAAATTAGTTTTCGAAAAAATACAAACTTGGCAAATAATCGAGAGTTCATTTATGTTGTCTCGGTAACATAAATTAATAAAAGGTAGTATTTTCAGCGTAATGCACGTTAAAATGGTTTTTAATTGTAAACCTTAACAACATGTTTATCCCTCTGCACAAAACAATTGTGTACCTCAAACTCTAAAATGTTTGCTACATTTCTATACTGAAAAACTAAATTAAATTGAAAATTAAAAGAAAAACTCGACTAATTGCATATAAAATGTACCCCCGATATGCAATCCATTATAATCGAACAATATAAAATTCAGTAAATAAAATAAAAAAATTTAATTCATTCGATCTCAATCAGAGTTTCAATTCACTACTAGCAATTCATTATTATTTTTTGTATAAATAATCAAAATTAAAAATTGAAATAAAAACAAAACTACAGGAAATTAAAAGTTTTAACCTTTTTTCTAGAATTTTGTTTGAATATAATGATAGTTTTGTCAATATTGCTACAACTGATGATGGTGATGATTCTGGATGATCATATTTGCAGAAGCAAATAAAAAATGATGTACGGCTATACATACAGTACAAGAAGCGATTTTTTTTGTAATGTAATTTCCATTAATTTTTTGTTTTACAAAATAAACATTGAAATTGAAATTTAATTGGAAAAAGTCTATATATTGATAGCAACAACAATTAGTTATGTTTCTATGCGGAAAAGGGATTCATAATGATTATCATCTTTAGAATTTGATTTGATGTCGGTATCGTTTTCATTTGTGCTGTATTTGAAAATTTAATGGATTAATTTATAAATGGCGTTCCTCTACAAATTGTAGTTTGATGGCATTTTCTGAGAGATTGGTAATTGAACAAAATTTGATTGAAGAATTTGTAAACATTGTTGTCATCACATGTATCATGTTGAGTCAATCATGATAAGCAAACATAGCTAATTGTTATACAATTTATGACCCTCTGTCCGCACCAGTTACGTTGTTCGGTTTTAGTAAAGCTTAGCTAGGTTTCCAATCAATTCGGAGGTGGGGTGGAATGTGGAATACCATCACAATTATCGACTTTCGATTTAGTTTGTGTCTCACTTGTCAAAAATAAAATGGTGTACTACTTCATCTCTCCAATTGATATTTTTCTATTGTGGTTTCAGCATGCTCAAATACAACATCATTATATTTCGATTTTACGATTTCTAAGATAACTAGATTTGTTTGTCGGAGGGCGGAAAAATAAAACAACAAATTTATCCCGAAATGTTGAAATCGCAATGGCTTTTGCGCAATTGTTTGGATGAAACAACATATAATTTTGCTTTAGAAAACTGAGACATAAACTAAGTTGAAAATCGAAAGTTGTGATAGTACAACATCCCGCCCCTGAGATGTTATATGCCATCACTATTTTCGACTTAGTTTATTTCTCATTTTTTCCGAGTAAAATCGCAGTGTGTTCGTCACTTTCGTCGTTACAAAAATGTATATAATTTTTTGTTTTTAAATTTTCTCACCAGTCTTCATTAGTTTTTATAAAATATAGTTCATCTATGCAATAATAAAATAAAAGCAGAGACACATTAATTGTATAATTTTATTGCATAAGTGAAACGTTAGTGATATAAATAAGCGGCCACTTTATCCTCAGTTTGGGAGTACTGAGGATAGAGATATTACATGCATGAGTATATATAAATAATTGTATATACATCATTTGGATATACCAGTATCAACTCCTAAATTGGTGACCCCGCAGCAAAGTTCCATCAAGGGCAGCAAGTAATTTTTGTCATCAGCATAAAAAATGTTTCATCTACTCGTATATTAACAATTTTGATGACCAAATTTTAAAAAAAGAGCAGCAATAGACTTCGTAGAGGAGCATATTTTAAAAAAAAAACCCAGTTGCAGTGGCTGAAGTTCCAATCAGCCTTCAAGAGGAAATATTCCGTTAAGCAGTTGGAATATCCTAATCAATCTCCAAGAGAAAATATTCCGCAGAACAGCTAAATTATTCCAATCTGCATGTAAGAGGGAACATCCTGTAAGCCGCCGGGAGTCGTATACATAATTACTTATGTTAGATGAAAATTGTCCATCTATATTTTTCTTAAGTAAAACGTACTCCATTTTCCGTCAGTAAAAAAATCATAAAAATAAAAATTTAAAAACAAATTATTTTAAAAAATTAAATATCCAATTATAATGTTCAGCATTTCTTGTGTTTTTTGGTTTGTTCATCTTTTTTCTTAATTTTATGTTTCGTGTTTCGTTTCGTGGTGTGCGGTATAAATACCGACGATGAGGAAACGAGTTCGTCCCATTCGCATTCTTCTGTTAAGAAAAATCTTGCGACTACAAATAAAGAAATGATCACGTTGACTCACGAACAATTACATGCGTTAATACAAGATCAAGTTCATATTACATTAAATACACAGTCGAAAGATTCTAATACTTCTCAAGCGTCTACTAGTGGAAAATCTGACAATGAAGTAGACGACGAAGTTAAATCTATTAAATGTTTAACTCAAAAAGAAGTAGCACATGTAGCGTTTAAACCACCCCAACCGTTGTACACACAGAATCCTGAGGTCTGGTTTGCGATTTTGGAACAACAATTCCAGGTAGCAAATATTGTTACGGAGACCACACGGTATTCACATGCGGTTGCTGCGTTGGACGCTAGGCTACATAATAGGTTTGCCAATCTAATTATGAAAAACAAAGGCAAACAACCTTATACCTTTTTTAAGCAGGAGGTACTCAATGTTTTAGGAGAATCAGAACGTGCGAAATTAAATAATTTGTTACACGGGTTACGGCTTGAGGATCTAAAACCGTCGCAGTTGCTTGAACATATGTATATAAATGCGGGAGAGCATTTCGAAGAGAGCATTGTTAGACGATTTTGGTTGCAAAGGATACCGCAACAAGTGCAGTTGGCGTTAGTTCCATTTGAAAACGACGTTACATTGGGAAAGTTAGCAGAACGAGCAGACGATTTAAACGAAACCATGTCGCAACAGCAAATCATGGAAATTAGTGATAAATCGCATGTAGTTAAAAGTAGAGAATCTTCTATAAATGAGTTTCAAGACATGTTGGCTAAGTTTCGTAAGGACATTTTAATGGAAGTGTCTGCTTTACATAGCACATCAAGAAGGGCTCATAGTCCACATAAAGTTTCTAGAAATTCATCCAAATCTAGAGAACGATCGTACGATGAAACTGAGTGTTTTTATCATCGACGATTCAAGGACAAAGCTACGAAGTGCGTTTCTGGTTGTCGGCATCATAGCAAGTTCTTAGTAAGTAAATCTCAAAATTCAAAAAACTAATTTCAGGTCAGCATCTTGAAACATGTGTTGATGAAATATCTACAAATCGTCTTCTTATTTTTGACCAAAATTCTAAAAATTAATTTCGGGTATACACAGGTGCAGACGTGTCAGTTTTACCCAGAAATTTTAGTAATAAAAAAGTTATCGAACCGGAATTTCATTTATACGCAGCAAATGGCACCAAAATTAAAGCCTACGGAACGCAGACAATTTTGTTAAAAATATTGGTTTACGTAGGGTGTTTAAATGGTCTTTTATACTTGCTGACGTATCTAGGCCAATTATCGGTGCAGATTTTTTAAAATCAACCGGCTTAGTTGTTGATATTAGGAAAGGAAGATTATTAAATCCAATAACAAATTTGCATAAAATAGGATCTATTACACAAAACCCAAGTCTTTCGTTAGCATTGTTGGATAAAAACAAAATTAATCCGGAAATCAACAAGTTATTAAAAAAATTCGAAATAATTACTCGGGAAGCTGTTAATATGAACGCTCCGAAACATAATGTTACGCACTGTTTGGAAACACGAGGTCAACCGGTTATATGTAAAACGAGGCGCTTAGCTACCGATAAATTAAAAATAGCTAGAGATCATTTCGAAAATATGATGGCGCAAGGTATCTGTCGACCTAGTAAAAGTGGGTGGGCTAGTCCGTTACACTTGGTACCCAAGAAAAACGGGGAGTGGAGACCCTGTGGAGATTATAGGGCGTTGAATAATGTGACAGTTCCCGATAATTATGCTGTACCACATTTACAAGATTTTTCATTTCAACTCGCTGGTTGCACAATATTTTCGACATTAGACTTAGTTCGAGCTTACCATCAAATCCCAGTAAAACCACAAAATGTACCAAAAACAGACATAGCAACACCATTCGGATTGTTCGAATTTAATAGAATGACATTCGGTCTTCGGAATGTGGCACAGTCGTTTCAGCGATTAATGCATTCTGTGTTAAGGGGATTGTCGTTCTGTTTTGTTTATTTAGACGATATTCTTATTGCATCCACTTCATTGGATGAACATTTATCGCATGTTGAACAGGTTTTCCAACGCTTGGCCGAAAATGGGTTAGTAATTAAGTTGGATAAATGCGTATTTGCACAGCAAGAAATCTCCTTTCTGGGGCATTTTGTAAATATGAAAGGAATTTTACCATCTCCAGCGAGAGTTGAGATATTTCGTGATTTTCCGCAACCTGTTAATGTTCAACAATTAACACGTTTTTTAGGAATGATTAATTTCTATAGACGATTTATTCCATCTGCGGCGCATGACCAGGCTATTTTAAATGATTTTTTAAAAGGTTACAAAAAAAATAGTAAAGAATCAATTGTTTGGTCAGAAGAGTCGGTATCAGCATTCAAAAAGTGCAAAAGCAAATTAAGTGTTGCCACATTGTTAGCTCATCCAGATATGTCGGCAAAGCTATCAATAATGGTAGATGCTTCAGACGTAGCAGTAGGGGCGGTTATGCAACAGTGGGTAAATGAAGTTTGGCAACCACTGAGTTTTTATTCCGTTAGGTTAAGTGAGACGCAAAAGAAATACAGTACCTACTTCCGATTCTATCTCGAGGGAAGAAATTTCATACTCATTACGGACCATAAACCACTCATTTACGCCTTTAAACAAAATTTTTGACAAAGCTTCATCACGACAAAGACGTCAGCTAGACTTTATTGGACAGTTTACAACGGACTTGCGACATGTAACTGGTACAGACAACGTAGTAGCTGATACGTTATCTAGGGTAGAACCTATTGACATTCACGAGACTATTGACTATACCAAACTGGCTACGGATCAATTACAAGACTCAGAACTGAATCACATACTACAAGACGAGAACTCTAGACTAAATTTGGTACGACGACCGTTGGCTTTCAATACATAACATTTCATTTACTGTGACATATCGACGGGACATGCAAGACCTTTCATCCCGAGAGAATGAAGGAGGAAGGTATATGAGTCGCTACACAATCTTTCGCATCCTGGAATAAAAGCTTCGGTCAATCTGTTGTCAAATCATGTAGTGTGGCCTTCAATGAAAAAGGATGTTAAGGAATTGGCGCAAACATGTTTGGCTTGTCAAAAACCCAAAGTATCAAGACACACGCAAGCAGCAATTTGTAATTTTGAAGTTACTAAGGAGAGATTTTCAGAGGTTTATATTGACCTAGTTGGACCATTACCTGTATCCAATAATCAAAAGTACTGTCTAACCATGATTGATAGATATACGCGCTGGGCGGAGGCAATTCCGATACCAGATATCTATGCAAATACAGGAGCAAGTGCTTTTTATTCAAATTGGATAGCTCGTTTTGGTGTTCCAAATTTCATAGTAACAGATCAAGGTTCACAATTTGAATCGAATCTTTTTGCAGAATTATCAAAATTAATCGGTTTCGAAAGAAGGCGTACTACATCGTAGAATCCTAAATATAATGGTGTGATTGAACGTTGGCATAGGAAATTAAAAGCAGCGATTATGAGTCATAATAGAACGGATTGAGCAGAATATTACCACTTGTACTATTAGGTTTACGTACCTCTTTTAATGCGGAGTTAAAAACGACTCCTATAGAGTTGGTATATGGAAGTACCGTCAAAGTTCCTGGGCAATTTATGGAACCACCAAATACTTCAATTCCACAGTCAGAATTCGTGAATAATCTAAAAAGGCACTTTGAAGAATTAAAACCTGTTAACGCATCTCGGCATTCAAAGGAGAGATTGTTCATTAACAGGAAATTGGAGGATTGCTCTCATGTATTTATACGTACCGATGCAGTCAAAAGGGCACTTCAACCTCCGTATACTGGTCATTTTAAACTGGGATGCAAAATTTTTTGAGCTAGAAATAAAAGGTAAAAAAAGTTAACATTTCAATAGACAGACTCAAACCTTGTTATAGCGAAAATAAAGATGAGTTTTTCAACAATCAGTCATTAGCGACTAATGTGTCATCGAATTTTGTTGAGAAAGCTGATGCGAAGATTTCAGAAACTCCAAGATCTAAAAAGAAAGTAGTTTTTGAATTTTCTTAAATTCCACTGGAAGGGGAGTGTATGTGGTGTATCGTTTCTTTATCATCAGTATTTTCTGTAAATATTATTATAAAAATAAATTTATTAAATTTTATTATTATTTTTTATAAGCTTTATTTTTCTTTATAATTAAAATACTTTAACTTGTTGAATGTTTGTTTTTGTTGTTATATTTTGTTGTGACATCTTGTCAGTAGAGAAATGTCCAATAATGACATTTTGTTAAGGTATAAATAATGGGTACGTTTTATGTGAGAAATATAGTTAGGTTCAGTTTGTTATAACTGGTATACAATTTGGTTTTAGTTGACCTGATGAATCACAGAGTCCTTAGCCAAGCTGTACACCAGAAAAAATTAATATCATTTTTTGTTTTTAAATTTTCTCACCAGTCTTCATTAGTTTTTATAAAATATAGTTCAATTCTATGCAATAATAAAATAAAAGCAGAGACATTAATTGTATAATTTTATTGCATAAGTTAAATGAAACGTTAGTGATATAAATAAGCTGCCACTTTATTCTCAGTTTGGGAGTACTGAGGATAGAGATATTACATGCATGAGTATATATAAATAATTGTATATACATCCTTTAAATAATTTATGTTTTAATTTTGGAAGTGGTCACTCAATGTTTTATAAATGACGCTGTGATACTTGATAAGAAAGTATTTATATAAGGAAAATTCCAAAATTTTGTTGAATTACAACGATAACATTATTTTATAGATCTACAATTGTTGTTTTTAGTCAAAATTCTAATTTTTTTGTTAATTTGGTATTACTTTGTATAATTCGAGTATTGTTTTTCGATGTTTGAATCATGTTTCTTTCAAATTTTCATTTCAAATCAAGTTTCCTTGATCTAAAAAAAATTGTTTGTCAAATTCTCATAAATTATGTCTTCCCTTGAGAATGACGGAATATACCGTTGAAACGTTGGGGTATTAATAAAATTACAATAAAACGGTGTTAAGCTTTAATCCAGTAAAATAATATAATATATTAAATAAATGTTCGTGATACGTTTACCGAAATGCATATTTGTGCTCATGAACAAATTATTTTAATTAATTTTACTAGGTTATAAAATTAAGTTTTTAATTTTTTTTTTTCAAATTTATAAAAAAATTTCAAACACAAAAGTCAATTTACTCCGTTGCAAATTATTTATGTTACAAACCACTGTTGCAAAAGAATTTGTATAACAACATTTAAAAAATAAATGTGTAAATGTGTGTTTAAATAATCAACAACTGTTTCGCATTTGTTTTTCAAAAACACAGATCTTATTTTAATTTTACAAGTCTCATTGTATTGTTAATATTATAAATCGTGACAAAATTCCAAAATCCTGTGAACTGAGTGTTGAAAGCCGATCTGCAATTGTGGCTGAATATAATTTAGGAATTCCAGTTGAAGAATTTTCGAAAAAGTACAAGTACCATAAAAAAAACTATTTCGTATCAGGTCCGTAAACATAAAATTCACAGAACAGGGCAAAATATTTGGGTAGCGAAATCTCGCTAAACCTTTAAAAATGGAAAACTCTAAATACACTATTCCACAATTGCCCGTCATTTAAACGCCGAGGTTAAAGCATGTTCGCAGAACAGCAAATAAACAAGCCCCTCAAATTTTGGAGAAACGTCCCGTTTATCAATGAATCTTCAATATCGTTATATGGATTTTGAGTTATACTATTCAGAACCAGAAAATTTAAATGAACGTCGTATTTTTGTAACACAACGGCGGATCTGGGAAACCGAACTAAATGAGTTATTTAATAGAGTTAGTTAGTTAGTTATTAGTAACTGCTGAATGATGAGCATTGGTAGGTGGATTAAAATGATTGGACCTGACTTCGTATTTCAGCAGGACAATGCCCTGCCCATAAAGGTTTAGTAGTGACCAACAACGCATAAATTGGACACCACAAAGCCCAGATTTGAATATAATAGAAAATGTTTGAGCTTATAAAGGTGTAAGGTATAAGGGTGTTTTTTTAGGAGGTTTGTTTTTCCGATAGATGTCGTTTTATTTTATGACAGTTGTTTTGACAGCTCAAAGTGGCATTTCTACTCAGTATTGTTTGGCAAATCATTATGAATAGGTTAACTCCAGAACAACGTTTTCAAATCGTGGAAATTTATTTTCAAAATCAGTGTTCAATTAAAAATGTTTATAGAGCACTTCGTGAATTTTATGGTGCACATAATCGTCCGTCAGAGACCACCATAAAGAACGTAATTACCAAATTTCGGTCTACATTCACTCTTTTGGATGCCAAGCCACCGACAAGAATGAGAAGAGTTCGTACAGAAGAAAATATTGCTGTCGTTGAGGCCAGTGTCGAAGAAAACGACAATTTATCGATTCGTCGTCGTGCTCAGCAAATTGGACTTTGTCCATCGACTTTATGGAAAATTTTACGTAAAGATTTGGGTTTGGTGCCATACAAAATTCAATTGGTGCAAGAATTAAAGCCACACGACCATCGTTTGCGCCGTGAATTCAGTGATTGGTCGTTAAATCAATTGAACGAAGATCCATTTTTTTACCGTAAAATTCTCTTCAGTGGTGAGGCGCATTTTTGGTTAAATGGATACGTCAACAAACAAAATTGTCGCATTTGGAGCAAAGATAATCCACACGCCGTTCAAGAATTACCAATGCATCCTGATAAATGTACTGTTTGGTGCGGTCTATGGGCTGGTGGGATCATCGGTCCATATTTCTTTAAAAATGAGGAAGGACGACGCGTTACCGTGAATGGAAATCGATACAGAACCATGTTAAATGAGTTTTTGTTGTCAAATCTTGAAGATATGGATATGGATGAAATGTGGTTTCAACAAGATGGTGCCACTTGCCATACAGCACGTGAAACAATCGACTTATTGAAAGAAACTTTCAACGACAACATTATTTCGAGAAATGGTCCGGTGAATTGGCCTCCGCGTTCGTGCGATTTGACGCCACTCGATTACTTTTTGTGGGGATACGTGAAGTCATTGGTTTATGTGGATAAACCTCAATCGATTGACGCTTTGGAAACCAATATTCAACGTGTCATTGCTGACATACGCCCTCAAATGCTTGAAAAAGTGCTGGAAAATTGGACCTCCAGAATGACATTTGTGAAAAATAGTCGTGGTAGCCATATGCCAGAAATTGTGTTTAAATGTTAAATGCCAAAAAATTATCTACCAAATAAAAAAAAATTTTGGTCATTTCATAATTTTATATGTGTTTTATTCAAAAAAAAAATCGGCAACCTCTTAAAAAAACACCTTTTATATGGATTCGGACGAAGCAAGCAAGAATTATGAAATGAGATTGTTGAGATATGGAGCAACACCCACAGAATTTATTTCTAATTTATTTTACAAAATTCTCAGAAACTTAAATGGGGTTATATTAAATAAAGGCGGCTAATTAATATTAAATTTGAATAAAATAAAAAACCTGACAAATATTAGTAACTTTGTTCATTAACTGTAGTTTGTAACAAAAAAACTTTTGCACCGGAGAAACTAGATTTTTTTTGTTTGTAAATCGTGTAAATTATTTTATAAATTGTATACCAAGTGAAACGTTATTGCAAAAAGAAATTGTAATGTTGATTTTAAAGACAAAGTTCGCCACCCTGATTTATAAAAATTGCCCAATATTTTATAATTAGGGATTTTTTTGTAGCTGTATATAAATATGCCCCGCATAACCCTTCATTTATAGAGTTAGTTGTTTGTTTAAAATTTTTTGCGAGAATATCAGTAAAAAAATTTAGAATATTGCTTTAAAAAAATTAATAATTTAGTTTGCTCCAGTGAAATTAAAAGTGCTTTAATAAAATAGTGAACGCATATTCTTATAATATACTCGCTTATCTAACTGTTAGGTGAGTCGAGAGAACTAATTTTAAGTAAGTCAAAAAAGCAGAAAAAACTAAATATTATTTTTCCGTAGTGTTCTGTTAAACTAAATCAAATATTATTGAACGAACAGTTTTGGCTGATTTACGTAGTGGTGTATTTAGTAGTGGCCGTTAAAATAATAAAATAATTCGTGTAAATGTACAAAAAATCGCAATCAAAATGTATTTTGCAACTAATTAATTGATTGAGTAGAATGTACGGCTAAGACTAAGCAGGGATCCCAGATACGCCGGGCCTACCGTACGCCCCTTTTACATATAACAAAATGGAGGGATAGGAAAGGTTATTAGATATGATAAATTTGACCCGGTTACAGACACCAAAGTAGTCAATTGTTAGTAAAGCACAAGACGGCACAATAATTTGTGTATTCTGGATATAAATAATAAGCAAAATCCTAAAAAATTTTGAATTGGTAAAATATGTAAATATGTAAAATAAAAAAAAATGACCATACGACGTCTGGTATCAAAAATAGCTAATCTGGAATCGAACTCCAACTAATCGAATTATCCAACTTAGAAAAAGCTAACCAAAACCTTTGCTAATTTACAGTCTCCCGAACAACCTAGAAAATAATTTTATTATAGAAGTGCCCTGAACCCCGAAAATACAAAAACTATCTAAGTATAGCAATATTTGCCTGCATTTAAATTTTATTCTGTAGCCTCCAAGCCATCTATGATTTCAAAAATTCAAACATCTGCTGAAATATCAAATTCATTAGCAAACCCGGTTATAGCCATTGTGATTCCTACCTTGTCTGCTTTCATAAAAAGTCATGAAAATTTGCAAGCTTCCTAAACAAATATTAATTAGAATTAAAATTTAATTTAAACAAGAATCGAACAAGAAGCTTAAGCTTTAAACAAGAATCTTAATCCCGTACCGAGTTCGAATCCCGATAGGGGCAGGATGCAAAAGGAAATTTTCATCAACAGATTACGATCTGTGTTTAAAAGAAACGCAACTACGACCCCCTAAGGGCGTGCAAAACTCATTGGCCGACCATCCTCAATCCCAATAAACTATAACTTTCTCTTTCAAGTCATTCCTCATTCAGAACTCTACTATTCTCCGCTAGGACGTCCCTAATCCGACGATCACCGTACAATATACAGAGCAAAATTTGTGTGAATGCACGTAGAGAAGATGACGACCGAAATTGCCACTCTTCCAGCATACACCCCAACCACGATCTATACATTTTATACGACGATCATCAAATCAAAGACACCACCACGGAAAATGGTAAAATTTGATCTAGTCTATTACCAGTCTAATCTCTGGAAGTGGCTTGTTATTGGCCCAGATTGATAAAACACACAAGATTTACGGTGTAAAATTTCTATTAACAAGGTTACATTTTCTTCGCTAGGAGAAACCTTATACCAGAAAATGTTCTCTATAGATTGGCCCATTCAACCTATATAGTAGTATCTTTCCCTAATCTCTGGAATTGGCAGGTTTTTGAACTAGAATAATAAAATACTCAAGATTTACGGTGGAAAATTGCTATTAACAAGGTTACATTTTCTCCGCTAGGAAAAACCTTATACTGGAAAATGTTCTCTATAGATATGTTAATTCGACCTGTATAGTGGTATCTTGCCCTAATCTCTGGAAGTGGCTTGTTATTGGCCGAGATTGATAAAATACTCAATATTTTGAGTGAAAATATTCAATAAACATTTGATATTTTTTTTTGTTAAAGCTTTAATTTTATTTATTTATTAAGTTTTTTAAGCTATTTAAATATTTCTTTAATGTCTTTAGTATTTATTATCCTTTTTATATTTTATTATGAAATTATGAATTTATTTAATATAATAATAATTTTTAATAAAATTTTTACTAATTTGCATTTATAAAATATTAACAGTGCAAATCACCAACACTAAACAATTCAATATGGCGGCTATTGTAATCTATTTGAATCCAATAAGCTTTTAATAAGTTTTTAAATGGAAAGCCCCAACCCACCCTTTCGGTAGTGATTGCTGAAACACTTAATATATTGGAGTCCAGAATTTTATTAATTTTAACAAATCACAGGAGGAAAAAAACAAATCAAAACCCTTTTTTTTAACAAAACTGGGTTTCCGGGAGTGATTGGGTGTTTAAATCTCATCATAATTATATATTTTATTTTTATAGACATGCGATTACAACATTATGATAACATCGGTTAATCCGCGTTACAAAGGATGTTCACATGACTCAGCTGTTTGGAAAATGAGTAAAATGGTTCGATTCTTAAGTATCAATTTTTAGCTGATGATCAATCATCGTGGATATTAGGTAATATTATTATTCAGCAAATACTAATATGTAGACTATTTACTCCATATAGAAAGCTGCAGAAGGGTCCCGTGAATCGCGGTATAATACTTTACACTCCAGAGCTCGCGCTATAATAGAGAGGGTATTTGGTCTCCTCAAAGGACGTTGGTGATGTCTACTGCATACTCGTGAGCTGCACTATCATCCCGAAAAGGCAGTCCAAATCGTGAATGTATGCTGCATTCTTCACAATTTATGTGTAAGATATAACGCTCCGATTGATGAACAATTGTTACAGACGGAGAACCGAGTGGAGCAAAATATATGTATATTGAAATATTGCATTGTATTAACAAAGTTGTTTAGCCAACCACTTTTCCCTATTAATATTTAAAGTGCCCCTGTGACATTTCAATTTGTCTTTGCTGGTATTTCGTATTTCTTTTATCACCCTTATATGGTTTTTGTGGAACTCCTCCGCATTTTTATTTGTTCCTTAAGAAGCATCTTCAGTTTCCTTATTTTCTTTCTTGGTTTTAGAGGTTCTTTCATGCCGTGTTTCGATTGCCGTAAAGGTTTCGACATTGGCTGCCTCAACATTATTTATGACCTTCATTTTCGGTACTTCTACCTCGTTGCCGCAATTATTAGGCTCTGCACTGCCACTATAAGTTGATGCTGTACAGCCAAACTCCTGGACATTGATCCATTGAAGAGGTTATCGAGTCGTTCCTCTATTGGATTTATCGTTTTCATTGTACATAGGCCACCACCAGTTCCGCTTAAACTTTTTTTATTTGCTCCTATTTTCGACTTTACGGTATATTTATAGTCTTATAATAATGTGATACTGATACTTGCTTGTAATTTTATGTTTTAAACTTACTTTTTTCCAACCAGGTCCTGTTTTTTCTTCATCATTTAAATCTTTTGCAATGCTTTCCCATAATTGATTGTTCATCTAATATTGGGGCGCTTTTAAATAATTTTTTGCTATTCCCTCATTTTTTTCCATGAAAGACACCAGCAAATCAAACTGGTTTGCGTTGGTGGCCCAAATTCAATCTCGTATTGACGTTTTCTTCTCGCGTACATAGCCCAATTAGGTAAATGGCACGGGTTTTAGATTAGGTTTAATTAAGAACATAGATTATTTTTGTTTCTCATTTTATTTCAATGTTTGTAAGATTAATGCTACGATTATCATTTAACATCTTTTATGGAAATATTCGTTTGCTTAAAGTTTTTCTTCTTTTCTTATTTTTTGTTTGTCTTAGTGACTACTTAGTGCTCGATATAGCATTCCTTTTTTAACGCGGTGCAAACAAGATCACATTAAACCCCACGAACCTTATTCGGCTACTAGCACGGCCCAGAAACCTCTGACGTGATTATTCTGTTAGCGAAACATGCGGCGTTTCCTAACAATTAACCCCTAATTGACTAAAATAATTTTTTCATGAGCACAAATATTAATGCAATGCATTGTAGATCTCACAATTATATAAACAAATAAAAACTAAGTCGAAATTCTAAAATAGTGATGGCACAACATCCCAGACCAGATATAGAGCCTAGACAGGCAACCAAACAATTTTTTTCATTACATTTTTGTTTTCACATTTTTTCCATGCATATCAAAATAACAAATGCAGGCAATGGTAACTCAGAGCTTTTTAAAATAATTCACAAACAAAATTTTCCTCGCCTTCTTAGTAATCTACAAGGTTGTGAATTACTAGTCGAACGACTTTTATTTGATTTCTGCATTGCTGTGTTATTAGCTGTATTTTGTTGAGAAATAAAATATTAAAGGCCAATTTTTGAATTAGCTGTGTTGGTTTCCGAATTTATTATAGTACAAGAAAATTTGTCATCTTAGTTGGCTTGTTTATTAGTTGTAATTATGATTCAAATTCGATTTATTTGAATTCGATCTAATATTTGAATTCACAATAAGATACAGGTACTGTAAAAATGTGTAATTTTTCGGATTGAGTGAGAGAAAACTGGCAAATCTGTGTAGCTGGGATGTTAACCGGGTGTATACATTTTGTTTAGTCAAATAAATTCCCGCAATACGAGTATATTGTCGATAAACAGAAACCAAAAATTTGAAAACTGAAGAGGGAAGATCAAATTATATACAACGGTATAGAATATATTACATAAAAATATTCGCACTGCATACTACTCAAATGCAGACAAATTGCCATTTCCCCCACCATACCTCACAAAAAAAAACAAACATGCATATATATGCATCTAAATTAAACTAAATCCGCTTCGAAAATTGTTACCACTTAATAATTTTTGACATTTTTTTACGAAGCTCCAATCTATCAAATTCTCTATTATACCGTATATTTCACAGCTGCAGTAAATCTTTAAAATTCGAATGCCAATATTTCATTTTTAGCGTAAAAACTAAACTGCAAATTTTCATTTTCCCAATGCATAACAAATTGCTTTAAATCGATTTTCATTTAAATTTAAAAAAATAAAAATCACTCGAATTTTTTTTTGTGTGTGTGCAGCTTTTATACTATTTTCTGCTCTCGTTTTTAGTTTAAATCAGCATAAATAATAATAAAATGAAAATAAAAAGTTAAAAGTGTCAAATTGCATTTATAAGGATTTTTCTAGTATTTTCCAAAGTTATTTTATTTCAATTTAAACTGTGCCTTTTATAGACGGTATTTTACTGTTCCGCTGCTGTATTGCTTCTGGTGTCGCCCACCAGCTTTATGCAGAATTTGTTGTTCGTTGTGTAGTGGTGTTGTAAACAAAGTTAACCATAAATACTATTAGCATACACTTGCACACATATACACTAACCAAAGGAGCTTTTTTCATTACTTGCATTTTTATAATTTAATTTCTTATGTTTTTACCGTGTTCTCCTTTTTGCGCCAACTTTATTTTTGTATACGCGAGAATCCTTCATTCCAAGATAGCAACAACAACAACAACAACAACAACAACAACACTAAATTGGAAACCGTAGAAAAGTGTTTGAATTAATTATAATTTTGTTGTTGGTTTGTTTTTATTTTTCATTACTTATAATTTTGATTCTGGAAATTAATTTTTTTTGTATTACTCATGGTGAAGAGGAAAAACAAAATAAAGCAGAGATGTTTATAAAAAAAAACTGTTGTGCTTTTTTTTGTACATTTGGTGTACGATTTTAATGCTTTTACACTGGGTGTTAAAATTAAATGCCCGCTGGTTTTAATATAATTCAACGCTCTGGTATTCTATTTTTGGTTTGTGATATAAACGGTACTGGGCTGAGATAATATTGTTGTGTAAAAATTGTTATCAATTTATATCTAATGCTTTGAAATGGGGTTTCAACAATTGGTGTGAATGTCGATTGTACGATAAAATAATTAGTTTTTCGTTACGTTTGGGTACTATGCCTTATACCGAAAACAACTGAGGACAGAGCTTTTTAATTAAGATTGAACTGAAGCGTTTTAATCTTGTTTAAAAAAACTGTATTTTTCTATTTGCGTCGCGTATTAGTTTTAAATTTTGTTGTTCGATTCAACTTAAAGCTGTAATTTAGTGGTGTGATTTAATTTTGAACACATGTTACCGCACGTATTTGTGAAAAGTAAAACTGTTGAGTTTTGTCACGAAGTTTGGAGGCGATCTGCTGGTGTCGATAGAGTGCGGCAGAAAAACATTGCATTGAGTGGTGCTTGAGTTAAGTTGAAAACCGATTATCCGTTACGCGTAAGTTAACGGTTATCCGTTACAGTTACTGGAGGATGGGGAAACGGGAACATGCCCGAATTAAAATGTATGCTTGATACATCGTATGATTTGTCTGAGATGCAGAATGGTGCCATTTGCGAAGCAAGGCGACTGTTTGCTCAGTTCGTGAAGCCTATTACAATGGAAAAAAACGTGTAATGGCGGAGGTAAAATATCAGTTGGAAACAGTAGACAAATAACAAAAACCTTAAACTCCAACAAAAAAATGGATCTCTTGAAAAGGTAAATGTAATAAGCCTCCAAGTTTTTCTTTAAGAATGTTGAAGAACCTCTCAATAAATTTTCGGGCATGGTTGGTTACTTGCTGTTACCAATGAACCAAAATACAATTGATTGCTTATTCTTCTAGAGAGTGTCCTCAAAAACGTCAACTGTAACGAAAACAAGGAATGAGCTGAAGAATTTGTTTAGAAAAGAATTCAAGCCAATTGTAAATATTAGTTTAGCGATCGAAGGAAACAATCAAATCTGTTTTAATCGCTATGCGTGGATTGGTAAATTTTAGGATGCTGCAAATTTTCAGTTCGTGGTTGACGAGTTTGAAGATTTTGAATACAATAAAGCAATTGTATGCAGCTTCATCTATCAACGAGTTCAAATTAAATTTAAGGTGTTACGAGGAAAATAAGGTGAAATCACTTCAAAACCTGTTGGACCGTCATCTAAGTTTTATGTTTTCGATGAAAACTAGTCTTATATGATATTTCGGCGGTACCAATGAGCCTATGGTAAAAAATTGTGATAATAAAGGGAATAGGGTGAACTGTTATGTTTGTGAAGAGTTCGGACACAAAACCATCGAAGTGCAAAAATTTGTGGTGGAGAATTTTTTGTCGGGATCGACATTTCATGGCGATGGTGATGTTTAATATAAAATTATTACCATATGGTGGAGTAAGGAGTGCTGGTCAACAAAACAATCATAGTAGTTACGCCTGAATTTGCAATTGATCTAAATCATATCGATGAGAAGGAAGTGGCCGTAGAAACTGAACAATGATCATTGGAAATTGTACAATGATCGTTGTGCGTAAGTGTTGCTGGAGGAATGAATAATTCGGAGGAGCAATTCCAATTATGTCAGCCGTATGGTATTAGCAACGCAAAAAGGTGGTTCATTACGTGTATGTGCGGATTATCGAAAACTGAATTGATTGTCAGAGATGCTTACTTTCTTTATTAGCGGAAGAATCGTTAAAATACATTATATAGCCTTTGTAGTTCCAGATAGGCAGTTTTAAAAGTTTACTTTGGAATATGTGTGCAATTCTCCCGCCATATTTCAGCAGTATATTAATAACATCTTCAGCTGTTTTTTTTCGGAAAGAAAATCGTTTGCATATACATGGACGATTTGCTCATTCCATCGAAAAACAGTTAGTGAAGGTGTTGCGCAAGGTATTAGAGTTAGCTACAGAAACTAGCCTTGACATATACTGGAAAAAATGTAAATTTATGAACTCAAAGGTTTTGTTTCTGGGGTACGAGGAGAAAGATAAACTCTCGAATCGCATGCTACGTTCTTACATTGCAGGAGTCTGAATACGTACTGAAGGATCGTAGAAATCATCGAATGTGTCACGTTGATATTTTGAGTAGTAAATGTGATGGTAGTCAAAGATAGTTGGGCAACCTGATCTTCAGCGGCTGAAAGAGATGATCTTGATTTGGAACCTATATTTCAAAAACGGCATAGACTTTCGTCAGCTGGGTTTTTGTTTTCTTTTTTTTAAATTGAACAATTTAATGTTTTTAATTAATTTTGAATTTCATTGTAAATATTACATTTCGGTTTTATCGATGTTGGCCATGCTTTGGTTTGCAATTCATCCCTACTTCGCAAGTAGCGTCTGCAGAATCCACAAACCATTAATTTTTTAAAATTGTTTCAATTATCTTTCAAATTGAATATAATGATAATAAACGAGCAAAGCAAAGCAGCGAGAAACCGTTTTATGTGTATAGAAAACGCTAAGCTGGATAAAAGCGAAAAATCCGTGACATGAAGGCCATTATTAGAATTTTAATGGATGGCACATCCCATAAAGAATGAGCTTGAAAGCTCAATGTGCGGTGTGTGGTGCAAATCTAAATTGTATATTCGGACTTCTCAAAAATGATGAGTACGATAATTACTTCATATGTAATGGTATCCTCTTTAAGTCGATTCAGATTGAATTGGGTTTGGTTGTACGACAGAAGCAAGTGGAAGTAATTCGGTGCTGCCATGAATAGGGGCATTTCTTGGCACAAAAACTGAAGAACTAGTGATGCGACAATTTTTTATTCCTCGTCTACTGGCGAATTATATTTATAATATTGCATTCCTTGTATCCTGGCTTAAAGAAAGAACGGATTTAAGGATAGGCTTTGGTGACCCATACGCAAGAAAGATATTTCCTATTCAACTTTCCATATTCACCACCTCGGTCTCATATGTGAGACGGCCAAATCTTAAAAGTACATTTTGAGTGTCGTAGATTATTTTGGAAAGTTCACAAGGTTTTATTTATTCACAAAGTGAAGATGTAGAGTAGGCTTTTTGGTAACTGAGGACGCGTATTATTCAACCAAAGTGCTGGTGTGGTATCATTAAATACGATCGGTAAATTTAAAAAAGAGCACTGACTAATCGCCTAGAAAGTTATCGAAAATGAATAAAGAAGGCTCTATAAAGAAATAGTTGTCGAATACAGTTTTACCGATAAACTTTCGTTTATTTATTCCAAGTTTGAAAATTGTCAACATGCAAGTGAATTATTTTTTTCGAAAGTCATACATCACATTTTTCTAAATGTGATGAACTGAGCTCACATCCCTACCCCTAAGACTAATATGATATTCAAATTTAGACTATTCAACTTGAAAGAACTGCACTGCTCGTCATACAACTCCGGACACTAATAATTCAATTTTTACAAAACAAATATATAAGATTAGTATTCGAGTATGTTTAAAATAATTCAAGGTGTTTTAAATCACTTCCAAATTTTTTATTTTCAATGCCATATGACTTTAGACTAAGAAACTCTAGTGCGATATATTACATGCGTTACTGGACAAATGAGAAACTTTTTCCACTTCAGAGAAAACTTATGTTTTTACTACCTTTCAGATGTCATCATTTTAGGGTTTCCCGACGCACGTATTTAATACGAATTGTACGTATTTTTTATAATCGAATTTATGTTGTACGTATTTTCTTGATTTGGCGAATACATACCAAAATGTATGGTATGTATTTTCTAGATAATTAGATTAAATTACCGACCAAATGGCACAGTGGTTAAAGCTTTGGCGTTTGCATCGGGAAGTACCGGGTTCGAATACCGATAGGGGCAGGATGCAAAAGGGAATTTTCATCAGCAGATAACGATCTGGGATGAAATGGAACACAACTATGACCCCCTGTCGGAATGCAGAACTCATGGGCCGACCCATCTTCCATGCCAGTATAGGCTGGTATGGAGCTATGCAATGTGCAGATGGTGACAAAATCGAACCTATATCCGTACGTCCTCGATTTGGCAGGCAACTGCGTAAGGTAAGAACGTAAATAAGCGAACTGCGAAAGAGTTGGGAGTGCTTCGGCTCCAGAAAAAGAAATAGAAAAAAAGATTAAATGAGAAAATTTTCGGTTTTCCTGAAAATGGTTGCAAGGATTTGGATCAAATATTAAATTAAAAACTGAAGATACTGATTCTGGCCAAAAAGCTGGCCGAAGCTTAATTAACATTCTAAGGCCTATTAAGTGCCGCAAGGTATACCAGGTACCAGGTATACCATGGGTATACCGATGAGAAAAAGGGAACGAAATCAAAATTTTATTTTAAGTGAAATCGTCTTCTGTTAACTGCCTTTTGATTTGCACAAAAATTTCATTAGAAGCTTGTCACTTTGCGTTAAAAGAAGAATAACTGCTGAACGCGAGTTCATGTTAGTTTTACTCTTTTAGACATTTTCCTATTCCTCGTAGTTTTTCAGGCCGGACCTACAATTTTTTGAACTGCAAGTTTCTAGAACGAATTGAACTCGTATAATAATATCAGCAAATCGCATTGTGTTAAAGGGTCTTTAGATTTTCTTAAAACAACAGAATAAAACTGGTAAAATTGTTGTTGCTAAAACTCCGTGCTATAATCCTACGCATTATTCATCAAACTGTGTGTATAAATAAAAGTTATTTATTATTGGTATAGCGCGCTGGTTTGTGGCTCAAATCTCAATTACAAGTTTTTCGTGGTAACGTATTTCAAACAAATTTTGTGTGGTAACGCTACACTAATTGGCCACTTCTTTTCGAAAACATATAATTTCGAGAAACTACTCGAACTAAACTAAACATTTAAAATAATTATTTTGAAATTGTTAATGTGTCAACTGTCATCGGCAAAAACTGAAATACTGGCGGATCAAATCCATCAGCTTCGCCTGCCTTCAGTAATTCATATCAGGCTTAGATCTGCCAATAATTTTCGGGATTTTCTTATTCAAATAAACTTCCAATTGTCGTTCCGGTACGTGGTACCATTTTTTCTCAGGCAAGTGTGTACTAAAATGTGTTTCCGCTCTTTGAGTAGTACACTTCTGGTAGGCGATAATCAATATCTAATAATTTTACAATACCAATGCACCTGTTAATTTCCTAACCACCTAAGTTTATAAGTTGAACTTTCGGAATTGTATTATGATGTACACGTTTATAAACCAATGCAGTTATAAATAATCTAAACCGTTTGCCAAATTCTGTCTTCCGTCCAAGCCGGCATTTTCGTTGACCGATGCTTTAAATATTGGAATAACCATATAGGGATTCCATTCCACTTTCGTAAATTGGTTTAAAAAAAATTTCGTATATCACTCGGTAAATTAACGCCTGCCGAGTAATCCTGGAGTAAAAGTTCCTGACATCGGTAAATATGCATACACCGGTAGCTCCCTTAACTAGATACTGCTCCGTTGTCGATGTAATCCACTTCGAATAATTAGTCATGGAACCCGGAAAATCGGAACTTTTTCAAAGAATTTGTCTGCATCCAGCGCTGCATTAAAGCGATTAAAAATTTCAATTCTAGTTGGAATCGAGTCATCAAGATGTATTTTAACGAGTACAAATAAATTCTGGTTACGTATCGGCTTCATCGATAATCATAGCGTCGTACGAGTCTATATTCGTAGCTATGAAAGAAATTCTCTATGCAATGCCGTTTGTTGTGTACATCTTTGTAAAGGATACAACGATCATTACTCAAGTTAAACGTAATTTTCTTAAGCAACAGGGTGGTATGGAGCTTTGACGGCCACTCGAATTTGTAGTGAGTACCGAGTGGTTTTACCGAAATTAGATTTGTACTGTGTGGCTGTTTTTATCCCTTCCATGATATTGTTCATGGAAGTACCATAGTTCAAAATAGTTTATTTTGACAGCTTTGTATTTGGTTTAAAAATTTAATTGTGTTCAACTAACTGTGTTAGTTGTACTTTTTAACATAGGTGTTTAACCTTTTTCGAATATTTCTAAAATTGTACTAAGCCAGCTAAAGTATGTGCAAAAAATATTTATGTTTTAGTACGCCATTGCCATACATAATAACTTGGGTTTAAATGTGAGGTAGGCATGAAGCTTCATGAAGCCAAAATTAAATCAACGAATTTTTCAAATTTCTAACAGAAATATTTTTTGACATTGTCTACATTCTCTATATTGTCGACGTTATTTTTTTAATTGTCTGCATACATTATCTACACATGTAGAATATTAATTGTCTAACTGGTGTAGATAATGAGACACAACACTGATTCCCACCTCATTCAATTGATTATTAACAACGATTGCAACGTGGAGTCTGGCGTTGTCATGCATTAATGTAAATTACTGTCCTATAAATGGGGCTCATGGAACCACACAATTTTCTAGACAGTCCGCGATATATCGTTCGTCAGTTAGGGTGCTGCCGATGGGACTCTTGGAGATATGGCACATTGCGCATATATGTTTTGCGCTTCAAATTGTGTTTTTTCAAAGTAACTTTAATTAAATGTAGAGTAAATTCAAATATTTTTAAAACAAAGTTTTAATATTTCAAATTCGTAAATTTGATAATCACGTTTTTGCAAAACAAGTTCAGTGGCTGGTATGGTTGGATTGAAATATGATTCTTAACTGATTTTTAGTAAAAGTTCTGGAATATGGCCACCTGGAACAGAACTCGGTCATTTCTTAACCGATTATGATAAAATTGGGTATTCTTAAATGATTTTTGGAAAAAGTTCTGGAATTAGGCCATCTAGTACGGAACTCGACCAATTTTTAACAGAATATGATGGGATTTGGTATGTTGGATGGAAATAGGATTCTTAAATGATTTTTGGTAGTAGTTCTGGAATATGGCCACCTGGGACGGAACTGAAGCCTTTTCTTAGCCGATGATGTTGGGATCGGGTATGTTCAGTTAAGTCTTCAGTTGAGAATCGTATTTCTTTCCAAATTATCCAATTCCATCATAATCGGTTAAAAACGGGCCGAGTTCCGCCCCTGATGGCCATATTCCTGAACTTTCTGCAAAAATCAGTTAAGAACCCTATTTCAATCCAACATATCCCATCCCAACATAATCGGCTAAGAAATAGCCTGAGTTCCATCACAGGTGGCCATATTCCAGAAGTTCTTCCAAAAATCATTTAAGAATTCTGTTTCCACTCAACGTACCAAATCCCATCATAAACGGTCAAGAATTGTTTTGCAAAAATATGATGTTGAAATGCAAAAATTTACGAATTTGAAATATTAAAACTTGAATTTGTTTTAATAATATTTGAATTTACTTTGAAAAAACACGAAATTGATTTAAAAAAAATTCACAACGAAGTATTAAAAATTGTGATTGACTCGTAAAAACTTGTGAACGAACTAACAAAAATTGAATGTCATTTGCAAAATCGTGAATTTGAAGTGCAAAACCTACATCAATCTCCGGATCTCCGTCATACACTTTCACGTACATCCGGTGATCGCAGACTGAACCTTGATTCATCAGTGTGCAACACGGACTTCCAGTCATCCGTAGTCCAACTGACGTGGTTACGGGTAAAAGACAAATGGTTTTTTCGATGGGCTGGGAGAAGCTCTGGCCCTGTAGCTGCTATCCTAGACTGCAGTCCATGTTCATTTAATCTTCGCGATGCTGTGTTGACTGAAATATTCACACCACGTACCCGTGCCAATCGACCAACGACGATTCTGGCTGTTTGGAAACAATCTGGCAGTACCATTGATAACCGATCGTCCCACTCGTTTGTTCCCCGTTTACGACCTCATCCAACCCTTCGCAAGGGGGGTAAGATAATAATTAGTAAGCACTGTTAACGTAAACTAATTGATTGATGTTCATTTATTTAGAAACGTATAACAATCGAAATTTTTTGTATTTTTCATTTATTTACAATTTGTTGCTGTGATTGAATATAAAATCAAAAGCTAAGGTTTCTGTTACACTTATTTTTCGGTTATGTACTGTTTAATATGGCGTGCTTTAAACAATCGTAATTGCTCTAGAAAAATATTTATGAAGAAGTGTAGTTAAAATTGAATAATTGACGTGGGCCTTTTCTTTTAATTTTTACTCAAACTTCTTATTAGAATGTTTTTAACACCATTTACTAATACTTGTGCATTTTTGTTATCAAAAATTAAATCTGTAAATTAAACAAACTAAAGTTTACTTTATAAAGGTACTCGTACACCATATCACTTTATCATTTGACTAGGAAATTGTAAATTGCAAAAGGCAAAAAATTATTGAATTATTTTCCGATCGATTCAGGAAATTAAAAATATAACTCAATTGGATGCTTCAATTAACAAGTAAACAAATTTTTATCAATAATAATTTTTTAACTTTTAAGTAATCGTAAGTAATCAATTTTTGCCAAATTTGATTTACCGATTTCGTTTCAGTTTTTAATTAAATATCTTTATCTTAAGCTTTAATTTTATTTTTTTTTTCCAATGTATGTAGATAGATGATAGTACTTTTGCCATTTTTTGCACATTCCCACAAATGAAAATCGCCAAGAGGAAATTAATAATCGACCGATAAAACGGAAATTACAAAAAAAGCAAAACAAAAATTGAAATAAAATAATAATAAAAATTGAAAATTCAATTGAAAAGTCGAAATTGAATTGAATTGAATTTTATAATACCGATTTACTTTTTTTTTATAAATACGATTCGCTGATGCTCTTACTGTTGCTATTCTTGTTATTGCTTTAAAACCATAGGTGTTTATATACGCTATACATACATACTACATAAATGCATACATGTACTCATGTGTTCAGTCGTTTTATATTAGTTTTTGTTTGTAGCTCTATTACAAATGGATACGCGCCGGGTCATCAGATGATTGCTTCCAGTTTTATCCATTCCGATACAAAAACCAATAACCAAAATGTTACATTTGTTTATAGGTGTTTTAAAATGTACAGCAAATTGAATTGGAAACTAAATGAAATTAAAAGAATTACATTTCCTCTTTTTTGCGAAAAAAAAAAAATAAATACGTCATAAATGTCATACAATGGCCAAATACCTATAAAATAGGAAATTCACTCAAATTGAAATAAAAAAAAAATTAGAATTTTATTTTTATGTTTTGCACATAGGCTTAAGGCGATTTGTCAACGTAATTTTTTATTTACAGATTTTTGATTCTTTTATCAATATTTACACAGCCGACGTCGTGTGAAGTAAACAATAAATATTTATGGAAATATAATGTTAAAACATTTTTTCAGTTTTATTTCAAGTGAGCCAAACGAAACCATTCGGTTTGTTGCTATGCCATAACAATTCGAGAATTTGTTTATTTATATTAAATTGATATTTGAACCTTACATAATGCAATCAGAAAATTATTTCAACTCAGACGGTACAATTTTGTGTGATAGGCACTAAGTATAGCACTAAGTATTGGACAAGATGTGCTTGTTTACACATAACAAGAAGTATCCTTCCTCATAGGGTACTTTTTTAGGACGACCCGATTCCAGACACCTAGTGAGTGTACGGCACAAGACAATACAATTATAATCTACTAGAAAGGAGGATAAAGGTTTAATCGGTTTAATGGTTAAGATGATATTGGTCTTCAACAATTACTTATTTGCACTTTACATGCATGCAAAGATTTCCTGAAATTGATTTCTAAATTAATACTTTTCAGCTTCTTAAACATTATACATCTTTATAATTTAATCTTTAAATTATAGATTAATCTTTAATCTTTAATCGTTCCAATTCCCACAGGACGAGTACTAACAAAAGACGTGAATGAAATTAATACTCGTATATATGATGTAGATGGAAATTCCTCCAGAGTTGCTACACCTGTAACTCGAGAATCCATACTGAAATAATATTCCCAGTACCAGTGAATTTTCTGAAACTAGAGGTCATTAAAATGAAGTCACCTACTACAATATTAAGTAAATATAATAAATTTATCACAAAAATTAGATCATTATTCTGAAATAATATTTATTATTTTGTAATTAAAATTTTAGAAAATTAATAATTCCAAGTTGATCACTGCCTCCTACCTGAAGTCCTAAACCAGAGATCTTAGTTCCGTTAAATTATTACTATTATGTTTAAATTAAGTATAACCTGAAAGCCACACTGAAAATATTTATTTTGTAATTCTAGTAATTTATTCATTTACATTTTTTGAAAAACGTTGAGATAAGAATTAAATAACATGATTACCTCACACCAAATTTGTTATTTATGATAAAAACTTTATTACTTCGAAAATACGGAGGGGGAGGGGTTCGAACCTGGCGCCTCCCGATCGAAACACCAAAAGTTTAACCACTGTGCCGTTTAGTCGGCCAAACAACAATTACAAAGCAAAGAACAGAAACAAATGTTTTACGAATGTAAAACGGATGTGCATTTTAGTCGCCTCTTACGACATGCGTTGGGTGCTGTGGTGAAATTCTAGGCGTACCCTCCAACTACAAGGGTAATGGAGTTTTATTAGAAATAATTGATTGATTGATTGATTGATTTTGAATGTACGACCAAGTTCTTAGGCTTGAGTTCCCGGATGACGCCGGGTCCACCGTACACCCTTTTTTACACATAACAAAACCGAAGGATTGGATAGGTTAGTTAAGTGGGACAGAATCGGCCCGGTTACAGACACCTAGGTATAGCCGATAGTTAGTAACACAAAGACAACACAATTCTAATCTACTAGATGAAGGATAAAGGCTTAATAGGTTAATGGATAACGATGGTATTGGTCTTCAACAATTGCTTCTTTAAAACGGCAACCTAAGAAAAAATATTATTATTTCACATGCATCTGGAATTTTCCTGAAATTTAATTCTAATAATACTTTTCGGCTTCCTAACCAAAATTGGTAGACTCGACCCGTTACAGACACCTATGTAAAGTCGTTAGTAATAAAATGACAACACAATTCTAAACTACACAATCAGCAATTACAATGAAGCATCTGTAAATTTCCTGAAATTTAATTCTAAATTCATATTTTCCGGCTTCCTAAATAATTGAAACATTTATTAACTTAATCATTCTGCAACTCCGCAACTTACAGTAGAATTTCCTGAAACCAAAGTTATTTGAACTATATTCAAAATAACTCTAAAATTCATTAGTATTTAACCGTTGAATTGGGCGAACACGAAATAAAAAAAAAAAAAAAAAAAAAAACAGATTAACTAGATTAACTACCGGATTGCATTCAAATATCCCTTAAAATATCCATCCATTAAAATATCCTAAATAATTTAGAATTCGCAAAAGTTTCGTATGTTTACTAAAATTTTTTTATAAAACTGATGAATTTTTCTCGACGCCCAACCTTTTTCACAAGGAAACAAATACTTTTATCACTACTTTTGCACTAGTTCTGGAACTTCTTCTACGTTTGCTGGGGATATATCACATACAATTAATCTCAGACATGACACATGCGAATCGTCTATGACTTGTCACCTCGTATTAGACTTGTCATAAACGATTCATCTCAGACTGGTAACAAACGTAAATTAGTAATTAGTGTGTCGTCAATGGCTTTCCTGCTGGAAGGTAATATTTAAGTAAAGGCAACTAGATAAAATTTGAAAAAATTATTCTAAAATGAATGATAAATAAGTTTATTTTATAATTTTTATAATTAAATATAAATCGTACCAGTATCTTAAAAGAGGGATAATATGTACTCGTATATTAAATATATTTGAATGAGATTTCCTGAGAACCGAATAATTTTAATATAATAGCTCGGCACTGTACATGTAGATTAATATTTAGGGTTGATTTGAAATTGGGAATTAATAATTATAATTCTTGTACTAAAACAGTCAAGATTGGCAACGTTGCATTTTATGACAAACATCCAGTGAAGTATACAAACCTTCTCTTTCTTTTAAATAATTATATTAATTATATCAAATATTTCCAGCTTTTCAGTTACATAGATATAACGAAGTTGGCGATAAACAATTCTTTATGTTAAGATTGTTAAAATCCCAAATCCAATGCAAATAATATTTCTTTTTATAAAGCAAAAATATCGCTAATATGCTGTGAGAAAATACTAGTAACCCATAGAGTGTCACAAAAAGGCAATTTTGCGGTAAATAATACGATTCGTTACCAACTCCAACATAGTTGCAATTAATATTGCAAAAATGATGGATTATGAAGGAAATACAATATAGAAAACAGCTAATCATAAATTACCTACACTATATTCTCAATGCACAGAAGAAATACGGAAACGGAAAATTCTATCGCTAATCAAACCAAAATAAAAATATAACAATTTATTACACAAACGCTGAATAATAGGATGAAGGAACATCACCAAAATAGCTCTCTCCGAAAATCTCCGAAATCAAAGCGTGGAAGAAACCACCTCTACAAACAATCGTAGTAAAATATACCAAGAGAATTATGCAATGTCCATCCAGGAGCTAAAATTACCTCGAAACGATCCCAACAGACGGCATGAATCTTCCCACCATGAAACCACTACCATCCACCAAGCGACCTCCTGCTAACACCACCATTCAACAAAAACCACGCTTCACAAAGCCGTGACGAATCCATGACAGATCACAAACGAACCATGGCAACCATACAGCCCAAAAACTTCAGCGTACGACCGATCATACCAAAACTCCCAAAATGATTCAGCCCTCGCCAAATCGACGGTAAACTCCAACAAAAACACCCGAAGCATTCAGCAAAGAAACCAATTTGGACATACAAATCCAACATTCAGGCAATGATTCAATACAAAACTGCAAATCCGCCCTCATACACTAACAAATGAGAACTACCTCAAGTCCTAAACAAAACAACTCAAAACAGTCAAAAATACCTTATAAATACAGGTAACGACAGAACACACATGAACACAACTCTCCGCAAGTTGAGAAACACAACGTTCAACGAACAACCACCACAAACCGCAGACACCGAGCCATTACTCACCATGAACGAAACCCATTCAAATCACTCCAAATATCAAAAAAGATTCACTGCAATACAGCTGCAGCACATCCTCGCCGCACATCCTGTGTAAACCAATCACACACATACACCATTCGTCAAAATCTAATCCAGTTTTCGCACCACAGAGAAAAAGTATAACCCCTCCCAATCGCCAAAAATATACATTCCTTTATATGTACAATATTCATTTTGCGCGATCTCGACCTGCGACAACATCCACCCCTTGCCGATGACGCCAACCCAGGTCGACAAGGAGAGGTCAACGTCAGCCGCCTCTCCACAACGACGGCAAAAAATCTCACAAAGTTAACAAAAGTCTAAATTATTATACATATAACAAATCAACAAATTATGAACAATTAAAGACTAATCGACTTTCCCAATTCACAAATTGAATCATCCACCTTCAAGAACATTTAGTGCAAATCCAAAGAAATTCGCCCATTTAGACAACGTAATACGAAGTCTTAGTGTAATCCACTACAAAAATATAAATACAACCGTGAGAGAGCAGAGAATATTATACGATCATTTTGTTTATATTTTGCGCATCCCATATACCATATTTTCACTTATATGTATATCCTTAAATAAAAAAATTAAAAGAAATAAGGATTTCAGTACAACATGCAATAAAGACCTGATATCCAAATTTTAAATTAGCTGTTTGGTCGTGATTTGTTCAACTTTTCCAAGAAAATATCATCTACTCATATAACGAAATTCAACAAAATCACTGTGTACATAAAAAACTATAAACAATACGTATGCGAGAGAAAAAACAAAATTATAAAAATTAGAGACCACGACAGTATTTCTCACAGAAACAGATTACACAGAATGAATGCCAGCAACTGTCGTCACAAACTGTTTCATACCACAATAACACAAATAACTCATCCATACGATTCATTGATTATTATGTAATAAAATATAATGTATAATGTAAAATAAAGTAATAAAAATAACACTTATCTTAAGCATCCTTTGTAGTCAAAAAAGTCCTACAAATTGAATATTAACATACAATGCGTACGATGCATTCAAACAACGGTGTCGAAAAACATATAAACGAAATTGTTATATACATATCCTACACCATTGCAAGCGCACCGCACACAAATTAATATATTAACACAACACGTATAACTTTTCACTTTACTTATTACTTCTTTACACACAAATTATTATTAATATTATTATTTATTTATTTCATTAGACATATATTAATAAATAATATTATGATTAATATTATAATTAATCAATTATTAACACATATTTAAACTATTTATTTATTTATTTAAAGGAGAGACAAAAATCACGTCTTTCCTTTACGACGTTCAATCGCCGACCGATAACAAGAAGTATCCTTCCTCATATGGTACTTTTTTTTAGGACGACCCGATTCCAGAGACCTAGTGAGTGTACGGCACAAGACAATACAATTATAATCTACTAGAAAGGAGGATAAAGGTTTAATAGGTTTAATGGTTAAGATGATATTGGTCTCCAACAATTACTTATTTGCACTTTACATGCATGTAAAGATTTCCTGAAATTGATTTCTAAATTAATACTTTTCAGCTTCTTAAACATTATACATCTTTATAATTTAATCTTTAATCGTTCCAATTCCCACAGGACGAGCTTACTAACAAAAGACGTGAATGAAATTAATACTCGTATATATGATGTAGATGAAAGATCTCCCAGAGTTAGCTAGACCTTTAACTCGAGAATTCGTACTGAAATAATATTCCCAGTACCAGTGAATTTCCTGAAACTAGAGGTCATTTAAATGAAGTCATCTACTACAATATTAAGTAAATTTAATAAATTTATCACAAAAATTAGAACATTATTCTGAAATTTTAGAAAATTAATAATTCCAAGTTGATCACTGCCTCCTACCTGATGTCCTAAACCAGAGATCTTAGATCCGTTAAATTATTGCTATTATGTTTAAATTAAGTATTACCTGAATGCCACACTGAAAATATTTATTTTGTAATTCTAGTAATTTATTCATTTACATTTCTAAAAAAACGTTGAGATAAGAATTAAATAGCATGATTCCCTCACACCAAATTTGTTATTTATGATAAAAACTTTATTACTTCGAAAATACGGAGGGAGAGGGGTTCGAACCTAGCGCCTCCCGATCGAAACACCAAAAGTTTAACCACTGTGCCGTTTAGTCGGCCAAACAACAATTACAAAGCAAAGAACAGAAACAAATGTTTTACGAATGTAAAACGGATGTGCATTTTAGTCGCCTCTTACGACATGGTGCTGTGGTGAAATTCTAGGCGTATCCTCCAACTACAAGGGTAATGGAGTTTTATTAGAAATAATATAACAAAATAATATAAAATGTATATCTTCGAGTTTTTCAATTGCGTGCTATTTTGATGTTTTCCTTGCAATATTCGAGGAGGTCCCACGCTATTAACTAATTACCATTGCTGTAATTTTTTATGTCAGTCCACTGCATCTCATCACTCGGATAAGATTTAATAGCTCAAATAAATCAAATATTTAATTGTTTGTGATAATTCAATTTTTTGTTTGGATACAGATGCATGGTCTTGCAAAGATGGTTCTTTGGGTTGCTTTGAATTTTATTTCTAGAGAACACTATAATAAAACAAAAATTTAGATACAAAGATTATGAAATTCTTTGTTTAAAAAACCCAATAATACAAATTCAATTCAAATAAATTAAAAATTAAATAATGTTTACGGAAAACGAATAAATAAAATAAAATAAAAATTCGATCTGAATAGCAGTTTCTTTATCTAAACAATCGCAAAGTTCGTCTGTCCTCTTCTTGTGGAAGCTCTACCTGAAAACTTAAAACGCTGCAGCACCACTCGACGAAATGTTCATCCATTGTGTTCCAATTTTCCCCAATATTTGAGGTCAGGAGTTTTTTAACGTCCTGAAACTTTTCCCTTAAGATCGGATGTAACAACGGCAATTCCTTTAGAGTGAAGTCCATGGCGTTTTTTCAATTACTTCTACATTTAAATGGGGTACTTGTTACTAATATGTTCATATGGAAAGTTCAATAAACCTTTATATGAGACTGAATAATGCCCAGCTTTAGCCTTGAATTTTTTTAATACAATCCTTTTCAATGAGCTGATATTTTGTAATGGTTTAAAAAGATCCTTCAAGGGTTTGGTGTCATACAAAAACCAGTTCAAACCTAGCTTATTAACTACTCCAAATTGTTTGGAGACATTGACTATTCATCTTGCGAACATACCATTGCATTTTTACTAAGAGTTTTTTCAACTCGTCTAAATATTCGATCCGCTGGGAGGAAGCTGTGTCCCCGAACTGGTAATAACAGAGAAAGTCCTGTCTAGAACATTTGCACATTAATATTGTTTTTATTTTGTGAAACACATCGATTGGAAAATAATTATAAATTCTTCTTCTTTTGAATGCATCCAATGCATTGGATATCTCGTTGCTGCTCTTTCTGGTCCTGGTCGACGATACATAAGGGGGAAAATTAAGTTGCTGCGAATAAAAAGCCTGGTTGGCGAAGCAGTTCGTAGAAAGCACGAGCCCTCACCTTATGGATACGTTTCTCTATCATCAAATCGTTTTATTTAGCAGTACTCCGGCAGCTCTTTTTTAATTTTTCTCTAAGAAGGGCACAATGGGTACATACATCCGAAGCTGGTGATTTGAAACCGAGATTGAATTCATTGTTAAAAAGAACGTCGAAACATTGTACGTTTTACACGTTTACAAATATTCAAACCCGGATGCAAATAGAGTTTCCTGGATGTTTCTTCCGTAGTGGCTCTCTCTTGTCCTTAACTTTTTTAAGAAGTCATTCACACTATCGTGTTTCTTTGTACTTTTTCAGCTCACCATATCGTTTATTGGTATGGACGAATCCACTTTCTTTAGTATTGATTTCAGGCGATAAGCTCCGATTTTTGCAACAGACAAGAAAAGCTTCTGGCACACTAACAGCCTGTCTCCATGAATATTATTGAGATAATATAACCCACTGCATTCGTGAGGCTTTCCCTTAACTTTTTTAACAAGTTTATTACTGGGTCTTCTTTTGTTTTACATTGTTTGGTTGTACATGTAAGGTAATAAAGTTATCTTGTACATTCTTATCAGGTACTAAAAACAATTTATCACGATATAGTTTTACATCAGCTGGACCTTATTTCAGAATAGCTAACTTTATCGAAATTATGTTTAATAACACACGATACAAATATCCCTAGCCCAGATGCAGTGTAGCGATTCTTTTTTGCCAATTCTCGGTTTGTTGTTTTTTCTGCTTCTTTCTAGACCCATTGTTGGCTTCACTCACTAATACGGAATCGTCGAGACAATAAGCTTCCATTTAAAACAAATAATTTAAAAAGACAAAAAGAAAACCACACGAATAACTTACTGTTGCACTGAAAACACACACAGCTGATTGATGGCACAATTATAGAGTTACTAATATTATAATAACAGGTTAGAATTACCGTGAATTACTTAAAAATTAAAAATGTAGTTTCTTTTATTCTCGCCTTTTTGTTATTCGTTTGGTTTTAAATATAATGAGGCCACGTGATTGTGGTATGATTGGTCGAATGTTCGCATAAAGTGGGTTATGCTAAGTTATATAAATTTCGATGCGATAATTCACAGCTATTCAATAACTATGAAATTAAGGAACGATGATGAAGTGAAATCTCGATTTTCAAAAAATTTGATAAAGTTGGTTTTGCGTAGTACCTCCTCAATTGTCGTTTAGGGTTTAAACACTGTGCTATGTGTACGGGTATGCTAGGCTGCGGAGAAAACTACTGTAAAATAAATCTGCCCACCGTTAGTGGTTGAAAGTGGAATAAATACCTTTTTAAGTTTTACAAGTGGCCGAATGGTTAAAAGTTTGGTACTTTGGCGGCGAGGTGCATGGTTGATTCGAATTACGCACCTCCCCGCCAAAGTGCCGAACTTTTATTTGTCTGATATTTGAATTAACGAACAATTCATCCATCGCGGCTTAGTCATTTTCTAAAATAACCATTCTGGAACAGTTCGAAAGTTTTTCCAAAATAAAATTATAAATGCATCATTACATCAAGCTTAAACTAACAATTAGTTCGGAACCTTGGACCATGTAATTTAAGTAACAAACTGCTTGATTATAGCTGCATAACGTATACACCCAAAGTATTACCAAATCACAGATCTTGGGATAATTTTTCTTTGGATATAGTCGTGTGTGAATGAAAAGCCGAAAGCGAACCACATTACACATTTCTAGAAAATAGCCAACCAAATGAGAAGTAAAATTTGATTTTAGTCCAATTTCAATTCACTTTTGAGTTCCCTTGAGTTTCTAAATGATTGATTTAGAAAATTGATAAAAATTTAATGCCAAAAATTAAATAAAAGTTAGTTACGAAAAGTGACAACAAAAATCGTTACGTAATTCAGTCGTTTACAGAAGAAAATAGGTGTTTCCAAAACAAATCCGTTTCACAACCATATAATCATCTCTAATTCGTCTACCTCAATCTAAGAAATTGCAGAATTTTTTTGTTTTAATTAGGTAGTTAGTTGTAAATCCACGTGCTACTCAAAGCAAATACCGCACGTAATAAATATTTATCGCCTGAATAAAAAATTGTCATCATGCGACTGGTACTATTATTTATAGATCTAGCCACCTATGGGGCTGATAAAATCGGAGGGCCAGAAAACAAAAGCTATCGAGGAAAATAGAACAACTGGTTAAGGCTCCTAGAACTGCGCGATATTCAGTAAATTATATTCAAATGATAACCAGTCGTGAGATGTAAAAGGTGTGACCCACATATTCACGCCACTTACCAAAATGAAAGAAATTACCATAATTATTGCCAAGGCACAAAGGTACGCGTCATAAATTTTTAGGGGAAAAGTGGCACTCGATTTCTTGTTCACAAATAAAAACTAACTTATCCCGTTTTCTTTATAATCGAGAAATAAACTCTTTTTCATCGAGAAATATCGCATATTCAAGGAATAATGGTTTTCAGGGCAAGTTTTTTTCAATTACCCATGACCATACGCGTATTCTATATTTTGTCCTAACAAATTAACGATCTGCGGCTTTTGTGCGGTGGCAACAATTTCGAAAATACATGGCCTCATGCTGGTATATTTCATGTGTCCATCACCTTTTAAGACGAGATCAATCGTGCTTTTCTCACGATATCATCCGTTTTGGGCCTTCTGTTTTATCGGTTTTTTCGGCTCATATTTAGCAAAAATACTACAGTCTTATGCTAGTGGCCCAATCTAAAGCCGATTTGACGAAATGAAAAATGTTCGTCGTCGAAAAAGGCTTCACTTTTGATTTGTATTCGGCCAATAAAAATGTTCAGCGCGACACTTGCCCTGAACAACACTTAACCATTTAACAAACCAATGAAAACTAAAAAGTTCAGCGATTTCTTAGCCTGAGCGAGAAAAATCAAAAGTGGTTGCAGTGATAGGCTGTCAACTGTCTGTCTGAATCAAAATATTCATTCAGTCAAGACAAAGACATACTCATTAGTAATATGAGCGATTTTGATATGAAATAATGTCGTTGCAGCTTATGGCAAATTACACGAATCTCAGAGATTGAAAATACATACTTAAAATTTCTTAATTGCAACTGGTTTTTGCGCTGATCCCAATAATTCTTGTGTGATGTCATTTGGGTGTAATTAATGCAAGCATTTCCTTCGTTGTTTCTGTTTCATATTTACAAAAACCAAATTGTCTCTGATATCCGGATTTTTGAAAATATCTTCATAAATGGTTCGGAAAGTTACGAGTAGGTTGTCGTCCATTCAAACCAATTTAAACACACTGATTGGTTCTTCGATATGTCTTGGAAAAATCGACGGTACAACAAGTTTAACAACAAGTTTGTATGGCCTACCGAAAGTGCACAAGTGGAATTCCGTTGAAACCAATCGTAAGTTATGTAGGTTCTTTTATATTAAATTGTTTCATTGGTAATATTTTTCGGCTATAAAAACGCGGACGATTTCAAAAATAAAATTAAAGATTTAATTCTACCAACAGGTTACACATCAGTATCATTGGACGTAGTCTCGTTGTTTACCAATGTAGACCCTTCTTTAGTGATTAATCTCTACCATGGCATCGCTGGTGTTCCTACTTTCCTTTTCCCTTGCGGTTCCAGTCCAATGACATCCTCGTTATATGACTTGGTTATTTCCTCAGCGTATGGCTAATCCATCTCCACTTTCATCTCTTTATTTCGGTCTCTATGTCTGACTGGTTTATTTAATATTTTATGCAGTTCAATATTAGTTATGATATTAGGCCAGCAGCATTTCAGTATTCGTCGAAGGCACTTGTTTACGGACACCTGTAACTTCTTTCTGAATTTGTCTGTGTGTTTTTATGTCTCACACCCATACAGTACTGATTTCACACACGAGTTGAATATTCGTATCTTGACCTTGTGTCACAAGACAGAAGAATGCGTGTTTGGCTTTGTTTATGCGTTTGCTTACGTCTTCCTCCATTCCACCTGTTTCCGTTATTGTGCAAGCAAGGTAAACAAATTCATTTATATCTTCAATTTGTACATTTTTGATGTGCATCGGTGAGGTTTTATTTGTGTTGAGTCTCATCGTCTTGGTTTTACTGATGTTTATCTTGAGGCTAACTTCGTCAGCTAGATCTAATAGCTGTTGTACTTTCTGCTGCATGTCTGAGTGTGCGTGTGTGAGCAGACATATGTCATCTGCATAGTCCAGATTTTTGAATTTACATATTAGACCCCATATTATGCCACTAGGAGACGTGACATCCAATTTCCTGATTACAGATTTATCTGGACAATGGCATTTTTAACTTCCTGCTCCGTTGGTTGGCTGGGTGTTGCTAGTTGCGTTATTGGTGTCAATTGGTGACCAGAGAGTTCGGTGCTTTATAACATCTTCCTCGAAATATACTTTCCATTTCTTTAACTGTGCTTCATCCGTTGTTAATACTTGACCAGTATCATCCTTTATAGGTGGTATGTTTGTCATTTTGCCGTAGCAGTCTTGATGCACACTTCTTCTGTATGGTTCCATTTTTATTCTATACTGGTTTTTCATTTCTATGGAGTTTGAGTTGGAGCGTTTCACTGAAGACGTTTCTTGCTTCAGTTCATCTCTCAATTTCTTTGTGTTGAATTTCCTTCTATTTGTCGTCTTTGGTTGTTTCATAGCTGCTGGCTTGATTTGAAATTTTGATATTACCATTTGGTGATCACTGTGTGCGCCTACAACACTCACTGTTCTGACATATTGTAGTGATGTGAGCAATTTCTTGTTGATCATTACGTGGTCTATCTGATTTTTAGTTCTGCCATCCGGTGATGTCCATATGTATTTATGTATGTTTTTGTGTGGAAACCTGCTGCCGCATATGAACAACTGATTTGTGATGCAGAAGTCTACGAGTCTTTCTCCATTGTTGCTTCGGACAGAATCTAACGCATTTTTACCCATGACGATTGGCATTGTTCGTAGAATTGATCTTTTGTTGTTTCATCTGCAGCTTCGGTTGGGGCATATCTCTGAATGATGGTGGTGTTTCTTATTTTTGAATGGAATATTTATGGATGCGAAGTTTTTAACAAAATAACAAAATTAACAAAAAACAAATTTGTTAAATTATCAAAAACAAACAGTCGGTGAAAGCAATGTTAATAATGGAAACCTGACAGCAGACGAATTTCGTTTAATTAAAAACTATTAATGATTTAGAATACATTATTTTCTAGTAGATAATACAGCCATCTCAAGCAGCTACATCTATTGGAACTGTATTAATACATATATTATAGATTATTTTGTGGGCCTGACATCTGCTAATTAATGGCGCTACTACAATAATTTATTTAGTAAATTATTACATGTTCAGTAGTATCAATATTTTTAATAAATATCATTGCACTTTTCTATCAGCAGATCCATCTATGATCCAAAGCATGAAATATATTTTAATGGCTCAGTTAATCACCCTTAGGCGGCAAGAAAAATTTGCGGGGACTCAGAGAGCTTATACAAATTTGATTGAATTTCGGGAAGCGCTAACTAATTATTACCGGACCGTGCAATGATTAGTTTAGAATTTCGATGTACTGTTACTTCAAAAAAATATATTTTAGTATCGAAAATACAGGGTGTCCGCCGGGAAGGTATACTACTTTGTTTATGATTTTTGATTAAATGAAAGAGAATGGATCTTATATTGTTTTATTTAATGTCGGCAATTATGTATGGAATACAATATCAGATAAATGTCCGCCTCTGTTAGCCTCACAAATGCGAGCCCTTTTGAGCACATTTTTCATTACATTCTCGCACATTTCACGCGGTATTTCAATAATTTCATCACGAATATTTTGTTTGAGTTGCTCAAGCGTTTCTGGTTTGTTTGCATAAGCCTTGCTTTTTAGATATCCCCACAAAAAAAGTCCGGAGCAGTCAAATCAGGCGACCGTGGAGGCCAATCAACATCACCATTTTTTTAAATAACTTGTTGTGGAAAGAGTTCTCGCAGTAATTCCATTGTAATCCTGGCTGTATGCGATGTGGCACCGTCTTGTTGATACCACATGTTAATCAAGCCCAAAGTATGCAGTTGTGGCGTTAAAAAGTTTTCAATCATATCACGATATCGCTCCCCATTCACAGTTACCGTTACGCCGTTTTCATTTTGATAGAAGTAAGGTCCAATGATTCCTCCTGACCAAATTGCACACCAGACTGTCACTTTTAATGGATGTGAAGATGACTGATGAATAATGTGAGGGTTTTCCATTGCCCAGAACCGACTATTCTGTTTATTCACATATCCATTTAAATGAAAATGTGCCACGTCACTCATTATGACTTTTTCATGAAAATCGGGGTTGTCATGGGCGAGCTGTAACATTCTATTGGCATATGTACGGCGGCGTAAATGGTCTTGTGGAAGAATTTGCCACGTGTCTACTTCACGACTGTCAAGTATGCACTATCAATACTAATATTCGCCTAAATGGCGGCAAAACGAAGTAGTATACCTTCCCTGCGGACACCTGTTATTTATCTCGTTTTGAAACGCTGGATGTTGCACATTTGGCTGAATTCATCGTGTAGGTTGTGTGGTTTGATTGCTGATGTTGGGATAACGCTGAGTAATTAATTTAGGACGGTTTTTTGAAATTTTAATAGATGTAGTTGCACGTAATGGTTGTATTATCGACTAGAAAATAACGTATTTTAAATTACTTTACTAATTTAAATATTTTCATGCAGATGTCGCTAATTAATTACATTTTTTGCATTTGTTATGCCTTGTAAAATTATTTACTTGTAAATAATAGCGTAATTACTGTATCGTAATTAATCTACACAACACTGATAATGACAACATCAGAGGTGCCCTTTAAAATAAAATTGGTCTCATCAATAACTACGAGAATTCCCCATTTTTTAATGCGTTGGAAAATCCAATCGCATAGAACATTAGGCAGTTGTTGGGTTTCAGTGTATTTATTGTTGGCCATGTCACAGAAATACTAGCGAGAATTATGAATTAACGGCATGGGAGGTGCTGTTTGAAATAAAATTGGTCTCGTGAAAAAACTACGAGATTTTCCCATTTGTTAATGCGTTGGAAAATCGAATCTCATAGAAATTTTTTGCGATTTATGGGTTTTAGTGTATTAATTATTGGCCAGATCACAGAGATACTACCGAGTAGTGACTTGTATTAAACGTTGGTATATGAGGTACCAGGATCTGATTGCGCTGTATCCCCATTTCGGGTAAAATCGTGTAAGGGGTTTTCTTGTGGGCCTCGTTATTTATTTTTTATTTTTTTGCTCAGCTCAAACGATTTTAATGAAAATTGCTAGAAGGAGGATTTTGAGTACCAGGAATCGATTGCGATAGCTCCTCGTTTCGGTAGAATCCGAGTCGTCTAATAAGCCCGGGTACATTTTTAATTTTTTTCTCCGCCTAAACGATTTTATTGAACATTTCTGGAAAGTTATTTTGTAGTACCAGGAATCAATTATGATGAATCCTCATTCAGGGAAAAATCGTGTAAGGGGTTACTGGTGGACCTGAGTTTAACAAATTAGAAATTTTGGTAATTTTATTTCAAAGGACACTTCTTATTTCATCATTTGATAGTAGTCACTACTCGGTAGTACCTCTGTGATCTGGCCAATAATTAATGCACTAAAACCCATAAACCGCAAAAATTTTCTATGCGATTCGATTTTCCAAAGCATTAACAAATGGAAAAATCTCGTAGTTTGGCGCGACCAATTTTATTTCAAAGAGTCTATCTCTGTCATCTGGCCAATAATTAATACACTGAAACCCACAAACCTCAACCCATCCTCAAACCCAAAAATCCGTGTACATAGTCATGAAATTCGAGTTCATTACTGTGTCAATATTTAAATGAATCTTAAATATTGCATACTATAATTCATAAACATTAATAACATTATTTATTTAGTTTTGATAATAGATTTTAATTAAAGTAAGTTCGACTGTTATTAGGTTTCATTGTTAACATTGTTTTTACCAACTGTTTGTTTTGTTTATTGAACAAATTTTATTTTTTGTTAATTTTTTATTTTGTTAAAAACTTCACATCCGTGAATCTTGCCACTATTATTCTGCTGTTAACTCGTTTCTATTCCATCAATATTATTCGCTTTATTTGTTGTTATTATGCCCGAATCTTGTTTATGTGTGTCGTCTCTACCAGACAATATCCTATAATTGCATGTAATTAGTGATTTGATAATTGTCAAGCAAACGCCTTTCAAACGATATACCACACGAGTATTTGGGAAAAATGTAAAGCAATATCATAGTGTTGGGTGGTTATTTTAGGCGATTTCCTATTACCTGTCGACTCCTTTGAGAACCAACCCCCTTCAATTACATACCCTAAAAGCTTTTCAATTCAAGACGGACGGACATATCGAGAAACACGGTTTTGAACCCAGGTGTTTATTCATCATTTTAATCAGAAGATGGCAACATCGTATTTAAAAACAATGCGGAAAATAATTAAATGGGTAATAATTCTTACTGTCTACAAATATTCTAATTCTGGTCGACATTGTTTATGGCAAAATGAATTGTTTACGCTATTTTCGACACCAAAATGGCGACAATTCCGAATTCGCTTAGACACACAATTGGTTTTTATATGAAGAGCAAACATGTTTATTTTATAGATTACCTTATTTCAAAACCTATCATTGTGAAAGAGTTAGCAAGTCTAAAAATAGAAATTCATTGAGTAAACAATTCTGCATATTACTAATTTATAAAATAGCATAATGCATACAAAAATAGTGCTTGAAAAAAAAGTAAAATTAGCATCATTAATAAAAACAGCAAACAAAATATTTTTATACGAGCAGCTAAAATGTTAATTGCATAAAATATAATTTCATTTGTTTAAGAAAATAAACAAAAAAAATTTCATTCATTTACAATATTTAATTTTAGGCCAAGCATAAATATAAAAATAGAAACTTTGTTTCCATTCTTCTAATTATTTTACATTTCAGTTCAGTTCATTTGTGTTAATGTACAGGACTGAATACTCTTAATAACCAACAATAATAAGAAGAAGATGTAAATAACAAGAATAATTAGAAGTATTGTATTTTGTCTCGCCTCGTTCTAAGGAATGTGTCATGTCACACAATATAGACAAAAATATCAAAATGTACCATATTACATATATCTGGGTATATTGTAGATAAATTGCATAATTTAAGTTTTTCAGCTTTATAATTTTTATGAAATTTGTGTAGCAAAAATAATTTTTAGCGATAAAATACGTCGAAGTTTAAGTAATTCAATTTTTTTTTTTTTTTGAAAACTAACTTTTCGAAAAAATATCTCCATAAAATTATATGGCAAAGCATGCCATTGATTTTTCTAGCTGATGTGATAATACAATCAAAATATAAAAATGTAATTTCTACTAAATTTTTATGAAAAATATATTTAGTATTTATAATTTATGATCTTCTATATGTAATGTTCCATATATACATGAGAAAACTTTTATGTATTTCTTGTATATAGTTTTGTTATCATTTTTAATTTGAAACAATTAATTATGTACAAAATGTTTAGCAATCGAAATGAATAATTACATTTGTCAAAAAATAAAATTAATTGTTTAAAAAGTAAAATATTTTATATAAATACGACTTTGGTTATATGACGTATAAAAAACAAAATGTTATTTTTGTATTCTGTCACAATTAATATTAAATTTGATAAGTTTTGTACCTAAGTAAGGCAAATTTAATACAAGTCGACGCAGAACTTGGAGTGGAAAAAATTTGACGCGAGCTCTGCAGAATTCGCATAGTCCCTTAATACTTTATAAATAAGAAACATCGATTTTATGCTTCACTCGAAGTTTCTAAATAAATAAAACACAATTTATATTTTATTATTATTTTTCATTGGTGTATAATCGGTCACGTGGTATTACCGAAAATTCAAAATTACTTGGTTTCGTACTAGTGAGATATGGATATATTTAAATATTTGGTCGCTTCGTCAAACTGCTGAAGTCGCGTTATGGATAATTGTGATAATTTTGGCTCTGTTACTTAAAAATATTTACATGCAGGTCCAATAAGATTATTGATTTTGTAAAAATAAGTCATCTAATGAAACGACCAGGGCGACTAAAGTTGTCTCTTCTAAATATTTTCCGTATAAATATGCGTTGCACTTTTAACTCTAACGAAATATATTTAAGCATACGAAATCAATTCTTAATCTTTTATTATTTACTACAACTTTGCAAAAAATATTTCTAAATTATCTGTAGTTACCACAGCTCAGCGTGCCATGAAATGGTCGTTGTTCATATATTTTTGTTTTTTATTTTGCAATACAGCCAGTGATTGTTTCGAACATTAATTAGTATTATACAGGCATGGGCAAAAGTGTTTAGAATTTTAATATTTCAAGCAAAATATCTACAAATTGTAGAACATTTATTATAGTCAAAATTTTGCTTTTAAACTTTTTTCCACAAAGATGTGCGTATTTTTTATAAATTCGTAAAGAAAAATTAAACAGCGATAGAAAAGACCCAAATCTAAGTATGCTTATGCCGTTTTTACACAAACCCACACTTTACGCGAAATTATAAATTTAGTTGGTTTTGCCATATAATAAACTAATTTATCATGTTAATTGTCAATTGCCATTTTAATGGTTGTTACTAATTTGGCTCGAACTCTAAATAGGAACCCAAAAATTCGTTACAAATTTGCTGACCTGGTCGGAAAGTGACAATCAATCTGACTGGATAAGCAATTTAGCAACCGATTAGAAGTGCTCACCGAACCTGAATCCAAATGTCTGGGAAGGTGTGTATGGCCGTTTATAATTTTCATCCAAACTCTAATTATAAATTAAAAAATTCGTTGAAAACGTTGTGGACCTGGTTGGGAAATGGCAACCAGGCTGGCTGGATGAGCAATTTAGCAGCCTATTAGAAGCGCTAAGTGCTCATGGAACTTGAGGCAAATTTCTGGGAAGGCGTGTTAATGGCCGTTTACCATTTTTGCTCGACCTCTAAATAAAAATTCAAAAATTCGTGTTAAAGTTGCGGACCTGCTTGCGGAACTGGCAATTAGGCTAGCTAGATGAGCAGTTTAGCATCCTATCAGAAGTGCTCACGAAACCGTCTAAATTTCTGGGAAGGCGTGTTAATGGCCGTAAACCATTTTCGTGCAAACTCTTATTATGAATTAAAAAATTCGTTGCAATTTTGCTGACCTGGTTAGGAAGTGGTAATCAGGCTAGCTGAACGAGCAATTTAGCAGCCCATTAGAGTGCTAAATGCTCATGGAACCTGAGTCCAAATTTGTGGGATGTCGTGTTAATGGCTGTTTACCATTTTCGCTCGAACTCTAAATAGAAATTCAAAAATTAGTTGCAAATTTGCTGACCTGGTTTGGAAGTGACAATGAAGCTAGCTGAATGAGCAATTTAGCATCCTATTAGAACCTGAGTCCAAATTTCTGGGAAGGCGTGTTAATGGCCGGTTACCATTTTCACTCGATCTCTAGAAATTCAAAAATTCGTTTCACATTTTCTGACCTGGTTGGCAAGTGGCAAATAAGCTAGCTGAATGAAAAATCTAGCAGGCTATTAGAAGTACTCACGGAACCGTCCAAATCTCTGGGAATGCGTGTTAATGGCCGTTTACCATTTTCGTACAAACGCTAATTTTGAATTGAATAATTCGTTGGAAATTTGCTGACCTGATTAGATAGTGTCAATCAGGCTGACTGAATGAGTAATTTCGCAATACTATATTAGAAGCGCCCACGGAACTTAAATCCAAATCTCCGGGAAGGCGTGTTAAAGTTCGTTTACCGTTTTCGTCCAAACTCTAATTTTGAATTCAAAAATTCGTTGCAATTTTGCCGACCTGGTTGGGAAGTGACAATCAAGCTTGCTGGATGAGCAATTTAGCAACCTAATAGTGGTGCTCAAGGAACCTGAGTCCAAATCTCTGGGAGGGCGTGTTAATGGTTATTTACCATTTTCGCTCAAACTCCAAATATTAATTCAAAAATTTGTTGCAAATTTGCTGATCTGGTTAGGAAATGACAATCAGGCTAATTGAATGAGTCCGTCTATATTATAATTGGCTGCTAAATTGCTCATCATGTTAGTTTGATTGCCACTTCCAATTCCAATTTGCAATTTAGAGCCCTTGAAAGGACAAATATTTATTTAATTATTGACATAACAATTTTAGTAGAGCAAAAGCGCAACAAAAAAAATACTTCCATTAGTCATTAAAACCTCAGATTTTTTCAAAATCACCAACCAGTTCAGCAAATTTACAACGAATTTTTGAATTAATAATTGGAGTTTGAGCGAAAATGGTAAACGGTCATTAACACGCCTTCCCAGAAATTTGGACTCAGGTTTCGTGGGCACTTCTAGTAGGTTGCTAAATTGCTCATCCAGCCAGCTTGATTGCTACTTCCAAACCAGGTCAGCAAAATTGCAACGCATTTTTGAATTTATAATTAGAGTTTGAACGAAAATGGTAAACGGCCATTAATACGCCTTCCTGGAGATTTGGACACAGATTCCTTGAACACTTTTAATAGGCTGCGAGATTCTCATTTAGTCAGCCTGATTGCATTTTCCCAACCAGGTCGGCAAATGATTTTTAAATTTATGATTAGAGTTTGAACGAAAATGGTAAACGGAAATTAACACGCCTTCTCAGAGGTTTGGACTCAAGTTCTGGTAGCACTTCTAATAGTCTGCTAAATTGGTCATCTAGCCAGCCCGATTGACACTATCCTACTAGGTCAACAAAACTGCAACGAACTTTTGAATTCGTAATTAGAGTTTGTACAAAAATGGTAAACGGCCATTAACACGCCTTCCCAGAGATTTGGACTCAGGTTCCGTGAGTGCTTGTAATAGGCTGCTAAATTGCTCATCCAGCCAGTTTGATTGCTACTTCCCAACCAGGCAACGAATTTTTGAATTTATATTTAGAGTTCGAGCGAAAATGGTAAACGGTCATTAACACGCCTTCCCAGAGATTTGGACTCAGGTTCCGTGAGCACTTCTAATAGGTTGCTAAATTGCTTATCCACACACTTAAAAAAAATGCTAGAAATACAATGTTACTTCTATTGTATATAAGTCCAAAGCTATTTCCCATTAGATTTTAATACAGGGAAAGTATTAAATAAATTCAATAAAATTATTATTAAAAACATATAATATATAATTTTATTACATTTTAATAAAAGATGAAATTATTTTTTAATGTAAAAAACGTTAAAATTTTTAATAACTACTTCTAATACTTTCCAATAAAGCTACTATCAAAAAAATGTAATAGTGTAAATCGTTTGTTTTAATTTAACCTGCATTTAAAACTAATAATATAATCTATATTAAAACATAATGTTTTGATTTATTTTTTTCTAATACAATAAACTGTTCATTTTACATGTAATACATGTAATATTAATTTTAAGTACTAAAATCATTATAAAACAAGATGCATATTTTTTATTTAAATATTTAATTTTACTTACCACATAATGCAAATGTTGATATTGTAATTTAGTTGGATGTATGTAATTTAGCTAAGAGTCAAACAGCATTACTTTGCAATCCATTTCAATACTGCATTTTAAATGAATAAATCTATATCAATTCGAAAGAATATACATAAATAAAGAAACACAAAATATTTTAGCAAAACATACTATATTATACGAAATTTAATACAATAATAATGGTTAGTTTACAAAAAATCAGGTAGTTCTTGTACATCATAACTTAACATATAATAGTTTTTTTTGAAATTACAAAAATGTTTTTCAAAAACTTGATAGTATTTAAGGTTGCTATACTTTAATAAAGTAGATTGGCAATTGGTTTCTATTAATTTAAATGAATTATTAAAAACTTCGTATAAACCAATCCAGTCTTTAACCAGAAAAAAATAATCATTAGAGCTCTCTATTATATCTAATATTTCATAAAATATTACAACTTCATCAGATATTTTTTTAAGTATGAAAAAGCCATTCTTATAATGGAAAAAATCGTTTTTTAAAAAAAATACAGAATATGTGGGCTGACTTCCTGGAATATCATGATGACTTGTCGTAGTTTTTTTACCAACGACTATATGTTTTTTAAAATTTAAATTAATCCAAGCAGTGGCAATCATTTGCTGGTGTCGATTTGCTAATGTTTTGCAAATATTGATAAAGTTTTGACTTTTTAATCTTGTAAAGTATCTGTGCTTAGCTTCATAGCGCATAGTCCACATATGAATGACTGGTCCCATTTCCCTTATAACTCGTGGATAATGTGTGAGTATATGTTCTTTTGGAGTTAGCGGTTTCTGATACCCGTTTACAATAAAGTCTAAATATTTAGAGATTAACTGTTGGAGTTTACAGGTTTGAGATTCAGAAATTTTGTAAGAAAGTAATATTGTCAGAATTTGAAGTAAATTACTCATGCATTGCCAATGTTGATCATGTTCTATTTTATAGAAACGTCCAAATATAAACGGAAAGAGTTTGATTAGGCATAACATCTGTGAGGCATTTTGTCCACAATTGCTTTTTTCTAAGTTTATGTTTGAGGGTTTATTCCTTCTTTCGCGAAATCCGAAATCAAACGCTGAAATTGTGTCGTTAATTTTATCAATATTTTTAAAAACCTTTTCTTGCAAATAGAATTGTAGTGTATACTTTACAAATCGAGAAATAAACCCTTCAAGACCATCGTGCATGAAATCGACACTTTTATTTCTAATTGTGTTGAATAATTTCAACTGATTTAATACTGGTTGCTTTTGAATTCCTTTCGTCTCAATTAGATTAATTTTTTGATTTATTGGGATATTTTTTAAAACTTCATAGCAGTTCTCTTGTCTTACATAATCAATTTTTTCCTCAATACATTCTTTAGTTTCACAATTCGGTAAGCTACAAAAACGACAGAAATATCTGGCTGAAAAAGATTTGCTAAAACCTAACATATCGTTTGCTGCTAGGTTATCATGTGATAATGTCGCTATTGTTCCCAGCAGAAGCCCAATATTAGTTACTTGGATACCTTCTTCAAGAAGTTGTATATCCTTAATAATTGGTTCCATTATAGAATTTATATTAAAATCACCATGCAGATCATTAACATAAAATAATGCTACAAGAAATATGTTTTCTAGGTGTGATTTCATAAAATTAGGAACATTAACGAAACTGAAATAAATTGCCCCTATCTTATGTACTACAGTTTTACTTCCAAGAACTTTAGCAATTTCAAAGTCATCGTAGTAAAGTTGAATTAATACAAAGTTTTGGTCTGAAAAATTAGGTTTAATTGATTTAAAAAGATTTCCACAACAAAAATATTCGTATTTTTCAGGATTACAAACATGAGAATCGTTAAATGACTTAAACAGTTTTACAAAATTAGAATTTTTAAAAACCGAATGAATTGTTGCAGTTATTGGTATAAATTGAAAAAAATTTTGAACTAATTTTCTTTTGTAAATGTTCTGTTTTCTTATGAAACGTAATTCCCATCTAGTTCCAATTGGAATTTCGAGAGGGCAAACAAAGTGATCGTTAGAAGACAATATTTTATTTCGAAGGTATTTCGAGCAGTATGGGTTGAAAGAACTTGATATTTCATTTTCAATTTGGGTAAAACATAATTTGTAATTATTTTGTCTCAATAGAGGCTCAAAAACATGGCTTACCCGTTTTGACAATTCTTTAGATTCGTTTAAAATTTTAGTTATAATATCGTCAGGTAAACCATAAGCATTAAGATTATTTGAAAATTTTTGTATTTGATTTTCCAATTCTTGCAACTTAGCACGGTATTCATTCGACGAGTCGCAACTCTGTTCTCCACAATTTCTAATTTTATCAGTACTAGATGAATTTATATCTAGTTGAAGAGGTAATTTTTGGACGTTATAATGTAATTCCACATGCTTTTTAGCATGTCTTCGTAAACCAGATACGGTATTAAACGAAGCTTTACAATTTATGTCAACAACACATTTTAGATTAATTTCTGATTTTTCTTTTACATGCTCTATTAATTTCAAATGACTAAAAACTTCATTGAGTTTGCCAAAGTTTTTATTACAAACGAAACAAAAATAAGACATTCTTTTAAAATGTAAATTCCTATATCATAAAGAATGAATTCAAATAATTAAATATTTATTATTTATTTAACATAATATTAAAATTATTACTTTTGACTTACAGCCTTAATTATAGGCTAATATTTATAATAAGTAATAATAATAAGTATTTTGGTAAAACTGTAATTATTCATTAAGTTTTCATTTTAAAATAAATAAAAAGTTAAATAAGTATGATCTTAATTCGAAATTATTAAATAAAATTAATTTAGTGGTTTTCTTAATAAACTAAATATTATTCAAAATACAAATAATAATTCAAAGATCAAATAATAATAATGATTAATTATAACAATATATTGATATATTTGTATAAAAATATATCATATCAAAAATTCAATTTTCTTTTGGATTATATTACTTTTACAGATTAAATTTACAAAGTAAATGTTAAAAAATAAGTTTAATTATACATATACAAAGCAAATAAATCAAAAAACGAAAAAATCATCTTGGTATTTATCACAATTAGCAAAATTATCACATTATTTCACAGTCGTACATTGGTCTTATAAATATAAGATATACATAAATTCATCTTAATATGGTGAAAATCAAGAGAAAATTAATTATATAATTTTTGGTCAAACTTACTTATAATTTCCATAACTCTATTTGACACTTTGTATTTTTGTTCAATTTTATAAACGTAAAGAGTTATAAAATCCCAAAAATTTTTCAATGATGGTGGGAAGTGCTGGTGGAAGACATAATGGCTCTTAAAAAAACAATCCAATACTTGAACAAAATTAAATTCATTGGGTAGATTAAACAATTCACGCTCGACACAAATATAATAGTTTGAGATGGCCGTTTTATTTGCACCAACAGCAATTATGTATGGATTTTGTAAATTGTTATCGATTAGTTCTTCAATGGTTAAATTACCCTGTAGATGGAGAATAAAATAAAATATTAATAATATTAAAATAATGTTTAATAAAAAATTCAATGGAATGTTCCAAAAATATTACCGCTTTAAAAATAATTAATTTGTTTAACGATTCGATATAACGATCCCGTGTTATTTTAGATGACGATTTTCCGGCTGCTGTTTGTGGCAGTAATTTAACTAGCAAAAACATCAATTTTACACTAGGAAACCATTCTAGCAGAAGATAAGAAAAAATTTAGTTATATCGGCCAATTAATATAATGGTACTGTTCATTAAAATACATTTCCAACAAATATATTGACTTTGCCAGCCTAAAACCATTTCAGTCTCAAAAACGTAATAAATGGAAACAGTATTTTAATTAGCCGTTAATCCAATAATCAAATTGTTAAAATCAAAAAACTAACCTGAGATCAGTGTTGACTCTTCTAAAGTTTGAGTAGCACAGTCGTTAAAAATTGCTTCGATGTTCAGCGAAAATGTTTCCCAATTCTCCACTAGTCCTTCGGAATGGCTTGGGAACATAGAAATTAATAATAATAAAAATAATATATAATAGTACATGTTACTAACCAATTCTGGTTTTAGAAAAAAGAAAGGAAATTGCTTGGAAATCTGAGTAAATTCATTTTTGTCAAATGCGAGTAACCGAGCGTTCAATGTTTGTTTTAGTTTTCGTTTGATTAATTCTAATTGAGAGTCCACGTTACAATTTTTTAAAATTAGAATGTCTTCTTCGTCTTGGACATTTGATGTAACGCTTGTGTCTTCGGTTTCTTGGCTTTTACTTTTTCGTTTTCGAACATTATCCGTCAATCTAGCTTTATTGCGAACGTTGTAGATTCTAGTAGCAATGAACCCCGAATTTGTTTTATTGTTAAATAATAATTCCTAAAATTACAAACTATTAAATAGTGTACGATCTATATAAAACAAGATAAACTAACAATTCCATTTTCCGAACTTTTCAATTGTGGAAAAATTTGAATGAGTGCTTCCGCCAAAGCGCACTTGTAATTATTTTCAGGATACCAACCAAATTTTTTCAACAGAAAATTAACTGCTTCTCGTATAATGGCCCTTCTTTCCACATCTTTAAGAGGTACTGTCGCTGCGTTATTTATATAAGCTTTTCTTAATACATACGAGTTTTCGCTGTTAACAATAAATGTTCTTAGTTCCTATAAAGGAAAACAAATAAATTTTTGTTACATTACTGTAAATATAAAAGTTGTGAATTGAAATTACCTCACAGCTTATGTACATGTCTAGTCCTACTCGAGCATTTTGTTTTTCAACTCTGGCTGGTGTTAAAACTAAAGAATTTTTAAACGGAATTAATTAAACTCAACTAACTCAAGTATATTTTTTGGTAGTACCAGATTTCCGAGATTCTATAGCAGATTCTTTTAAAATAATATTTAAATAAAACTGCGGATGTGAATAGTTCTGTTTTAACATTTGCAGAAACATTTCTTCTGGAATCAATGTTCCTTCGGAATCCGTCAAATGCGATATTTCATATGCAGAGATATTCATGACATTTGCAACTGAAACAGAATTATAAAAAAATAAGATTACGGTTGTTTAGAAAAAGCTGACATTACGTTTACTAAAATTTAAATACTATTCAATATATGAAAACCAGTAGTATACTACGTCTAATACTATGTCCAATCGTAAGTATTTACTGTTAACATGTTAACCAAACCATAAATGCATAAGAAAACTGACATGATCTAAAGAGTTTATTTTTTTAATGCGATGTATGCTGTATGGGTTAACTAGTTTTTATTGCAAGTAGATTAGGACAGTAAATTTAAAATGTCTAAAACCGAGTGGCGTGTAACAAACAACACTATATGGCCGAAAATCAGACTCTTTCCAAATGTGAAATGTATTTTACTGTATGTATAATATTTAATCAATTAATTTTAATACTAGTTCCATTACATTATAAATTCGACCAATTTAGCTCACAAAAAGGAGTCATATGAAATACTTACAAAAATTTGATTGGTTGACAAGTTTAATAGAATTACTATTAAAAATTAATTGTTCTTACATTACATAGTAAAAAATTTTAACCAAAAACTAATTTTAATTTTGACTTACCAGACATTAAAAAATCTTCATATATCTTCAATTCTTCTTAATATTTTGTAGGCAAACCTTACGATGGTAATAAAGTTTCAATACGTCTCGGCATCGAAGATTCTGGTGGAATTTTGGTCCATTCTTCAAGTAATACATTTTTTAGATCTGCCTTGCTGCTTATGTTACGTTTCCGAATTTTTCGATCTAATTCATCCCATAAATTGTTGATTGGATTCATATCCGGAAATTGGGGTGATGAATGCAATTTGTCGTGGAACATTATAAAGCAACCAAGAAGGGCCGTATGCTTCTGGTGGTTATCTTGTTGGAAGATCTTATTGTTCTGGAGCTCCATTTTAACAGCAAGTTGAAACAAATATAACGGTCCATTGTTCAATAAAAACAGGTCGTCTCTCCGCCATCCATATCTGTATTACGTTTACGCCATACTATTTACTCACCATCGTATTGAAAAATGTTAAATTTGAATTCGTCAGTAAAAATAACATTTTTCCAATAATCGAAATCATCGTTTCCATGTTGTTTTGCGAATTTTAGCCACTTTTGTATATTAATGTTACTCATCAATGGTTTTTAACTTAGAATACGACTGCGAAATCCATTTTCTCACAAAACTTTCCGAACTGTTTCTGCTTGAACTCTTATTTCTTTAAAAACTTCAAGCTCTTTCGCAATTTCAACTGCGCTAGTTTTCGACTCAGCTCTAACAATCTTAACAATATCTCATTTATCACGCTCAGATAGCTTGTTTGGTCTATCCATTCGATGTTTATTTTGAAAGGTTTTCGTTAAATTATAATTTTGTATACTTGTTTGAACCTTCGCACGACTTTTTTAAATAGTTTTTGCACTTTAAGCAGAAGATTTTTAGGAGATGTTGTATATATTCTTGTATAAGTATACATATATCCTCCTATAACCGATGGGAATGCGGCTGTAAGTTATATGCGGGATTAGCCTTTTTATTTCACACACATTTATTTATTTATTTATTTAATTGAAACGATTAAGCTATTTTTTAATTAATTAATTTGTGTTTTTATTAAAATTGAAACCGACGGATTTTCTAGCAAATTGTATTAAGTGGAGATACGATAATTAAATTCGACCGTTGTGTCCTAGCTCTTCATCTCGACTGGTGATGAAAATTTTTTTACTCATAATTTTTTCTGGTATACCCTGACTAAGGAGTCTATGTTTTATTAGTTCAACTAAGGGCAGAATGTATACCAGTTATAACAATTGTATCAAATCTAATCCTCTCAGTACTGAATTCATCAGTCGCTTGACTGTGCTGCATTTCGAAATCCGAATGTTATCCTGTTAAACTCGAAAAGTCGTACCAAGTCTATCGTTGTAAATATTGTGCAATCTGCTCGTTGGAAACGAGAAATTTTGTAGATGTGACGCGGGGTATTTGTTGAGGGTGGTCACATGGATTAATGCCCTGTAATCTCCACGGGGCCTCCACTCGTCGTTTTTCTGCGGTACCAAATGAAAAGGACTGGTCCATTCATTTTTGCTAGGACTACAGATGCCTTGAGCCATCATACGCTCAAAATGTTCCATCGCTATTTGTAGTTTATGTGGAGCCAAGCGCATCATCTTACACATAACTGATTGCCCTCGCGTCTCCAAGCAGCGCGTCACGTTATGTTTGGGAGTATTCATGTTAATTGATTCCCGTGTAATTTCTTCGTATTTGTTTAAAAATTTAAGTATATCTGGATTATTTTAGGTTTTATCAACCAATGCAAGAGAAAGGCTGTGTTGGCGTGATGAATCCTGTTAAAAAATCTGTTACTGGACCTACTAATTTGCCTTTTTTGATTTCTACGACTAGACCAGTTGATTTAAAAAAATCTGCGCCGATTATTGGCATTGATACGTCTTCTACAATAAATGACCATTTAAAAACTAAACGAATGGTCAATGTGATTGCATGCATTCCGTAGGCCTTAATTTTAGTACCATTTGCTGCATATTGGTGGAATTCCGGCTCAGTGTCTTTTTTATTACAAAGATTTCCTGGTAAAACTGACACATCTGCACCTATGTGTACGAGATATTTATACGTTTTCAATTTTGACGAAAAACAAGCAGACGATTTGTATAAACTTCATCAACACACATCATTCTGTGCTGACTGGAATTTAATTTTTTGAACAAGAATTTTGCGATTGATTTACTATAAATTTGCTGTGATGTCGGCAACAAGAAACGCGCTTTGTAGCTTTTTCCTTAAAACGCCGATGATAAAAACACTTGGTTTCTTTCTTCTCTAGAGTTTTGTTGACCTCTAGAATTGTCATGTGGACTATGAGATCTTCTCACCGTACTATGTAGTGCTGACACTTTCATTAGAATGTCTGTTAATTATTGAAGCTGAAGATTCCTTCTAATACTAATTGAACTTGTTGCGGTAGCCTTTGCGACCATACTCGTCTTATTGTGCTTTCTTCAAAATGATCACCGGCATTCATGTTCATTTGTTCCAGTAACTGGGACGGTTTTTGCTCATGTAGCCGTAACGCATGTAATAATTTGTTCAGTTTTGTTCGCTTTGATTCTCCTAACACTCTAAACACTTCCTGTAAAAGATAGCTATGAATAAAATGTGAAAACACAAACCAGAATCCATAAAACCTAGTTCGAAAATGTTGGCCAATATTAAACATCTAAGCTAAACTATTGAAAATCTGAGACATATGCATCATTAGAAGGCTGAAAAAAGTGAGGCGGCAAACATGAACTCAATCAATCAGTATCTCAATTTCAAGGAGCCGCAAAATCTTATTATTCTGGGATAACTTATTAAAAGGCCATCTGTGTATTATTTCATGCATTGCAGTCCATAAATCGACACCATATCTAAAATAAGATCGATAACATCACAACGGTTGAATTTAGAGCACTACAATAAGAGCGAACACATCAAATGGTCCAACTGATGAGAGGTACTCGTATTTTGTTAAACTTCTGCACCACATACCAACAAGTTATCACCAGGCAACCAATGCCGATTTAGACATTAATATTGCACAATTCATGCGATTGCCAAACGAACATTTGATATTTGTTGCAAGTTGAATAATAATAGTTATACTGGAACAGTGATAATCAACGTAAAGAAAGTGTTCGAATCAGTTTGGCTAGTTCAACCTGCACAAATTCAAAATTTCACATTAATCTAATTCACCTTTTATATGAGATGTTATATATCAGATTATAACAACCAATCGAAGTGAAATGTTTCGTGAAAAATTCACAACGATATACTGCAACTTGTAACCGGAACCCCCTTCATGCAAATGAATTTTTTATATACAGTACAAATTTAAAAATCAACACGATACACAATAATCTCCAGAAGGCAGTCGATTTCATCGTGGAGTATCTTCATACGTGGCGAATCGAAATAAACGGTACGAAATGCCAGACTATAGAGACACAAGAACAAATTGAAACAATTTCTCAATCTTAATCGACAATTTAGTGATTGGTCAAAAATCAATGATGAAGTATCTTGCTATCAATTTAAATCGAATATGACACATAAACACCCAATTAGCGAAAACCAGAAAAGTGATTATCAGGCAGAAACAATTATTTTACTACAACACATTAACGGAAAGTTGAAAGAGATCTGCTTCTAATCATTAATTCGTCGAATAATTACGTATGAATGTCAAGTTAGGTGTAACATTGGCCCGAGTTATATGTAGAAAATTAGAAGTACGTTCCATTCACTAGCAAGCTTGCAGAATATGCCTAACCTTGTTTTTTATGAGCCATCCCAAGTAAAACAAGGACGACCTATGAAGTCGAATAAATTTCATTATAAATCTTATCTCAGCTCTGATCAGCCCACTTTTATTTTTAAGTTAATCTCATTATGGCCAATAACAAGACAGCACAGAAGTTGCATCAAAAAGCCAAACTTTGGATGAATGTTATTTAGGCTAATAACAAGACTTCTCAGATTTTGCACCAAAATGTACTTTCTCCTGCGATTTGTCCTACCAATTGAAGTATATTTCGTCCTAATGTGGACTTGCTCAGTACGAATTTTATGAGCAAACCTCTCATCGACTTCTTCTAATTTTTGTCATCTCAAAGATTGCACCAAAATGCAATCATATAGAAGTTATTGATCTCGTGGAGATACACTCAGAAATCAGACGAGCCCATGACAGTTTTGCTCAAAAAAATGTACTAAACAAGTTCATATTTAGACGAAACATGCTTCGCTTGATAGCCAAGTTATTATTAGTAGTTGGTTCTCTTTATGGTGGAATTTTGGTGCGAGCTTTGTGATGTTTTATTATTTGCCACAAAGAGGTTCGCTCAAAATTAAAAAATAACCGATGAGGGTTTTGCTTAAAAAAATCGTACTGAACAAGTTCATATTGAAACAAATCATATACCGTTCAACAGTTCAGATCATAAAGAGTTAATTCTTTACGATTGTGTGTTATTCGCCGAAGTCGGATAACTAAATAATTAGAGCAGCCGACTTTTGCTTAAATCGTACTGAGAAAATCCATACTTCTTCATAACCTCAATGTAATTTCTGTGATGCCTTTTTATTATATAAAAATCACACTGGACAAATTGGTTACACTTATATAACACTGGGCGTCTTATTGAAGCCCTTAAGTCGTTTGACAGATCAGGGCAATAGTAGTTATTTCTTTACATTTCTATATCATGGAGTTCGGGGCGGTCTCTATGGTGTTCTATAGCTATCACTCAAAAATTAAAACTTAGTTTTATTTAAAAGTTCTTACTGAGCCCTTATTGAAACGTCACATAAGTTATATCGTAAGTCAGGCACATAGGAAGTATTTCTTTTTTGTAGAACTTTATTGATTGATGTCACTACAGCATAAAACACAATTTTTCTGTCAAAACTAGGTTTTTCAGCAGGTAGAAGATACCGTCAGTGTAGGGACATATTTCGTAGATCAATAAATCAGAATATTTTCCATCTATTGTCTTCAACATCTGCTCAATTTTCAGGAGAACCGGATTCAGATGTTACGTAAACAAATGAAATTCGTTACATTCATTAGATGTCATCTTCAAATCATTCTGTATGCCTTAAATGGTTAAGAAGGTGTGAACATGTGACAGAACTATATAGATCTTTTCTGCGTGAAATTACCCATTCCAACGCTTAAAGAAACGGAGAAGCGTGACAACTATGCATATTAAATTAACATTAAAAGTTAGAAATTGAAGAGTTGACAATTATCGAATTCGACGTTGTTGTTCTCTAACATGAAATAAATTATGGAGGATTGGGTTTGGGTTCTGTTGGGCTCGTTATACAAAATTACTTAATTAGTTTATTTTTTTGGGGGATTCGTTTACGAGAGTTGGCACATGACGTAAAAACAAAATTACTTCTATACCAAATGGTACAGAGAAGGCTTAAATTGAATTTGTATTTAATTATCAAACTTTCCATAAAGAATCAGAAGCCGTAAAAACATTTAAAAGTTAGAATATATTTGTACATGTAACAAATTTTCATCATATTCTGGTACATTGGCAACGGTACTTAAGCACCAATTTTGTAATCAGAAAATTAAATTGTTGGGCGTAGTTAACAAAACTATATGGACAATTTTTAGCGAATAAAAATTATAAATATAATTTTTAGTAAAATTGTAGTAGGCCTAGATTTCACTAACACATCGGCAAAAAGATTATTCATCATTGTTTTAAAGTGCCTATTCCATGGAAAAATTTTACTGACAGTATTTTTTTACTGAGAAAACGAAAACAAAAAAAATCTTAAAATTCCATAAGAGTGACAAAGAAAAGAAATATCTTTTATTTCATTTTTATAGCAAAATTTTATGGTTTAATTTTGACAATTACATTTTTTCATAACCTAAAATTTTCATAAAATTTGTAATTCGTACATCTTTTATAATTTAATTTAGTAATTTTTAATAATATAACCAATATGGATTTGGAAGATTTGGATTATTTAGATCCACTAAACATTATGAATTTAAATAATGTTCAAAATACGAGAAAAAAGAAACGAAAATGTTGGGTACGCCCTTATTATTTAGAGCGTGATCGAACCGGGGGATACAATTGTATTTTTAATGAGTTGCGGCAAGACCCAAAGTTATTTTATAATTATACCCGCATGAGCGTCAACGAATTTGACGAGTTACTGGCGATGGTTGGGCCACTGATTTCTAAAGAAACTATGGTGAGAATACCCTTGAACCCTGTTTTAAGATTGGCAGTGACATTGAGGTATGTACACATACATTATACCTAACAGAAAATGGTATATTTTGTCGAAATGTGTAATAAATTCTGTATGAATCTTTAATACGTTATAGATATCTTGCTACGGGTGAATCACAGACCAGTTTGGCGATCACATATAAGTGTTCACAAACCAGTGTCCACCGAATTGTGACGGAAACGACAAAGGCAATCACAACAGTTTTAAAAGGTCGAGTGTTCCCTAAAATAAATAAGGATTATTTCAAAACTGTTGCATCCGGATTTGAAGACCGATGGAACTTTCCAAACTGCATCGGAGCCATTGATGGAAAGCATGTGTTAATTCAGGTGAGATAATTTCTGATTTCCAAAATTATTTTGTTAAGTTATATTTCACTTTAGGCACCAAGTAATTCGGGCTCCGAATTTTTCAACTATAAAAAATCATTTTCCATTGTCCTTATGGCAATCAGCGATCATGATTACAATTTTATAATGTGTAATATTGGTGCTGCTGGTCGCCAGAGTGATGGAGGAATTTTTCGAGAAACTCGGTTTGGAAAGCAATTTTATGAGAAAACACTTCCGTAAGTATTACATTGATTTTAAAATCATTAGACTTCAATTTAATTTTTAAATATTTCTAGTATTCCTGAACCAAGAAACGTCACCGATAATTTTACAGCGCCATATGTCTTTGTAGCAGACGATGCTTTTGCATTGGAGCAAAACATGCTAAAACCTTATACAACTACGCCATTAAAAAAGCAAAAAATCTTTAATTATCGACTAAGCCGGGCCCGCCGCATCATCGAAAATTGCTTCGGGATTCTTTGCTCTAAATGGCGGATATTTAGAGCCCCGATCGTTGCGGATTTAGCATTGGCCGAGAACATTATCCAGTCTTGTGTTTGCTTACATAACTGGCTACGGCAAAAAAACAACAGTTATATTACTCCAGATCTGCTAGATCGAGAAATTGGTGAGGTTTTAGTACCAGGTAAATATTTCAATTCGTAAATAATACAAAAATATAGCAATTTACAATGTATTTAATCGTAACATTCTAATTATTTTATAATTAAGGTTCATGGAATAACATCGATAGCAACTGTTTACCCCTTAAAAAGTTAAATAGAAATTCAAGTAACGCAGCCAAAAAAACTCGGGACCAATTTGCTGATTATTTTTCTAGAGATGGACGTGTGGAATGGCAAGACTCACGAATATAAAAAGCCAACCACGTCACAGAACTAGACTAAGAGATAAGTATCGTTTCATATTTTTAATGAAAATTTCAAAATTTAAAGCAATTTTTGTTGTTTTTCTAGGGGATGTTCACAAGAGCCACGATAATTTAAATTTAAGATTTTTGAATGAAATAACTATTATTATTTTCTATATTATCATATACATTTCTATATTCAATTTTTATTACATATTATTATATTTTTTTTGAAAACATATTTACATGCTATAAGGTTTTTATGCCTAACGGAGAGTTCATTTTTAATTAGAATTTTGTTGAGGCTCCGTATGTGCTTTTCCTTATAATTAGCATTAATAAATAACATATAAAATTAAATATTTCAATTAGTTTAATTGTACTGGCTTAAAAATGTCGGAAAATTCATCAAACCTAAATCTCAAGCCAAAAATACACTTCATTTTGGGTGCCCGAGGACTCATGTCACAATCCATCCATTCCCTCATTCGCCATAAACTATACAGAACACCATCAACACATTGCACGCTTCAATATAACTTATATTAACGCGGACACAAGTAATAAAAATATACACATGCGAAACAGGCACATAAGATTCGTTTCCGTCACACCTTTGAATTGTTTTTGAAAAACGTCGAGAGCTAAGTAAAAAATCCAATCGAAGAAAATAAATTAATGCAACAATTTGGTTTTTAGTTCATATTTTATTGATAATAAGGAAAAGCACTTATTGAGGATTTTTAACTAAATTCAAATAAAATAAACCTCAATTAGGCATAAAAACCTTATACCATCAAATTGAAAAAAGGACAAAACATAAAAGTAATAATATAATTCTTTTTGAAATAATCAACTATAAAACCGCCACCAAAAAACTATATTAAATATAATATTAAAATAATAAAATAAAATAAATAATGTAAACATATAATAAAAGAAAATAATTCATTAGTGCACTGCTAACAGGTACCCTTGGACGACGAATTCCTGAAAAATAAAAAAAAGCTAAAAAATTTGTAATTTTATTAAATATATGGAACAATACTTATCTATATACTTATTTTTTCGCATCATTCTGCTTTATAATAGCATCAGACAAAACTTTTAATATGCTCTGCTGTGCTAAAAGCCTTGGCAATATTTGAAGTTCCTCTAGGTACGGCTTCAAGGACATCAGGAATCCGTCAATCGCGTTCGGTGGTTCGGTTGGAGCAGTAGCTGTGGCCGTTCTATTTTCCAACGCACTTACGTATCGCTGCTGTAACTCCAGTGTCCGTTCCTGGACGTTTCGCCCTAAAAAGAATTATATCAATACGTAAATTAATAAATAATATATATATATATATATATGTATATATATACTTATATATATATGTATATATATATAAGTATATATATATATATATATATATATATATATATATATATATATATATATATATATATATATATATATATATATATATATATAAATAAATATATATACTTATATATATTTATATAAGTATATATATATATATATATATATATATATATATATATATATATATATATATATATATATATATATATATATATATATATATATATATATTTATATATATATATATATATATTTATATATATATATATATATATATATATATATATATATATATATATAATTATATATATATATAATAATATATAATATATATATATATATATATATATATATATATATATATATATATATATATATATTTATATATATATATATATATATATATATATATATATATATATATATATAATTATATATATATATAATAATATATAATATATATATATATATATATATATATATATATATATATATATATATATATATATATATATATAGATATACATATATATATATACTTACTTTTCCGACTATTAGGGGTTATAGATTCCCTCTCCTCAGATTGCCGCCCGCTGTTCTCATTCGATTCAATATCGCCGCATACATCTACAGCTCTAAGCAAAGGAAAAATACAGTTGTTTAATTTGGGTAATTTTAAAAAATATTAAAGAATTAAATATACCTTCTTGGTTCACCCACGTCATCCAAAAATGACAAAATTTTACAAAATTTATATTCTTTGCTACCTCCTGCAGCACCACTAGGTAGTCTTTTTCGCGATCGAATATGTGTGGCCTTTATGGTCTCCCAATATTTTTTGACCCGTAAAACATTTATCTCTGTTGCATCTAGATCTGTGTAGGAGATTTTTAAAATTTTTACCGAAATTATTAATTAAATAGAATCTAAATAGATTTATAAAACATTCTTACTTGAGTCACTTGCAACTTCTTCCCATAAATTTTTTTTCAATATCCGATTTCTAAAATGTTTGTCTCGGATGTTCCACAGTGGTGGTCTGGATCGTACAGCATCGACGATCGATTCTGTTAAAAAAGTTAAATTGTTAAATTAAATCATATATCAAAAATTAAATTAAATTAAATCGTATATGTTTGCATTCGCAAACTCCTTATTGAAACCGCGAGACTAATTGAAATTACAGTTTAAGTTATTTTATTAAACGTTTTCGATCACTGGCAATCGTCAAAACATCTCAACTCAACCAAACACTAAATCAGTTGAACTCAAATATGTTAAATATAATAAAATATAAGACTAATCAAAATGATTTAAACTGTAATTTGAATTAGTTTCGTGGTTTCAAGTTTGCGACTGGAAACCACGGCAAGTCTACAGCATAATAATTTCTTATCTTTACCTGTATAGGGCTCAAGATCGTCGATTTCTGGAGTGGGTGCGGGTGTCGTAACTGTAGATACCGGTATGGGTGACACTTGTGATGTTGATTCCGAGTATCTGTCGGATTCATCCGCATATCCGGTAATATTAATTAATTCTGCGGACGCTGAACATTCGTCGTCTTCTTCACCGTAGCTAGCAAAAAAATGTTGCAACGGGGAATTGCCTCTGTTGCCCAGTTCATTTCCCTGCTGACGGATATTTTCCAGTACACGAATTTGTGTTCCCGCTGCTGCTGTGATATATTTTATAGCGGGGAATTGCCGCTGTTGTGTTACGTCACTTGTTGGCTCAATAAGGATATTTTCCAACACACGAATTTTCTTTCCAGGTGCTGTAATATATATTAATAAATTAATACACAATTTTCACGTATAATAATTTCGTCGACACACAAATAAAATAAAACATTTTTACATTCATTGGGTATTGTAGCATAAAAATATCAATCAAAACTCAAACTTACCGTAATTTTCCATACTAATTTATTATTACTAATTTACTAATTACTAATTTATTATTATACACGTATTATTATTATATATGTAATATTTTAATATACAATTATTATTAAACTATATTAATTTATATATAATAATTAATTTATATATAATATTAAATTCCAACACTAATTTTCTTATGACAACACAAAGCAAACTCTAAAATAAAATACAAACTGACATTTGACTATAAAAATGTCGTACGATTTATTTTATATGAGTGTGTGAAAAAATTTCTCATCTTTACATACATTTTTTGTATATGTGTTAACAATACTGCCATAAAAAATACTAGAGTTTACATTTTTTTATAGCACGTTATGGCAGTACACAAACACCATGACAATTATTTTCTCAGTAAAATTTTACTGACAAAATTTTTTGTTTCGTACGCAACCAGTAAATCTATATTTTTTTCTCGCTTTTATTTTTACTGACAGTAAATTTTTTCCATGGAATAGGCTCTTAATTTAATCTTGTAGGCTGCATTGTTTCTCGAAAGAAACAAAATTTACGAGTATATCAAGAATTTATTTGCACTACAATTTTTGTTTGGTTATCCCAAATTGATTTAACTAATTAACCACGTTTTTTTCTATTCCAGGTAAATACAACAGATTTTACACTCCAAATATTTGCGTAATGCAATTTTCGAAGAAACTGTAAGTCAATAAAACTTATGATAATTATTCAAAATGTATTATTAGCAATCATTAGGTTTCATTTAAACATCACCAATAGTGGGCGAGTCAAATATATTTGGTACTGATGTATATATTAATTGCCATATATTTGCATGCAAAACATTGAATTTTATATTTCGTATCAAAAGTTATATCGCCCTTGGCACCAAAATATATAAACAATATTGTGTTTTTAATTTATTAAATTTGTTATATTTTACGAACAAATACAATTTACAAATAAAACAAATAAATGAAAAGGTGTAAATCATGGCATAGTCAGGCCGTAATTCATTTTTTGTCCAAAATCAGCCATCATCATACTTTTTGTGTAACCGGACCAAACCAGTATATAAAAAAATCTATTTTAAAACACCACACCAATTATCATGTCACAGAATTTTTCTGTTTTTTTTTGTGTTGTGCGATATATGCAACATCCACCATTGGATTTCCATAATTTTCCTATAAATTATAACATGTTAAATTTATTATATGGCTCCAACCAAATTCATAAACATACAGAGCGCCACACACACACACACACACACCAGAAACACTGGAGGTAGAACAAAATACAAATACAAAAACATAAAACGCCAAATTCTTCAGATAACTTTTGTCGAAAGGGGGAGAGAACTGTTATAACCAACACCAACAAAATCATAATTATAACGACACAAATAAATACAAAACGTGTTGATGTTCTGTTGTCGTTGTTATTGTATTATTTGGATTTTTTTTTGGCTTGGTTAGAGATTGTCCTCGCGACATTTTTTCCTCTGTTAAATTCAATTAAAACAGGATGCATAGTAGTTACATGGCCATTTTTTAATGTTAAAAATGTATTTTTTGAACTGTTGTTTGGTTCTGTATTTTTGTTTAATTTATGTATTTTATGTTTGGTTTTTTTATTTGTTTATATTCTGTGTACATTTTGGTTGTATACGATGTGTATTATTTATTTACATATACATGTGCTAGTTTATGTGTCTATATCTACAATATGAATACAATTATTTTTTATGATAATTCGGAAAAACACAAATTTATTTTCAAAACATAACCATCAGGTTTTGTTATAGTTTGAAAAAATGGGACTATTAATTATTTTTTCTCGTTTTGGTTTAAAATTTATTATTTTGCGGCTATCAAACTAAACCTACCATATTGTAAAGAAATTGGATGCCTTGAAATAAAATGTAGTTTTCCACAAATCTTTCATTCAACCTCAACAAACCGATGTTTGTAATCAGTCAACAATTTTAGTAGAATTGACATCATTTCAAAAGATGGTATGTAAAAGTCGAAAATTAAAATACCGAAAATAAAAAAAACTTAAAATCTTTAAAAAATATTTTGCGAAATAATAACAAAAAAGATACGATCACGGATATATGAACCTGCTTACTTCTACGTTTTCCCGACATATTTCTACGTTTTCCCAATACAATACTGCCGTACCTCTTCTTACTCCCGCGGATGTATTTTTATTTCAGAATCTTAAATTTTTTAAAATTCATCAATATTTTGTGGCCGATCAGTACACAATCATTTCGATTCTTCCAGTTTTTTATGTTCTCCGTCGCAGCCGAATTTAATATTTATATGAGATTCGGTTTCCCACTTCCAAACCATCACATCCCGTTAAACTATTTATGCAAATTACCATATTGTTGTTGTTCAAGTGTTTCAAAGAAATTATTATTTATCATCTCGGTAAAGATTTAATATTCGGTCACAAGAGATATCATTGAAAAAAATTTCATTGGGCTCTCAAATAAGTTTTTCTAAATTTTCTGCTAAGTGGTTTTGAAGATTTTCTTAGAAGTGATTCAGAACACACATTCCAGAGAACACATTTCGAGAAAATTGTTATCTTTTAACCTGTTTAAAATCCAAATCTCTGTGTTCCATTAAACTAATGATATTTTCATAAAGAAGAAGTATTAATTCTTTTACAATCATGCACAACGGTGTAAGATATTTTCTCTCTGGTGTGCCACAACTTATAGCAACCAAATATCATATCATGGTTTATATATAATGAATTGCACTTTCACCAATATTATGTGTATCATGCCCAAACACAACTATCAAATCTAAGTGATTTTCTATTGTAGTTGGGCTAAATGGTAAATTATACATATTATGTGCAATATATTAAAACAAGTAGTTAATTTATTAGTGATTAATATATTGTAGTTAAAGTCGCCGAAACAAATAACTTCATCATAATTAGGCATCATAATTATTAAAATTCTTAGCCAAATTCAACAGTCACTTGGTCATCTAGCAGAGAGGGTGGCAAAACTGGAAACCTATATCTATCCACCAAGCAAAAAAGTCAGCATACTCACAAATGGTTAACTCGTTCCTACGCATTGTAGCTTGGAACGCTAATGGGCTCAACCGACGAGCCCACGAACTGGAAATATTTCTCCATACAAACAACATTGATATTGCGCTGATTTCTGAGACCCACTTCTCCAACAAAAGCTTTATCAGAATAAGGGGTTTTAATTCCTACTGGACAACCCATCCTAGTGAAAGAGCTAGAGGTGCTTCAGCTGTACTAATCAAAAATAATATCAAATACAATCGACAAGAGGATATTCGTGAAAACTATTTGCAAGCAACTGTTATCTCAATCCAATATAATGGCGCAGATCTAAATATTGCAGCAGCGTACTGTCCTCCACGGCATACACCAACGAAGTTACAATTTAATAACGTCTTCAATAAGCTCGGTGCAAGATTTATTATTGGAGGGGACTACAATATAAAACATACAGCTTGGGGTTCCAGGCTTATTTCTCCTGGGAAAGGTAACACCTTGTTCAATGCCATTCATGAAAACAAATGCGAATATCTGTCCCCAGGGGGGCCAACGTATTGGCCAACGGATGCAGGAAAAATACCAGATCTACTGGATTTCTTCATCATAAAAGGTATTCCTCTAAGTTACACTAGAGTCGAAGGAATTAACGACCTAACATCTGACCACATTCCTGTACTGCTGTCAGTAAGCGCTACAGTAATAAAGAAACAGAAAAAGCAAAACCTTACTAATAGATTCACGGATTGGGACATCTTCAGAGAAAAATTGGAAGAGCTGGTTGAATTAAAAGTTAGTATTAAAAGCAATGAAGAATTGGAACAACAAACAAACAATTTTATTGAATACACTCGAATGGCTGCCAGACTAGCTACTCCTGAATCAAAGGACAAAGCGGAGATTGAAGTCAAATACCCAGCTGAAATCAGGGAACAAATCAAGGCAAGAAGAAGGGCGAGGAGAATATGGCACCTCACCAGAAAACCCGCTGACAAGACAACTTTTAATCGAATAAGTAACAAAGTCAATAGACTAATCAAAAATTTCAAACAGAATTGCCTCGATAACTACTTAAGCGGGCTAGGTCCAGAAATGGATAAAGACTACTCGTTATGGAAAGCAACCAGAAGATTTAAACGACCTGTAGTTCGAGTACCACCTTTAAGGAATGCTCAAGGCAGTTGGGTTCGACAAGACAAAGAAAAAGCGGAACTCTGCTCAACGCCTAGCAGCAGTGTTCCAACCCCATGACATTCAATCCAACATTGATGTAACACCTGTTTATCAACCAAATCAGGACTTTAAAAGGGTCACGCCAATGGAAATTGCTAAAGAAATCGACAAAAATCTTAATCATAAAAAGCACCAGGAATTGATGAAATATCCGGGTCTATTCAAGGAACTTCCACGTAAAGCAATCATCTTGATCACATACTTATTTAATGCCTGTATGAGATTGAAGTATGTACCCAAATGCTTCAAAATGGCCCAAATAATTATGCTAAAGAAACCAGGTAAACCAGATGAAGAAGTAACATCATACAGACCAATCTCACTGCTTCCGACCTTATCAAAGCTGTTCGAGAAACTGCTACTAAAACGTCTAAAGCCAATGGTAAACGTTCCTGATTTCCAATTTGGATTCCGGAATAACCACTCCACCATAGATCAGGTCCATCGAATAACTGCGGTAATAGAGCAAGCGTTAGAAGAAAATAAATATTGCCCCGCCGTATTTCTGGATGTATCCCAGGCCTTCGATAGGGTTTGGCATGAGGGATTGACATTCAAAATGAGCAAAATTCTACCACAAAACTATTGCCAGCTGCTTGAATCATACCTCTCTGATCGCCAATTCAGAGTCATTCATGAAGAAACATTTTCTGACTTTTATCCAGCGATTGCGGGAGTTCCGCCAGGAAGGGTATTGGGTCCCCTCCTCTACCTTCTTTATGCTGCGGACATACAAAAGCAGTGGAAAATCTTCAACGAGCAATGGACAACGTTACATACATACAGCAATGGACAATCGCACTGAATGAGCTCAAATCAACATATGTGAGATTTACGCTCCGACACAAAAATAACACTCTTCATATACACCTCAATGGAGTGCAAGTACCACAGGCTGAATCGGCAAAATACCTTGGTTTACATTTAGATTCCAGGCTCAACTGGAAACATCACGTGAGACAAAAAGCTGAACAGATACGATTGAAACAACGTCAAATGTACTGGTTAATTGGACATCATTCCAAAATGAACCTGTATTGCAAAAGACTGGTATACCAGACTATCTTTAAACCAATATGGATGTATGGTGCGCAGCTATGGGGTTGTACACATAAACCCAATAGAGACATTATACAACGAAGCCAAAATAAATTTCTTCGAATGGTCACCAACGCCTACCGATTTGTGACTAACAAGGAAATCCACAATGATTTAGAAATACAATTGATAGACGACATTATCCGCGAATGTGCCATAAAACATGAGAAGAGACTTCTTACCCACACCAATCTTGAGGCCGTACAACTACTGGACAGTACACACGAAGTAAGGCGGCTCAAACGAATGAAACCACATGAGCTAACCGTATGAAAATTATAAACCAAGGGAACTGGACACTGGTCTAGCAGACCCACACAAGTTTATGCTTATCTCATAAGTACTAATGTCAACCTTACTAATGAATTAATAATGTTTAAGATTGTAGTAGCCATATCAATAAAGTTGTTAAAAAAAAAAATAATTAGGCAAATACTGTGTAAAAATAGTATGAAAATCATTAATATCGTGTCCTAAAACAGATGAAGGATTATAAATACCGATCAGCATAGTTTTATCCAAACTACTTTTCAATTCTTAAACCAGAAACTCCACTTTGCCAAAACACCCAGAAGAATTTTTTTAAATATTTAAAGACGCTCGAAAATACAATGCTTCACCACCCCAGCGATCATTAATATGATTACCTCTAGTTTCAGACAAAGTTAGTAAATCAATTCGGTGAACATGCACCACAATAGTTATATCATGAAACTGTTTACCTAAATTACTAAATGACCAATTTTTATGCGAATGTTTAATCAAAACCTGCAAATCATTAATTTGAATAGTTTTATCACAAACAATTATATTCTTTGAACCGTTGGTGAGTTAGATTTGGTTGTATCGCTCGAAATTTTGCTCGTCCCAGGTTTAGGTGTCCGGAAAATTTAATTATAAATTATTATTAAAATTTAATTATTTAATATTCGGACAAATACAGTTGGATGATAGTGAAGAATTTCCTAAATTTTCCTATAAAAATTGTAATCCGCCATTTTTGCTTCAATGTATGCGTAAAACTACACATAAAAGAGTAAACCCTTATTAATCCCCCACTGTACTTTCACATTAATAAGGATCCAAATTAACCAAAAATCACCATCCCTTAAAAATGTATAGGGCTACGGGTATTTAGTGTGGTCTCTTTAGTATTGCATTTACATTACGATAAATTTACGTTGTAAGGGGTTTTCCGTAAAATTTTCCGATGTATTAGGAAAATCCTTACCACTAACCGAAAATCACCATCCCTTGAAAAGTTATAGGGACTTAGGAGGTTTAGTATGTTCAATTCGCAAAACAATAAATTACCGTTATAAGCGGTTTCTATTAAATTTTCCCATGTTCTAGGAAAATTCCCCCCAAATACTAAATGTACGTTCATGCAAATAAGGATCCAAATTAACCGAAAATCACCATCGTTGGCAAAGTTGTAGGGCAAAGTTGTAGCTACTGTGTTCTGAATTCGTAATAAAATAAATTTACGTTGTAATTACATTGTAAGCGTTTTTCCAAAAAAAAATCTCGGATCTAGAAAACCCCCACCAAATACTGTGTGATATTTGGAATAATAAGAATTCAAACCATTTCAAAACCACTATCCCTTGAAAATTTATAGGGGCTAAAGGTGCTTATTATGTTGAAATCTCAATTTGGAAGATTTTCGTTGTAAGCTGTTTTTCATTAAATATTTACATGCTCTAGGAAAACTCTCATCAAATACTAAGTGTTCTTTCGGATTATTAAAGATTCAAATTAACCGAAAATCATCCCTTGAAAGCTTATAGGGGCAAAGTATGCTCAATTTGCAATACGATAAATTGTCGTTGTAAGCGGGTTTTCATTAAATTTCCCCATGTCATAGTTAAACCCCCACCAACAACTAGCTGTACTTTCAGGTTAATAAGTAATAATAACAATAAGTAGTAATAAAAATAACTAACCGAAAATTACCATGTTTTAAACAATTATAGAGGCTAAGGGTGGTTAGTATGCTTAATTAACAATACATTAAATTTACCATATGTTGTAAGCGGTTTTCCATAAAATGTTCTCAAGTTCTAGGGGAACTCCCACCAAATACTAAGTATTCATTTGGGATAATAAGGATCCAAACTAACCGGAAGTTACGGGAAGTCATCCTTTGAGGAATTATAGGGAATTTTTAAATGTAACGGTAGATTTGGAGGGGGTTTTCCTAGGATCTTGGATAATATTATGAAAAATCCCTTATTACGAATATGACGATAATTTATCGTTTTCCGAATCGAGCATACTTACAACGAAAATTAATCGTATTGCGAATTGAGCATAATAAACGCTTCTAGCTCCTATAACGTTAAAAAGAATGGTGACATTCAAAAGTTTTGTGGAAACCGCTTACAACTTAAATTTATTCAATTGCGAGTTTAGCCTAGTAAATACACTTAGCCCCTATAACGTTTCAAGGGATGGTGTTTTTCGGTTAATTTGGATCCTTAGTAGCCCCGAAAGTACACTTAGTATTTAGTAGGGCTTTTCCTAGAAACGAGGACAGTTATTTTCAAGTTGTTTTACAACGCTAATTCATTGTATTGAGAATTATGCATCCTAAAAGCGTATACTTAGTGGGGTTGATAAGGGTTTTCTATAGTTTAAAAATCGTCTAAACTAAGCATTTGTAAATTTATGAATACATTGAAACAAAAATGTTGGATTTAAATTTTTAGGAAAGTTTAGAAAATTCTTCAATTCTTCTGTCCTGGAAGGTTTACTTCCTAATTTTATTTTTTATGATAGTTTAGGAAATAGTTCATGGAAATCCAGTTGGCCAGGAAACAGAACTCTTCGCCTTCTCCCTCAAATTTTCATTGCCTCGTTCTGGTTGGATTAACTTTTAGGAATTAACCTGTTTAATTTACAGAAATTTGTTTCCGGACAAGCATTCACCATGGCCAAAACATCAGCCAAAACAGTAGGTAATCGTTTTGATATTTAGGATGACGGGCAAGTAACTAGTACCATGCAATCAATTTTTATAATTTAGTGGTGGTGTCACTGCTAAATTAGAAGAAGGCAAGCTGAAACCACTTTCGGGAGGTTGACTTACCGTTGCAATTGTAGTAGATGATATATTTGAAGGTTTAAACAATGGTGATATCAACGGCTTATCAACAGTGACCAATGAAAGTAATGCTGTATCAACACCCATCGAAGAAAACGTGGCCACCTCAGCATTGTGGATACTTAATTTGGTGAAAGACGATAAAGGTGGGGTTGTCATGCAGTTAAGGTTGCATTTCCGGAACCTTTAGGTTTTCGGCCAAACGTTAATTTTTTTTTAAATATTTGCTTATAAATTGCAGACAATTCCCGATTTTATTACAGTTACCGTTTTCGAGGAACGAGTGGTCAGTTTAGCTTACAATTAAACCTGCGCCGCCAAATTGTAACTTTTGATGTAGCTATGATATCGGGATGATTCTTGGACCAGAATTTATTACAAATTAATAACATTGAATAAGTTAGTTCAAGACCAACCCTATAACTTGCCTAAGGGTGAATTTCACCCCAAAACGATTATAGATTTCAAAAACAATTTAACAATTTTATTGTTTTTCAATAGTCAATTTAACAAGTGAATTTAACCAACTTTAAAAAAAATTTACACCAGACTGCCACCAGATTTTGCAATAAATGTTGCAAGAAGTATTTTCGAGAGTAGATCAGCCTTATCCAGGTGTGAAATAAATTATTTTTGTGTCAGGATAAGCGGGATTGAATCCAAACGGCGGAGGCTTCAAATAGGTAATTTTGAGGTCGATTTTACCACATTTAATAATTTATTACACCGGACCGCCACCAGATATTGAATCAAATTTTACTTCCTGGATATTGTGGTGGCAAGGTCAACCTTATCCAGTTCAGTAATAAATTATTTTTGAGTCAGGTTAGACGGAATTGGCTCCGAATGTTAAAGGCTTCAAAATTTTAATTTAAAGGTCGATTTTACAACCTTTAATAATTTATTACACCAGACCGCCACTAGATATTGAGTCAAATGTTACTCCTTGGACATTGTGGTGGGCAGGTCAACCTTATCCAGTTGTGTAATAAATTATTTTTTGTCAGGATACGCGGAATTGATTCAAAACCGTATAGGCTGCAAATACGTAATTTAAGGCTCAATTTTACCACCTTTAATAATCTATTACACTAGACCACCACCAGAAATGGGGATTTTGTTACTCTGTGGACGTTCTAAAGAGTAGGTCAACCTTATATAGGTGTGTAATAAATTATTTTTGAGTTAGGTTACACGGAATTGGCTCCGAAACGGTAAAGGTTTGAAATTTTTAATTTAAAGGTCGATTTTACCACCTTTAATAATTTATTTGTATAAGGTTGACTTGCCCTTTACAACGATCACAGAATAACATTAGACCCCATATTTGGTGGCGGGCTGGTGTTATAAATTAATAAATTTTGCTAAATCGTCCTTGGAATTAAAAAATTGAAGCATTTAACGTTCGGAGTCAATTCCGTCTAACCTGACTCAAACATAATTTATTACACATCTGTATAAGGTTGACCTACTCTTTACAACGACCACAGATTAACATTAGACCCCATATCTGGAGGCGGCCCGGTGTAATAAATTATTAAAGGTGGTAAAATCTACCTTTAAATTACCTATTTGAAGCCTCCATCGTTTGGAGTCAATTCCGCTTATCTTGACACAAAAATCATTTATTACACACCTGGATAAGGCTGACCTACTCTCGACAAGACTTCTTGCTACAGCTTTCCCAAAATCTGGTGGCAGTCTGATGTAATTTTTTTTATTAAAGTTGGTTTAATTGATGTTTTTGAAATATATAATCGTTTTGGGGTGATATTCACTCTTAGGCAAGTTATAGGGGTGGTCTTGAACTAACTTATTCAATGTAATTAATTTGTAATAAATTCTGGTCCAAGAATCATTCCGATATCATAGCTACATCAAAAGTTACAATTTGGCGGTGCAGGTTTAATTGTAAGCTAAACCAACCCCTCGTTCCTCGAAAGCGGTAACTGTAATCAAATCGGGATTTGTTGTAATAAATTGTAATAAATGTGTAACAAATTATAGTACAGGTTTCATTGAGGAGGGCTAATTTGGTCGGTGCAGGTTTATAGCACTAAGTTAAGGTGTCATTTCAAGTGCTGCTCATGTTTGAAGTGCATTTTTGAGTTCTTCATTTTCTTTCTTTAAAATTGTAAATGCTTCTTTCGATTTATCTCTGAATTCCTTTATTACTTTTAATTATGCACGGAGTACATCCTTTTCATACTAAAATATATTTTTAGTTGATTTCTTGATAATTTGGAGCTTCGTTCAATTGGGTTAAGTAATGATTGGCCCATCCCAGAATCCTTTCTATCGAAGAATGCTTACTCTAAAATATTACAGGGACCCAGCTTTAGTTTTTTGTACTGATTTTAATTTTTGAATAGTGGGAGCCAATATTTTCATTGAAAGAGCTAATCATGCAAATTTGAAAATATATTTTACAATCCAATCCAATTGTAAAGCACCTCTGTGTTGCAGACGAATAAAATTGAATTAAAATCGTATTACAACTCGAAATTACTTTTTAATCTTTAAATGTTCCGCAATACAATAAATCGTCTTCAAAACTAATATATAGCAAAATAAGGTGTAATCCAATAAAAGAAATCGCTATTCGACATGCAATATACTACGTATGCATATATAATACAAGAGAGCTTTCAATAGCGCTTTTAACATATCATATCTTTAGAAAAATTGATTAGAATTTGATAACAGAAATGTAATTAAATATAAAAAACATTTATAAATCTGAATTCAATATTAAAAAATAAATAAGATTTGTGCTGTTGTATAGCTCTTTCTGAAAATATCATGCAATTTTTCATCTAAATTTTTAAATTTTCCTCATTTTACTTCCAAGAAGCAAAATAAGAATATGAAAGCGGAGAAAAATCTTATTTAAAGTTTTCTTTGGTATTTTTTTTTATCATCTCTCTCGATTTTTATTTTTAATATTTAAAGATTATCCTTAGGGAATATGTTTATTTTATTGAAATAAAAAATATATTCGTATTTATTTTTATTTTCCGTAATCGGAAAGTCAAATAATAACATTTTTTTTTGTGTATTTGGTAGAATTATTATTATTTTTTATATTTATTCATATATTTTTATAAAAATAATAAAACGAAAAAAAAATCCAACAAACATTGCGTTGTATAGATGTGTTAAGGAAAAGAGTTTTTCATGTTATTTCCATATTTAAACAACAGTGGATCTCTCCACAACCATTTACTAGTGTTACTTGTTTTCGGCATTTTTGTGAATAATAAATTTTTTATGCGTTTTATTATTAAAAGATGAAAAATATGGGAAAATCCTGTGTATTTCGAGAAGGGTTTCCACACTGGATGAAAATGTTATTCATATACGTTTACAAAAAAAAAATGTTTTGGGTCTACTTTATGACGTTTAAATTTTTTTTATCTTAATGATAGTTGAATTGATTTATACTAAAATATTATGTTTGTAATCCGTAGAGCCAACACACAGCACCTAGTCGTGTACGTTTTGTCGGTTTTGGTTTACAGAATTTTAAATGAATGTTGACATTACTTTTATGAGTTTCCCTCGTTATATTTTCGGTTGGGTATCCATCCACTCGACCAAAAGATGATTTCAAATTGATATAAGTTTTGAGTATGGATTTTATATGACCGTTTTGCGCATCTCATCAAATCGTTAAATTATAATGTTTTTAGGTTGATGTTGCATTTCATTAGGTGATGTGTTATTCGAATTTTATTTTTATGTCAGAGTTGCTATATATTTAACCATATTTAAATTGGTTTCATTGTATATTTATTCAATTATGGACGAAGTCGATAATAATTCTAATGCTTGAATGCGTAGAAGGTTGTTATTACGAATGGTCAAAAAACAACTGTTCAATCATAAACCCGATTGTTTAGAATACAAAATGCAGAAATATCTGCCTACACTCGACACCTACATTTTTGTCTCCGTTGAGTGTAACGTTTTCACCAGCATCATTTTTGAACACACATGGTCCGATGATTCCTTCGGTCCATAATGCACACCAAACGCTAACGTTTTGCGGATATATTAGTTGTTGAACATTGGCTCGTGGATTATCTTCACTCCAAATGCTACAATTCTACTTGTTGACTTAGCCGTTCAACGAAAAATGAGCTTCATCACTGAAGAAGATTTTGTATGGAAAGTTTGATGTCGATGTCAATGTGGGCTTCGGCCTATTTATTGATTTGGCGGCGCGAAAGTTGAACCAATGGTTTTAATTCCTGCACAAGTTGAATCTTCCAAGCATGTAAAGATAGATTCTTACGCAATATTATCCATAAAGATGTTGGATCAAGTCCAAATTGTTTTACACGATGACGAATCTATTCATTTGGACTATCTTCAATACAACACACTAGCGCTGCCACCATACTGAGCAGTATGCGATATTGAATAATTTGGAAGCGTTGTGCCGGCGTGAGTCTATTCATTATGAAATGGCAAACCAAAATAACCAAAAACCAACAACTATCAGCTGTCAAATCGGCTGTCCGTGAAAAAACGAGTTACCTACTTAAAGTTCTATATCCCAAAATGAAACTCGCTTTATTTCATTTTGCATCAAAAAAAATGCATTTTAATTTGTCATTTAAAACGTAAAAAGTGTTTGATTAGGGCTAAATGCTTTTAAGTTGGCTAACCTCGTACTCATATTTGGCAAACTACCAAAAAATCGTACCATTGCAACTTAGCGAAATGAGGCTTCAGACACAATATTTAAATGTGATTCAATCAAAAAAAAAATGTTTTGTCGGAAGAGTGTGATGGCCAGGTCCTAACGTTTGACCTCACATTTGGCAAAATATGAAGAAAATCGTACCGTTGCAGCTTAGCGTAAATAGCCTACGAGCAAAGTATTTGAGCCAAAAAAGAACTTTTTGATTTGTCATGTAAAACGTAAAAATTTTGTCGGACTAGGGCTATATGGTTTTAAGTTGACCAGCTTCGTACCTCATATGTGGCAAACTACTTATAAATCGAACGAAAAAATCGAACCTTGCGACTCACCGAAATTAGGACGATGTCAAAATAGTAAGAAGTACATTTTTTTCCTGAGTACAATTTCACTAAGTTGCAAAAATACGTGAGGTATGGGTCCCATAATCATAATCCAATAATAATAATCTGACAAATTTATAATTTTTATAACTAATTCAAAAATTATTGTACTTTGATGAAGGATTAGTCTGGCTCTCTTATGCCATTGCATTTATTTTATTTATTTCATATCATCTGGTAGTAATAACCAGGAAACCACTTATTCGAGGCTGCTTTGCAAGCATCATTAATTGCTTACGTAAACTTATCCTAGCTATGCAATGCAGAGATGAATATAATTAACTCTCAGGTTGACTGCCAATGGGTGCGCCGACTACACCGGCCGGATGAACAATCAAGTGCCCCCAATCCTCAACTCTGTAATTTTTAATTAAAAAAAAATTATTTCAACATAATAATAATTTGGTTTTATTTTAAAAATTCAAAATGTAAGGTATTCGAGTATTCAAAATCAAAAGTTTAGCGGGGCAGACAGAATCTTAACTTTGACGTCATAGAAACGATGAACCCTTGAGTCTTGTTTATGGTCATAGCAAATGCTGCCTTAATAAAAAATTGTTGTTATTTAAGTTTAAAAGGCACCTCCAGGTCTTAACTTGGAAGATCTGTGGAATTAAAACGGAATTACCTTAATGAGGTCAAATGTGCACTTGCCTAAATCATGCTATCTGTTATGTATTTCACTACTATTAATAATCTTGGTTTAGAGTTAAGCTTCCGAAGTAGCATGACTATAGATAGTTCCAACTTTAGTATTAAACGAATGACGAGGTAACCCAGCCGGATTGATGAAATTTAAATATTCTAATGGAAAGTTAAAATGCCCACTTTTATCTTCTATATTGACTTCATCTGTACTTTCATATATTCGACTTTGTTCTGAATGCAAGTCAATAATTTGATTGTTAATTCTGTGCACGAAAAAATTGTTTTTGCAGAGTTTTCTAGAATTTCAATGTGTGTGTCAGGTGGTAAGTTGTTCCCTCAATCAAGTGTTCCCTCTCCAAGTTGTAAAAATAAATTATTATAGTCTTGATCAACGCATCTCATGTTCCTACTTAACTCAGCTTCTCGAAATTGTGCCAATTTTTCGAATACTTTAAGCTTGATACAACCACAGTAGACCGCATTGAATATGGAATAATAGTTAAGTATTGCGTTAGGAGTTTCAGAATTAACAATTGTGCGATATTTTCCTTCATTCGTAATTTCGAATTACCTTCCAAAATGTTTAAAATGTAAGCAAGTAGCAATTTTCGCTTTTGAAATTCTATTACTTGAATTATTTCCTCCCCAATGTTCTACTTTTTGTCAGGGCTCAAGGTTTTCCACGATTTGATAGGATTTATCACAAACCATAACATCTTTTTAAAAGGACACATTTTTGTGCTCCATCTTTACTGGCCCATCGGTAAACAAATCGGGTACATCATGGTATTTAAATGAGGATAGCAAATGTCAATCCGTTTAAATTTTGGTTGGTCATACTAATCTGTACGTAAATGCATGACATGTCTCTATCATAAATTAGTGCTAACGCCACATTGGTTGACTCAACGCTATTTGCTTCAGCAGTTTTGTTTTTCCAGGTCATCAAACATTTCTATTGATTTTGTAGGCGGATGGTTATTAATTATATCAGCTAAATTTCTCATGATCATTTCGTTGCACTACTTGTTCTCTGGAACGATCATTTGTTGGCAGACTGCATCATCGAGGTTCAACACGTATATCAGGGCAAATTTTTGACTTCATTCAAAGGATCCCTCATCATATACTCTTCTAATCCGATTAACTTTATGATGTTTGCACACACGAAAGCAATCGGATCGATTCCTTGAACTGGCTTAATCGTATGCATTCCATAATTTACTTGTTTTTCGGCAGAGCATTGGTCAATAGATTTCCTAACTACCGTAAAGCGTGTAAATTCATCAGTACTATTTCCAGTTTTTTCTTTTGCAAAGGTAAGCGAAAATCAATGTTTGCATACGATTTTCATTATTTCAAAATTTCAAGAATTTCTACTCATTAATGAATGTACTTTCTGCCAGCTGGCGACTGACTTAGTTTCAATAAATTGTATCGTGTGTCATGGTTTTCAGGTGTTTCAGCAGCTTCTGAAGAAGAAGTTTTGCTTCGAATGCTTTCGAGCCGTATGTCATGCTGTTCTGGTGTTTCAACCGCTCTTATCGCTTTTGGTTTCTTCGCCCTCACCATAACTTGTCCAATAGATTTTTTTTCGGTGGCATTTGCAGTCAAAATTAAATTTTACTTAAACAGATAACACCAATACTTAGTTTGTTATTTCTAATCACAGGAACTCAATTTCAAATTTACTTGTGTATTTACACAGAGTAATCATAAAATATGTCCGCTTCGAATCGTGTCACTATGAAATATATTTCAACATGACAGTATGAAAAACAAAAGAAAATTTTAAAACTAACTTGATTTGACGCGAACAATAGTCCAATGTACTGAGATCTTTTTTGGCTGCATATTGTAGTAACAGGTGCTTTTTATGGACGCCTGTTCCTATCTTCCCTTCAAAAATGAGATGATATTATGACACATTAAAACAGAGTCGGCGTTACCTCGGATTTTTTGTCTGATATGTTGTAATATTGCTCTGTAGATCGTTTTATTTCGCAGAATGTTGCAGTTATGTAGTATATTTTCTACGTTGTGTACCCATGAGATATATTGGGTGGGGTTTCTATAGAATACTTTTAGCTCTTACTCTACTAAACACTGCAGTATATTATTTGCTGCACTGTTTTGCTACTGCAGAATTTTCACAAAGATTTTCACTTTTTATTAAGAACTATGTAGTATAGGGTTTGCTAAATTCTTAAAAGAAATTTCCACAGTAATAACTTTTTTCCGACTGATATCTGATTCTGATCAGTCAACAAATTAAGTACGTGATTATTCAAAAAAATAACATTATTGGCTCAACATTAAAGCTGATGTTATAAATCACGTTGTGTCGGCTCAACATTAATGGTGGTGTTAACTTAGATGGTCTTAAAATAAGGTATTTGATTTTATTGGAACTAAAGAATAAAATCAATAATAATTTAGGTACCAGCAAAGCTCCAGATGATGACTTAATTACTGGGTAAATTCTGAAAGCTATTCCCGAGAACGACTTGTGTAAAATAACTAAAGCGCCTTTAGACTGAAACACGTTCCATGTAAGCTAATTGTTTTGGAAATCTAAGGTGGTTGAAGTAATTATGTTTCTTAAACCACCAAACGATTAAAAATTGCATAGACCGATATCACTACTTCCAGAGATATCATACATATTTGAAAAATTGCTGAGGATCAAACCTATAATAAAATAAAGATTAATCCACTAATGTATTAATTCCACCCCACCAATTTGAATTTAGAGAAAATCACTCTACTATTAAACAAGTTCACAGAATCACGGATGCCATTGAGGATGCACTTGAGAATAAGAAGATATGTTGCAGTACTTTTTAGAATTTATACTGCATCGAGACCTCCTTAAGCGATTTTTCCAAACCCTTAAATCAGGTTGACACTTTCGAGTCATATTTGAAAACAAATACTCCGAACTAAAAATAATTTCAGCAGATATACCACAAGGTAGCGCTCTTGGATCTAGTCTGTTTATCATACATACGAAAGTGTTGCCGAATATTTAAGAGTGCTACTTCAGTAGCATCATTTGTAGACGACACAGCTATCCTAACAGTTGGAAAGGTTATAAAGGAAGCAACAAGCAAACTTTTAAATGCGATTAACACAGTGACTAACTGGACATGTCAACTTTACAAATCAAAATGTAAATTGCATTCCGTGATTCTTAAGTAAAACTAACTTTTATTTGCAAATACATCTAAATACCTTGACATAACCCTCGATGCGAAGTTAAAATCGAAAGAGCACAAAAAAGGAATAAAAAGAATTAAACATGAAATATGGCAAAATATACTGGCTCTTGGGTAGAAATTCTGACCTCACAATACATAACAAATTGCTTCTATACCGGCAAAAGCGTAAACCAGTATGAAGCAAACTGTTAAAGTTATGGTAATGCTACAGTAGGTAATACTAAATTGGTTGAAAAATGTCGAGAATGCAGCCTCACACGTTTTGTAAAAGTGTATCAGTAGAAAAATGTCCATAACGAAGGTCCATTTCCACAGTCAGCCGAAATATTTCACTACTGAAATTTTGGTTGTAACAACTAGCATAGCAAAATGTGAATTATATCATAATTTTATCAGTTACCGAACGTCGATAAAAAGTTTATTAATATAACCAGGTGAAAATCAAATAGTCGATAACACAGATTATGTGCTTGATAGTTTTATAAAATCAACCGAAATAAAATCTTAATGATTGAAAATTTGCATCGCTTTAAAGATTTTGGCAGGTAGCCATCAATGTTACTTTAACTGTTAGTGTAAGGTTGGGTTGGGGTGGGGGTGGTCTTGTGTGGTTTGAGAAGGATAAATTTTCAATTTTCTCATTTTATATTGATAAAATGACCCTGGGCTCGAGATTTTGATATATGGTCATCAAACTTACCATTGCTACTCGATTAAGCATTGATTTACGTAAATTTCATAAAATTGTTGAGGGTGGTCTGAAGAGTTGGAGAAATTTCGACTTTTCTCAATTTTTTTAAATGGTCTCGCTTTCAAGATTTTTCTAGATTGTGACGAAACTAACTGTAATTATTCGATGCAGTATTGATGTACGCAAAATTTCTTGATATGGTAAAATATATACATATGTTAAAATAATCATTGTTATATCGATGACCAACTAGACAAATCTTGAACGTCGGACCATTTTATCATAAAAATTTAGAAGTTTCGAAATTACACCTCCTAAAACTTCTCAGACCTATAGCAAAAACACAATCTAAATTATCGACGTTTTTATTCCGCTGCCACACAATGCAGCATGGTATTATCAATGATCCATGCTACACTAGGAAGGATAATCTACATAGGTACTTAAAGGTGGAATACGTTATCTACAAAATACAGAAACAGAAAAGGAAACACGTACATTGAATATCTCGGCATGAACCTGCAGACATATGTATGTACGTCGTATGTTGGACTCCACGCATGCAGTTTGGAGGCAGAACCCGTTAGAGCTTTCTCTCTCTTTCTTTCTAGCTTTCACATCTCATGAATGGATTTTGCTGCCTGCTCAAGTAATAGCTAGCGATGGACAATACTTTGAATAAAACATAACTTACCGTTCTTTCACAATAAAAACCCAACTTTTATAAAAACAGCGAAGACATATATACAAATACACTCAATACTATAGAGCTTGTAAAGTGTGAGTTTACACGACTGTCAAATATATTTTACTCGCAACCACTTTGATTGTGTGAAAGACTCGATATCCAGTTGATATGCGGGCTTTTATATCTGCCTGGATAGTGGATATCGTTTATTGGGGTTATAATTAACGGGTGACGGTCGTTTTATCGCAAACAATTTATAGTGTTTCAATTAACGTGAGCATTTTACCATAGAACAGTTGATCTTGGACTCAATTTACCGTGGATGCAATTTATCGTGTGGACAATTTATCGTATGCCAGTTTACCGTAGTTTGTAAAATTGACCGTATAACAAAATTATGTGTAAGTAAAAAAGTAAAGTGTCTTCGGGTTATAAAGTTATATTGAAGTTGGCCTTTAATAATCGATTGCAATGGGATTGAATATGTTGGGTGGAATTGAGACTCTTAAATGGTTTTTGGAAGAAGCTCTAAAATATGGCCATCTGGGATGGAACTCGGCCATTTCTAAACCGATATTGATGGGATTTTGTATTTTGAATGGAAATGGGATTCTAAAACAGTTTTTAGACGAAGTTCTTGAATGTGGCCATATGAGAAGGAACATGGCCAATTTCTTAACCGATTATGATGAAATTGGTTATGTTGGATGCAAATGGGATTCTAGAATGATTTTTGAAAAAAGTTCTGGAACATGGCTCCCTGGGACGGAACTCGTTAATTTCTTAACCAATTATGATGGGATTAAGTATGTTGGATGGAAATGGGATTCTTAAATGATGTTTGGAAGAAGTTCTCGAATTTGGCTACCTGGGACGGAATTCGGTAATTTCTTAACCGATTATGTTGGATGGAAATGGGATTCTTAAATGGTTTTTGGAAGAAGTTCTGAAAAATGGCCACTTGGGACGGAACTTGGTAATTTCTTAACTGATATTGATAATATTTTGTATATTGGATGGAGATTGGATTCTTAAATGATTTTTGGAAGATGTTTTGGAATATGGCTACCTGGGACGGTATTCGGCCATTTATGAACCGATATTTATGGGATTTTGTATTTTGAATGGAAGTAGGATTCTTAAATGATTTTTGGAAGAAATTCTTGAATATGTCAGATGGTGGAGGTACTTGGCCTATTCTTAGCCGATTATGATAAGATTGGGTATGTTGGATGGAAATGGGATTCTAGAATGACTTGTGGAAGAAGTTCTGTAATATGGCCACTTTACCATTGATCCCCGACGAAATTAAGAAATGGCTGAATTGGAATTATCGAAATATTCGCAGGTAACATGATTATGAAGTGCTTCAATAAGCTAGCGGACAGTTTGAACGTATATGATGATGAAAGGGTTATTGTACGTTGTATTTATGTAGATAATAAACGTTTTTCGCAACTACTTGGCACCACGTTTTTTAGTCATACATATAGTTCTAGTGAAATGTCAATCATTTATGAATGCGTTTATATACGTACCTGCAACCAACGAATTGTCGAACAAAATTAGAAGAATGGTTCATGTCGCTTTGTTGTTTAAAAACACAACGTACGGAGTTCGAACTGATGGTGCGGCGATATACCTCGTGAGCGCCTCTGATTTGAACATTTAAATCACCCAGTAATATTTTGACGCCGTATTGTAGTATTTTGCTCACGATACCATGATGTTGTTTTTAGAAAGCATGCTAGATTTAATCAAGTTTATCTTTACTTGGTGCTTGGATATTGACAAACTAAATATCAAAGTGAAGCCCAAGAAACCTGAGTCCGCAAATATGATGGCTAATAGGTATGAAGTTAATTACGAATTGATGATGTTAGTTATGAGTAACCCAACTCCAATTTCGGGCTTGTTCGCTATTGCTTCCATAAAGTGTGTTTCGTGTGTTTCGGTTATAATCGACGAAGCTATTGTCAATTTGTCCTGTTTTTCCTGAAATTTTTATTGAAATACTTGTTCAAACTGTAGATGGAAACTTTCCTTTTTGTACATTTTAGAATGTTCAAAGAAAACAATTCTTTTTGTTCGTTATGAAGTTTTCGTACTTTATTAAAAATGAGAATGTTTGATAGCAATCGCATTGGATTTCGCCAATTCTTTATTTTTAAAATTGTAAGATTTGCAGTTGTATATCGTCAATTTATTTAAATTATATTTGAAGGTAATATGAGGGCGAAAATTTCTTGATTAATACGCTCGCTAGGTAACTCTAAATGAATTAGGTGGTCTATTGAAAACGATTCAAGAGAAATTCTGCTTCTGCTTATTGACATTACACGTCTGGGCAAGTTATTGATGCCGCAAAACCAATACCTTATCAGCTTCTGCTCTCCAGATTAGGGGCGACGTAACCAAGCGTCTATCGTGAGCTCATGATGTAAAAAAGTTTCTGATAAGACTGGATGACTTAACATCTATCACCAGTCGGTCCCAAGTGGCAATATTCCATTAGTTCTTCCAAAAATCATTTAAGAGTCCCATTTCCATCCAACATAACAAAATTCAGCATAATCGGTTAAGAAATGTCTAAGTTTCGTCCCAGATAGCCATATTTCAGAACTTCTTCTAAAAATCAGTTGAGAATTCTATTTCCATCCAACATACCCAATCTCATCATAATCGAGTAAGAAATGACCGAATTCTTATACGAAATACATTGTGAAAAAAGTTTTATGTTTTAAGATACTTCAAATCCAAGACATTAATTGTGATATGCGATAAACTGTCCTCACGATATACTGTTCTACGATAAATTGTTCTACGATAAATTGTTCCACGATAAATTGTTCTACGATAAATTATTCTACGGTAAATCGTTCACGAGAAATTGTTCACGATAAACTGACAGTAAATCATAATTAACACGAGATATTTAAAATCTGCAACGTTACCATAATTGTGGTTTGTTTAAAAACAATTTTGTTTTGTTGTTGTTGATTTTGAAACCAACTCGTTTCGTTTTACGGTCCAGCGGTACTAAATGTCTTTCATATCATTTGGTCTCCAAGAAGCACAATATCATCTGCATATCTAAGAATTTGGCCTGACTAATTGAATATGCAACGTGATGTTTCAATACAACTTTTCCTTATTACGTAAGATGTGTTACGTGATTGATGCTATCATATGCTTGTTGAAAGTCTTTGTAGAGTTGGTGATGATTCGTGGAATGATTATAGCAAGTACAACATGAGCCAGCACTTTCTAGGCGGTGTTTAACAGAGCACACTTGATACGATTACCTTTCTTCAGTAGCGGACAAATGAGTACGGTCTTCCATTGTTCGGGTAGCTTCTCCTGATCCTATATATCATCAAGATGAGATCTTAAAGATAAGATGCAAGAAAAGGGGTTCTTCCTTGTTTTAACAGTTATTCGGGGATTCCGACGAAATCGGGAGCTTTTCCATTTCTTAATCTACTAGTACCTGCGTCTCTTTCCTCTGATGTGTGATATGGAACAAATACCTCCTCGCGTTGTGAACCAACAGCAACAGCTCGACTAGGGGTCACTTCATGCGTCCGATAAAGTAGAAAAAGTACGTTTGTCATACTGGGCACATAAAATTAGCCACATTTGTTCTCAGCTCCCCATTCATGATTTTAATAACTGTGGATCTTGCATGGAAGTCTGTAGTGAAATTTCTGGTGTTTGCAAGACAGTCTATCGAGTTTCAATTGTCCGCTTGCAAGCTGATGTTTTCGGTACATTTATTTATAAATTCGTAGTTCTTTTGTCGGAGGAATTTGAATGTGGCTTTCTGGCCCAGAGATATTCTGTTTGAGAGCTCTTTGTGTTGCGAGCTAACCTTTTTTGATACAGCTTTCGTTTGTTTTTAACGAGTTGTTGGCACTGAATGCCGAACCAATCTTTACGTGATTTTAGTGGTTTTCTTCCCATGTTCCGCTGCTGCAATTATAGCTGAGTAGATAGTTTGCCACTGCTTCTGGATATTTGCATGGGGCTCATGGTTTTCATTATGCTGGTTTTAATTTTCAGTGACAGCTGACTAGTAGCTCTGCACGGAGTCCTCCTTTTCTTTATTTGATATTCCAGCGCACGGTCTTCTTCGCTTGTTTATTAAATGTGGAGAAATACTTGCACTTGTATTTGAAAATAATGAGCAATTGATCGCCAGTAACCTTGTGGATTTTGTTATGCTCCAACTGATTTTTGTATTAAAATCGCCCACGATGATTTTGATGACTTTGACAAACCGGATGATGTAAAAGATTTATTGTTTGATTGACAACAAAGAATAAATCCTTTTCATCATCCGATTTGTCTTCAATTGGTGCATTGATGATCGTGATATTAAATGTTTTAGTTTGTAATCTAACCATGCATATTCGCATGTTGGCAGAACGGAAGTCGATAAAATATTGGTAAACGTGGAAGCCAACTTCAAATTATCCTCTATTCTGAAGGCCGCTACAGTAGAGAGTGTATCCATCGGTGGTAGTATGGTTCGAAAGGTTCTGGATATCTCGGGTCGTAGAAGGATTAACACGTTCAGTGTTCCTATTTAAATAGCGTGGGTCCGTGTACATTCCCCCAGATCGTTGTTGTGATGAAGCCGATAAATTAATCCGAGGCTTTTGTATTTGGTTCATAACTATATGGTTTTTGTGAGAGTAGATAGTTGGCTCGCCACGTGACCACGTGTGTGGATCATGTCCTGATGATACATCTTAAAGGCGCACGGTCGTATGTTGAACTCGAGAACAGACGTTGATTTGGTATTGAATTTAGGCGCCCAATAACTCGCCGTCCCGTCGGAGCTAGACAGTTCTAATTAGAATAAAGAAATAATTATAACAGAGGAAACCATTAGCTTCTTATTCTTTATCAACTTAGAATCTAATTTTAGATATATAAATTACTAGATGGCCTTTGAATGTGCTGTTATGTTGAATAAAATTATAATTTAAACAAAAACTTTCTCAGGGTAGTCAGGAGGTTTCTTAATTTACTAGTTTTTCTACTTCTTGTACTTTTTCACTAGTTGTGCTTTGCTTGGCTGGAATATATGCTCTAGGTAATCGCGGAGACTTCTAGTTCTAGCTAATTTTTCCAATCAAGTTATAAAATCAGATAATATTTCGGTACTACCACGTATTCAGATGTGAAATTAAATTATAAAAATCTTGGAGGTACCGAGGTATCCCGAAACCTTTGATGAGCGCGCCATGTTTATTTACTTCTATATAGTCAAATTCAACTCCTCTTGACAAAACTATATTTTTGTTTGAAATGCAGGCTCGAAATTAAAATCTCTGGAAAAGTAATAAATTGTTTGCAATTAATATTGAGGTATGTGGAGTGAGCCCTAAATTTTTCACTTTTTGTTGTTCATCCGGTATCTAAGCGATAGGCTTAATATTTATTAGGGTGACATAAGCCCGTATTTTTGGTGCCTAGGCAGAAATTATTATTTGAATTTTTGAATTTTAAAATTCAGAATGAGAGAGAGAGAGAGGCTAAATACAGAAAAAATATCCCTGTATTTTCCAGGATCTATGAAATATGATAGGAAGCAAAGGGATAATTTATGACGAAAGATAAATGAATTTATTTTAACTTTTAAAAAACATTATTTTGAAATACGACTAGCAGATTTTTTTATTTAAAAAGGGTAAGTATATTTAAAGATATAAACTTTTTTTTTTGTATTTGCAATTTATTAATTTAATGGGTTATATAATATTTTTCACATATAGCTACATAAAAAATATACGTTTTCGCTTCCTAATGAATCAACATCATAACAACAGTCTGCAACCAAAAAAAAAAAAAATTGTATGTAGTATTTAAAATAGATTACAGCGACCGGCAAACTACCATTCTCGTATAAATATTCCCTCCTCCAAATGAACAACATAAAATATATCTCTCCAACAAAAATGTCGCACGTTAAACTCATGAATCACTTTCATGTACGAGTATGTGAAGTATCTGGTTCTCTCTAATAGGATACAATCATAATAATAATGATAATGATAGTGTTGCTGATGGTGGTTTTAAATGGTCATTTTGTACAGATTTTTATTTTTTGTCATGCTCCTCGTCCTCCTCGCACATACACACACACACACACACATACACATTTTGTTTTTGGTGGTTTAGTTGCCCCTTTCACTATTTCGAATATGCTGTGTACATTACATTACATACATATGTCCATATGCACAGCATATAGAGCTGATGATTATTATGTATTCTCAACATATAGCATATAATTTTTTGAAGACGAAAATAATAACAATAATAATAAAATAAATAAAGCAACAATGCATTGTTGGAGTATGTTTATGGTTTTAGATGTCTGAGTTGTTATTATTTTTTTTTTTTTGGGGGGAAATTACCAACAAAATAGTTTACAGATTACAAAATGAAAGTATCGTAAATTTTTGGTACGCTTTTTGTGATGCTGCTGCTCATGTTGTTGGTATACTGCTCTGTGCTTTTTGAATTCTCCAAAATATGTATTTGGAAATGCAAAAAATTATGACTATACCCAAAATTGTTTGTCTTTTATGTGTGCATGGGTTATATAAATTCTATAATTTAATTAGAATTTTATATTGTGTGCGCCCACCTCGGTGATCTGCGCACCCTGCTCTTTTGTCTCCATTTTTGTGGAAATTGATATGCAGCATATGTGATGCGTTAAATATACGTTTAATACGTATAGCAATGTAGCATATTAATTAGAGTGATTTGAATGTTCTGGGGACCACAATTTTTTTTTATAAGCGTTGTGTCGAGAATGATGGATTTTAATTTTTGAGGGTGAATAGTTTTCTGAAATGAATATTTTGTATGATGCATTTATGCTTTTGGGCTTTTTTCTTAATAGATTTTTTCATCCAGATAACAATCCGTATCATCATAGTGAATAATCGATTCAATCAATAAAATGTATATGAGAATGAAAATAAGTAACAAGTATTTTTCCATTTAATGTTACACGGTGCGTACACAAAACACTTGTCAGCCTGTGATGATAAATTTCCATAATTATTCGATATTATGATGAGACCAACCAATCCTTGATGTACGAGTATATATCCAAAATGTATTATAATAAATTTTGTGTATTTATATAGGAAAGGCTTATAAATAAATTAAATGGAATATAATAAATCACTATACGATACATACGAATGTATCGATATATGTCTATATAATTTATACATTCATCTTCATTAGATAAATAAATCAAATTTCTCATTACATTTCACAGAAATTGTATCCACACCACTTCTAAGAATTCCTTGACTTGAAATGAAAATCTAAATACAGTAGAAAAATATATAAGCTTGGAAATAAAATTGATATAATCTGTGTGGAAAACGTATAAGGTTTGTGGAAAATTATAATTTTACTTCATCTTTCTAGGTGATGTAGATTTAAAAAAGATTACCATTGGCAGACCATCTTTATACAGGTTTGTTTTGAATAACGAAATTTTTTGTAGGAGATGTAAAATTGATTGAATATGATCAGTGAATAAATCCGACTTATAATAGCTTAAAGTCAGGATCACGTTTTCGTAATTATAAATGCACCGGACAAATGGTGCGGTGGTTAAAGCTTCGGCACTTGGACCGGGAGGTACTGGATTCGAATCCCACCAAAAGCTGAGTGAAAAGCGAATTTCCGTCATCGATTACGATCGTGCACAGGTTGACATAGAGCTTGCAATGTGCGGGTGGTTTACTGTAATTGTGATATTAGGCAAATGGGTGGGTGTTCAAAATTAAAATTACAAAAAATGTATATATAATCTGACTCCATCGGCTTCGCTGCTGGTTTATCTCTTAGCTTATAAAATATAGTTCTTTTACCGTGAAATCATCGTTACAAACAGCGACCGTGGTGTCCACATTAAGGCGTTTAAACTGCGAAGTTTTCGCAGTACCCTCAAGTATTGCTTATGTTCGTTTGTTGAACCGATTATATATTTCTGTTTTAATGCTTAAAATTTGGCTAATTTATAAAAAAATTATTGTCGAATAAGCAAAAAAACCCCGTGTGAACATATTATTTTTGTTCATCTTAAACCTAATTATAAATTGCACATATGCCCTGATTGTGAATATTACATACAATGCAATTAAATTATGTACAATACTATTTTCCTGTACACATCTCATATTTGGTCATCTAACTCTATTCGGAAGTCTTACCTTTCTCCTTCTGTCCTTGATGGCTTCCTTAATTTTCTTACACTATAGATAATGCTTGGAAAATTGCCGCAACTAGGTATATTATGGTATACTGAACTTTCTGCTGCCAACTGCACCTTAATGTTGGCCTTGATACCTCGAGCTTTTGCTGCTAACATCATGGTAGGGCCTGTAACGACACAGTCAGAATCTACCTCTAAAAGCCTTTATATCCACGAGTATGATGCAGCCTAACCCAAGCATGTTTGAAGGGGGATGGTTGAACCTGTGCTGTGCGCGTATCCGAATTGACAAAACAAAATACCAATCAGTTACCGATAAATTGTGTGAACACTGAATTTATCACCGATAAATTTTCCCTTAAGATTTTTGATTTATTTATGAATGAACTTACATTTATGTTCTATAATTACTTTTATTTTTTTAAAAGAAACGAGAGCATCATCCAATCTTCTATACCTCATTTTATGATCTGTGTATCTTCTCCCACATTAACAGGTCAAAAGTTTCAATACCGTAATGTGTTGAGCGCCAACCTGCCGCGCACAATGATTGTTAAATACTGTGGTAAAGGAAAATTTTCGTAACACCAGCCTACACTCTACTTAAGGGCTCATTCTTGTTGGGCTGATTATTTTCTCTGTTTCGCTCATCCACTTATAATACAGCGAATCCTTTTTAAGGTAGATAGGCACACCTTTTACGGTAGCCCAGCACATCCTGTTATTCACAGCGGTTTTGTTATTCACCAAGAATGACAATCTAGCACTCGGTCGTCTTACGGAACCTATTAAATTAATAGCGGTCGATTACATCTCGATACACACAATAAATACAACAGATCCAACAAGCAGCACTTCACTCATCAACTTTTACAGCCTATCTGTTAAAGATAGATAGGTTCACCTTTATTCACAGCCGCATTTTTATCTTTACACAAAAAAAAATACAAATAAGCACTGTTAAAGAACCCCTTTTTTAAATTACTGGTGGCCGACTTTTCGTGGATTCACTAAAACACAATACAACATGTAGCCGTCTCAATAAAATTTGTACCAAACAATTGGGGCCAGCTATTATTTCATGCATCAATTTTTTTAACTATTGCCAAAGGCTTTATTCTTGAATCTTTCTTTATACGAAACTAACAAGAAGTGTGAAATTCTTAAAAACTATATATTTTTTTTACTTAAGCCTTAACCTATGTTAGTACTTAATATTAGTATGCATTATTATGTTTAAATTATTATTAATTACTTAATTTAAGTGTGTTAGGTCAACATGCGTGTAATTATTAAATATTTCAGTTGATTAAATCTAGAGGATCTGCTCTGCGAAGCCGTTTGTATTTCGGTTGCCTTAGTAGTTCTCTAGCTAATTCGTTAGGGTGTGATTCCAGTTTCAGATGGTATTTTAGACTGCATGATTTTATTGTCTCTTTAACCGTTTTAATTCCTAGGTCTCTATGGATGTTGCTGTTTCGAATATACCAGGGCGCGTTTGTAGTTCTACGAAGTATATTTGCTTGCGTTCTTTGTACAATATCTGTATTTGAGGCACTAGTTGAGCCCCATAGTTGGATACCATATGTCCATATGGGGATTAGGGTCGCTTTGCATAGTAGAACCTTGCAGTCTAGAGAGGGTTTCGATTTTCTTCCGATCAACCAGTACATTTTAGAAAATTTTATTTTTAGTTGATTACGTTTTGTTTCAATGTGCTTTTCCATGTCAATCTTCTATCGAGATGAAGACCGACATCAACATGTGTTGATTTACATTCATTCGTCCTTATCCGCCAAGTTTTTAACCAATCTTCTATTTTGTGCAGATGTTCTTGTAATTCTCTCGATGCTGTTTGAGGATTTTTGGGTGAAAACAATATAGCTGTGTCATCAGCAAAAGTTCAAGTGATTATGTTTTCAGTTATTGGTAAGTCAGCTGTGAACAACAAGTATAGCACAGGTCTCAATACACTACCTTGCGGTACTCCTGCCTTTATCTCGGTTAAATCAGTAGTGGCCGTACTTTGTTTCACCTGGAACATCCTTTGGGCTAAGCAGTTTTCAAAATTGCATGAAATTGTCTAGGCAGAAGAGTTTTAATTTTGTAATTTAATCCTTCATGCCATACTTTGTCGAAAGCTTGCGCAATATCCAAGAAAACTGCCGAGCAATATTTCTTTTCTTCTAAGGAGGGCTTGATTGTGTTTACAATTCTGTGCACCTGTTCTATTGTGCCGTGTTGCTCTCTAAATCCAAATTGGTGATCTGGTATAATGCGACCTACAGTTAATATAGGTATTAGTTCTTCTAGTAGCAACTTTTCAAAGAGCTTTGAAATTATCGGAAGTAGACTTATTGGCCTGTACGACGAGACTTGGGTTTCGTCTTTACCTGGCTTAGGAATCATGATAATTTGAGATATTTTCCATTTTTGGGGAAAGTATCCACATCTCATAATCGCATTAAAAATATATGTTATATATTTTATGCATCTATCGGGTAATCCTTTGATCATTTTTCCAGTTATTAGGTCATGGCCTGGAGCTTTCTTAGGATTTATCCTGTTTTTGATAACCGTTTGACGCATTTCCATTTAAATTTTACTGGATTTGGGTTCGACTCGTCCCTCGTAAACTGTGGTAGTACGCAGAGCAGTCATTATTTTTTTCGTTTGGAGTGAACACTTTTTGTAGATGGTTAGAGAAAGCGATCGCCTTTTCTAAATCACTTCTGGCCTAATGACCATCTGGTTTCCTTAGCGGTGGGTTCGATAGCTCTGGCCTTTTTAAATTTCTTGCTACCTTTCACAGTGAGTAATCTGTTTTCTCTGTTGGTGTGAGCTCACTTAGGTAATTCTGCATTCCAAGATTGTGTTCTTCCCGTATTGCTTCTCTTAGAGCTTTAATAGCTCTATTTAATTTCCATTTATGAAAAGGAGATTGGTGCAGCTGCCATAGCCGCCGAGTCGCCCGCTTATCTGCCAATAACTTTTGAATGTTACTTGAAAGCTTACTATTTTTTCCCAAATTTTTGTACTCCGGAGTAGCTTTTTTTGCAGCCATTTCCATTATTTGTCTTAAGTTTTCTATCGCGGCATTGATATCTTCTGGTGTTTGCTGTGGGACAACCAGATGACAATTTACGTCTACTATGTTTCTATACAGAGCCCATTTCGTTAGTTTGCTTGTTAAACGTTGGGGTGGTTCAGTTTTTAATGCTTGCGTACTTAGTGTTACGATTATTGGTGAGTGATCTGATGATAAATCATAACAGTCAACGACTTGAGCATTGGTGCGTGCTATTCCTCGTATTACACAGAAATCTATTAAATCAGGAATTTTCTTTCTATCGGCAGGCCAATAAGTAGGATGTCCAGATGATAAATAATCTAGGTTTTTCTCGTTTATTGCTTCGTAGAGTTGCTTGCCCTTGGGTGACGTCAACCTCGAACCCCAATGCACATGTTTAGCATTGTTATCACCTCCTGCTAGAAATTTGATTCCCAACTGATTAAAGTAGTCGATAAATTGCTGTTTTTTAATTGCATGTTTCGGTGGACAGTAAACAGCCGATATTACAAATTTCCCAGACCATTCGTCCAAACAAATAGTTGTAGCTTGGATGTGATCTTTAGCATATTTCTGGAGCTCGTAGTGCTTTAGCCTTCTTTTTATCAAGACTGCGGTGCCGCCGTATGCTTTTCCATCCGGATGTTTGGTGTCATAAACGGAATAGCTGGTAATATTAAAAAAATTGTGTTTGGTGAAGTGTGTTTCAGATATTAACATGATGTCTATATTTTGTTCGATAAGAAAGGTGTGTACCTCAGCTTTATGTTGCGGAAGACCGTTCGCATTCCAAATAGCTATTTTTGAACTGTAATTTTTGATTTTTAACTATTATTTGCACAAGCGTATTCATATTTTGCATTATCATGCTAATTTGCCTTTCCATCATCGTCATGAAACTTTGGATGGTCTCGGTTAATTTATTTAGCGTGGTATGAATGTTTAGGTCCTCTTCATTAAAACGAACTTTGGCTTTCGGTTTGTTACTTTTTAGGATGTTTGCATAAGAAACACCTGGCTGTGCAAAACTGCTGTCAAACGTCTCCAAGTTATCATTTTGTATGTTTGCACTCGCAGGTTTGGTGACTATTGTATTTTTTGGTAAGATGGCCCTCTGATTAAATTGTATATTGAGCATTCGTTGCTCAGCTATCATTTTAGGGTTTATTTTCCGTTTTAAGTCCAGATACACTGCACATCCCCTGTAATTTGCAATATGATTTTCACCGCAGTTACTGCAACGTTTCACATGGGTCATTGCGAGATTTGTCACACTGTTTGGAGTCGTGAAGTTCACCACAAATAACACAAACATCATTTAAGGTGCAGTATGCTTTCGTGTGCCCGTATTCTTGGCACTTTATGCATTGAACTGGTCCTGACCTCTTCCTAGGTTCTTCAATTACAATTTTGCGATGTAGCAAATATTTTATGTTGTAAATCTGTGAACTCCTTTTGACTTTTCTTCCTCTGGCTCTAGTTCCAAACGGAACATTGGTTGGGGTACCTTCTCACGGTTTACTATATTACCAATAGATTTGACATGGAAACCTTCCGCAGCAAGTGCAGCTTGTATGTCGTTAACATCTACGCAGCTTTCAATTCCTTTTAGCACAACAGTGAGTCCTTTTTGACTTTTTAGCTGGTATGTGTAATATTTTTTACCAACTTCGTCAAAATGTTTGACTAGGGCTCTGTAGCCATCGATTTCGAAGGTTTGAATCTTTGTTTCGTTTATATTACCCCTTTTGAGCGGGGCAATATAAAATTTAGAGTCTGTTAATGATGCGATTTTATTAACCAGTTCATTGTTAGATGCTTCACCGACCTCTAAACTAGAGAATCGGTTGTTAGGCGGTATTTGGTTAACACGCGGTATTTGGTGAGCAGATCTCGGGCTACGTTTTCTTTTAGATTGAACAGTGATATACCTATCCAATCCCGTTTGCACTAGATTATTTTCAAACTGACCACGGTCACTAGAGTTCATCGCACTGAGTTCATTCTTATTGTTTTCGTGTAGCATTGCATTTGCTGATGAATTAATTTTTTCTTCGCTGTTTTGATTTCTAATTTTAAACGGCGCTATAACTAATTCTGTCGAAGAAGCACTTTTAATCACTTGTATAGGTGTTTTCTTTGGAGTATGTTGAACTTTGATTTTCACTTGTACTTGCAATATTTAAACTTTCTACATGAAGCTGGTTCAAGTTTGATGTAGATTGTGTTCGGCTTTCGGTGTTCGAAGAAGTCTTTTTTGGGGAAAAAAAGGCCTTCATGTTCACATTATCACTCACTAAATTACAATTTTATATTATATATTATAACAAAATAAAAAGCACTAACACTGCACTTTTCGTTTGTTTTATTTTACGTCCGATGTTAGTGAAATCAATTTTGCGACACAATTTTGCGATACATCAAATTGAAATGAATACTTTTCTTGATGGCGATCATCTAATTTTCTTTTGCCCAACGAACAGACCCCAAATTCAACACGCTTTTTTAATACACCAAACACTATTCACCTCGTGATCGTCGTAATAAATAAAAATCTCTGTAAAAATAAAACCGGTCGTCTAAAAAAGTTCTTTCTCCATCAACAAAACAGAAAGCACTCTCTCTTCATCCGCCATTTATATATCTTCATGCCAAAAAAATAGTTTTGTCTTTTTCAGCCCAACCATATTTTCTTTCCGATCGGACACTACTTCCTACCTCTCCATTCACACATACCGCCATATATTTAATATTTTTCGTTTGCGCAGCTATTACTTAGTGTTACCCAAAGCATGTAAAGTTATCCAAGTTTTTCATCCCAGAAATTTTTTAATTATTGTTTACACGAAACTATTCTATTCCATCCCAGTTTTTTCATTTTGTTTGTAGTTCATGTAAAACAAATTCATACTTGGAAATAATGAATTGTGTTTTGGCAGTAGTAATTTTTTATATTTTAAGTTCGAGATAACAATACGCCATAATATCAGTTTAAAATATTAAGGGTAACTTATAATGAGGACCCCAGCGCCACCATATGTTAGGATTGACACAATCTTTCAGCTTCCATATGGCTCCATATATATTTCCATGAAAATCGTCTATAACTTCCAAACACTTCCTGGACCGGAAATAGCGATTAATGTTTCGAAATGGTATCTAGTTGAGTTCAAATTTGAGTAAATGGCCAAGTTACAAAATCTCAGGTATAAAAAAATAAAATTTTTTATTTTTTAACAACATTCTAGGGCGGAAAAGATACAAATTATTATTTAACTTAACTGTAATTTTGGAACTTGGCCATTTACTCATATTTGAACATACGACTAGTGCTGGCCACTTGGTCAGCAATCACTCAACTACATACCATTTTGAAAAATTAATCGCTATTTCCGGCCCAGAAAGTGTTTGGAAGTTATAGACGATTTTCATGGAAATATATATGGGGCCATATCGAAACTGGAAGATTGTGCCAATCGTAACATACGACTGGCACTGGGGTGCTCACCATTGTTTGCCCTTATCATTACCAACTCGAAACCTAAGGAATTATTTCCGGCCTAGAAAGTTCTTAAGAGATTCAAATTTTTGTTTAACTTAACCTGAGATTTTGGAACTTGGCCATTTATTCAAATTTGACCAAACAACTGGTGCTGGCCACTTGGTCAGCAATCACTCAATTACGTACCATTTCGAAACATTAATCACTATTTGTGGCCCAGTAAGGGTCCGAAAGTTAAAGACGATTTTCATGTAAATTTATATGGGGCCATATCGAAGCTGGAAGATTGTGCCAATTCTAATATGTATACGAGTCCTCATTATAAGTTACTCTTAATATTGTAAACTAATATCATGGCGTATTGTTATCTCGAACTTAAAATATAAAAAATTAGTATTGCCAAAACACAATTCATTATTTTTAAGTATGAATTTGTTTTACATGAACAACAAATAAAATGAAAAAACTGGGATGGAATAGAATAGTTTCGTGTAAATAATAATAAAAAAAATCCTGGGATGAAAAACTGGGATAACTTCACATGCTTTGTTAGTCATGGGTACACCCCATGTCACTCAGAAATTATTCTAACACAATTTTTTCTTTCTATAAACGAAACAGTTTAGCTGTTTTCCTTTTTATTTATCTGGACCATCGCAAAACAAAATGTTACAAAAGCCGTTTTGAAATCGGATCTCCGCGACGGTCAAGCGATGTAAAACTTTGCTGGTCGAGCTTATTTTATTGTTTGTTATGCTTAACGTTTGATGAATTTTTTCTAAACGTCTGCTTATCTTTGTGTGTACCAATCACGCGTGCTGCAGCGCGATCCATTGTTTGATAACACGAAATAACCGTTTTTATATTTTGTTCGATATTCTCACTAAGCGAAATAAATTCTTTTGGACTAAACCCAACAATATTAACATCAGGCACATCGCTAGTATTCGACGATAGTATGTCTAAACATCCGCGACTGTTTAAACCAGAGCATATGCTGACACAGCATTAAAATGGTTTTGAAGTCGATCCGCCGCGTTGATAATTAATCGACCTATGTATTCTGCAGCATCCCAAATCATCATACTCCTCCGCATATAAGGAAGTACACGCACGCTAATACTATTAACAGCTGACTGAACCATGGCAGCAACCCTTGGCATCGGGTTTTTTTCTAACTTGTTGCGTTCTATTTCAACCAGCAGAATATTATAATAAGGGGTCCAGTGCAAAATTGCACTGTGTAGTAACGTCGCACATTAATAAGTCACTTAAAAATATGTGTGTAGCTCACGGGTGTTAAGTATTCCAGACTTCCCATAGATGTTGTGTATGTATGAGTATCACACTGTCAAATTCAAATGGGGAAAAATGAATCGAATTGGAAATTTTAGTACAATCATATAAGTATGAGTTTTTTTAGAAAATGACTTAAACCTAAATTCAAATAAGAAATATATAATATTTTCTAAAATAAAAATTTAAAAGCAAACGCAACCACGTATTATGTAGAAATTATCGAGACTTTTATTAAAATAGATTAAAACTTTAAAACGATTAGAATATATGTATATTTTAATAAAACATGATAAAGGTTTAAATTCAAACTTGAGTTAACTGTAAGCAGGAAATGGTTTATTTAGGTGACTCAATGACCAACTTCATATATTATCGGCCGCACTGACCGATAATGCACATCCAAATGTGAGTAAAAATGACATCAAATACTGTTTAATTTTTACTCAAATTTAGATGGCGAATATTAACCATTTCCGAAGTTTGTTATTCAGGTCAGTGTCACCTATCAGTAGTCAGGAGAATTTTTGGTTTTCATACTAAATTTTGATGGCCATTGACAACCATTTCATGAGATTGTGATGCAATTCTGGCTAATTCGTGAAGCAGTTGATTAAACACCCACCTAAACCCATCTAGTTTTAATAATGCTTTTATCGTCAAGTTTTACAAAATTTTTTAAGTTGATTCGGTTAATTTGTTTATTATCTGGAAAAATCTCTTGAATTTTTGTTAATTCATGTGAAACTCAGTATATTTGGTTTGCATCCCGACCGTTTTAGTACAACATTTTGGTTAAAAATGTATGGTTATGTTACAATAATATTTTTGTTTTCGTGATTTATCAAGCAAAATTTTAATTTTTAATTTAGTTATAAGTTGGAATATTTTCCTGCCATTTTAATTAAGACAATTCGATATACGTCGTATATCGAATACTGATAAAATTTGCTCGATTTCGTTTAATTTATCTTAATGTGCTTGTTTTTTAAATGTCGTCAATTCAATTAATCTGCCCCTTGTTTCTGTCTCACTTTTATTTTATTTTAATGTTTTGAATTAAAATTATGTACAAATTTTCTAAATTATTTAAAAACGTTCAATACTTTCCAAACTAATTAATGTAATGTAAAATCAAACATAATATTTTACTTTTCATTGACAATTTCGCAAATTAAAAATCATAACAGTGTACTCCACACAACAAAGCCTAGAAAGGCTTTAAAATTTCAATTGGAATTAGCAGAAGTCCAATTGGATTTGTATACGTATATGATATGAAACAGTTTAACCTCAGCTTATGCTGAAGGCCACACTGGATCATAAAATTGTTGCCATAGCTCGCATTTACACCCTGTGCGGCTTAGGTACTCGCTTAGTCAAGTAGGGGTACATTGGTCGTGGGTGATGGGGTGCACGAGCTGTGGCCTAGATTACCGCACCTAAAAGAAAAAAGATGGGAAGGCCTAGACTATGCCGTCAAAACAAGGAGTTTAAATTAAGTGAATTGGGCATCGGACCCAAATTGGTGAGATTCATGCTTCACATCGCTGGCATGACCACCGTGGTTGTTTAAAAAAAATTTTGAGTAACATAATTACCCTAAGTTAAGCATGATAGAATAAAAAAAAATTAAATGTGTAGGCCTAAGGCCTTAATAATTAGTAAGTTGTTTTTATTTGTAAAGCGTTCCAACTGAAAGAAACCCGCGTGCTGACGCACTGGCGAGATTTCCGTTTCAAATGAAGCAGCTGGTGGACTCTTTTACCAAATGGGCCCGTTGAGTTTGTATAGGCTGATTAAATATTTTTTTTATAGCCATACTTACCATAATCAGGTTTTTCTACGATTCCCTCGAACAACAAAAAATACTTATTTATTTATTAACACTAATAAATTATTTATTTCAAAAAACAAAAAAAAAATACGAACTATAATTATTAATCAATTTCAGACTTAACTTCTAACACTATAATTGGCTACCACGGCTAAAGCTCAGTGCGTATACCAAATATCCCTTCCAAAACTTAACTGCCTCTAGCGGTATTTATACAACACTAAACTGACTGACAGAGAAAGAAAGAGGAAAATTTAGTTATGGAAATGTACTTCTCTCTCAACCAAATAATGTAATTCTCCCGAAATCAGCAAAACTTTTGTACAAGCACCGCACATTAGAAACAACGTGACATGTCTACATAGGTCATTTAATTAACTCTATGTAGAACGTTTGCTTTTTCGTGTACACAACACAAAAAATATGGATACATCATCCAATTACAAATCTAATATTTACGTTCATTCATTTGTATTTATAATAACTACATTGTACAGGCCTTGAGTGACGTAAAGTTGAAACTGGATAACGTAAACAAGAAATAAATTTATGTTTGTCGTGTTGCATCTTATACCGATTTCATGTATATGAATGCAACAACAAACATAAAGAAAAGTAGATAATTCCATCATGACTAAGTGTTTAATGAATTTCTGCGAAGATCATATCTTCAAGGTCATGGTGAAATTACTCTTATCAACGTAAAGATTGTTGGGAATGGGTTGGTAACGGAATATAATAAAATTCTGTTATAGATATTAATCTATGGACAAATCTATGGAATATTTCACGAGCGCATGTAGCTCCGGATAATTGTATCCATCACCGTGTTCGGCAGCTCGCACGCACCTTGATGCGCCTTAATAGATTAATTTCACATTGGCTTTTATTCGATCCCAAAATATGTATATGTCCTCGTAGTTTAGATAAGAGATTTTCGTTTTTGTGTGAGATAAAAATATCTCACATTATCTCTATTGTAGAAAAATATCGATCTCTCGCCATGTTGACTACCAAGAATTTTGATTATAGCACTATGTATGCTTGCTTACCATTCTGTTTGAATAGTATAGGTATTAATTGAAATAACTGGAAGAACTCCGTATCATTTGGAATGTGCTGCTGGATTTTATTTAGCTCTTATTATAACTGCGCTGGGCTTATAAGCACTGGACTGATTTAACCGCTGTGAGCATGTTTGATTAGATTTAGTACGGTGTTTTGTGTATGCTGATATCTATCTGGCCAGTTCTCTTTCATTTATAATACCGTCTAACATTTAGTAGCTCATGAACGAGTTTGAGTTGCACGTTTTCCTCCTCCTGGCTTCTGTTGAACAAATTGATAGTTACATCACATATTGTTGTTTGGTCTCTTGACATTTTGACGACTTTTCTCCTGTAAATGTAAAAATTCCATTTCGATGTATCAAAATATGAAAATTGGTTTATAGGGTGAGGAGGAAAGAAACGAAGAAAAACGCATCGTGTTGCCGCACTGTGTGAAAAGGCTAAATAGCCAAACTTCGTTGAGAATTAAAATATTCGAGGCCAGTTTTCGAATAAGCGGTGTTTGTATTGCAATTTATCGTTGTAACATAAAATTGTTCATCATAGTTGGCGTATTTTTGGTAATAATAAAATTTCAGTTTACTTTATATAAATCAAAAAATTTGAAGGTTTATATAAATTGAATTTGAATCATAATTACTACCGATAAAGAAGCCAACTATGATGAATTTTTTTCTTTTGCTATGATAAATTCAGACACAAGCACCTGTAAACCGAAAACTGGCCCCTAACATTTTAATTCTCAACAAAATACGGCTAAGGCTGAATGTATCTGTTTTTTATAGAAATAATAATCGATTTAGCCTTTCCACACAGTGCGGCAACACGATGCGTTTTTCTTCTTCTCTTATCTCTTAAATTAAATTTTAAAGTGGAGGTATTTTGCAGCAATAATTTCAAGTGTGATTCGTGTTGTGTATGCGTGAATTCTACAGTGAAACAAACTCGTTCACTTAAAAAATACTGGGAAACCGCAAAGAGAAGAGTAAAGAAATAAAAGAGAATTAAAAAAATTAGAAAAAAATTTAAAATGAGGAGGCATTATAAAACTCGTAATGAATGTTAATTTAACTCACTCACTATGAGTGTCCCCGATAAACATAGAAAAATAAACTTGAGATGGACGGACAATTTGGAATGGATGATTTGGATCCATTAAATGTTATTTTCACCAGCGGCGAGGAAGATGAGGAAGGCAATCTTCCCAAGAACAAACTTAAATATTTGGTTCGTCCATTTTATATGGAGCGTGTTTAACGAGCTACGGCAAAACCCGCAACTATTCTACAACTACACTCGTATGATTTTGGATGAGTTCGACGAGTTGCTCTTTATGGTTGAGCTACTTATTACTAAAGAGACAGGATTGCGATATTACAACTGTACGTGTTGTAAGTAGTACAGGCACAAAAAAATAATCCCACGTTTCCTTTTTTCGACATTTCACTATATGGTTTTTCCTGAGTACTGAGCTTCATACTTTTTATGGCAACATATTTCCCACTTACTCTATTATTTTGCCGTAAATTTTACTGAACATTTTTTTTGTTTCTTTCTAACAAGTAATGGATTTATAATTTAATCTTGTCTTAATTTTACTGAAAAAATTGTTTTACTGTGGAATTCAAGCATTACTTAAAAACGAAGAAACAAGAAACATTTTTAGGGTCCGAATGTTTTTTGTTTTTACGCGATTAGTATGAAAATGAATTTTGATAGAAAATAAACGACTGAGCAAATGTGAAGAATTTTACATTTTGTTTCAATAACTACTAGATTTTTAAATTTAATTTTTTGTTTTTTTCTATCCGTTGTAGCTTGAGTTTTGTTGTAAAACGCAGTATGTGGAAAGGCTGATTTAGTGTTAGTTCTTCCATTCATAAATGTGTAACAATGGGAATGCTTTTTTAAAGCCGTATATTTGAAGGTTAAGACGAAAGGGCAGTTTTTTGGCTCAGACACTAAACAATTAAGCAACATTTTCTCTATCAGTGACAATAAAGGAAAGAGGTCATACTACACTCAACTGAAGTTCTTAATTGCTCACTACTTCCAGCTTATTTGTTACACCATTTATGTGTGTAATCTTCTAATTATAACCGAACACGAACACAACAATTTTCTCTTCCAATAATTATACCAACAAATTATAATAAATATATTTGTGTTTCCTTTAGCTCGTACATAATTCATAATTTTATTATATTTTAAAATGTCATAATATAAATTTTAGATAAAATGTTTGTTCATTTTCAGTATAATTTAATTTTTTATTGAATAAAAAAAAATCTAATTTATTATTTCGAATATATTTAGAACAATATACTTACTGTGGTATTATTCAATTTTATAGTTTTGCATACTGTATAGTGATTCCACCAACTATATCGGTTCAATTCAATGTACAAAATTTATAAAAAATTGTTTCCGTCTGTGTATCGCCTTGTTATTGCCATTCCGTTCTAAATTTATTGGTTGGTTGTGTTCCTTAAACATAAAAACAAAAAATAATCCAACAATTTTTGTAATGATAAGGAATATATCGAAAATTTGCATGAAAATGTATAAAAAAAATTCTACATTTTAAACATTTATAAATTCCGGTAAAATTTAAAATTTAAGAGTTTTATTTTATTTTTAAATGTGCTGATGAAAACCCAATAAAAAAATATAATTTACATAACATACACAATGTAAAAATACTGAACCAACCATTAAAATTAAAAATTAAATTAGAATCAAAACCATAACCAGCAAACGGCAAAAAACAAAAATTACCTTTCATTGGTTGGTTCCCTTTCTTTAAGGAAAATTCCAGCAAAATTAAAATAAACAATAGAAAGGTAAATAAATATTTTCGAAAAAATGAAATACCCAAAAAACCAAAATTTATAAAAAATTTAAATTTTTCTGGTTTCATAAAATTTTTCAAATTAAAAATTAAAGGTATACTACACATATACACACCCAATATACACAAATTTAATTTTTTCAACTTGATTCTTTCTCACACTTTGCTATTTTGGTCGGTGTAGTTCTAATTATTGATTTTCATGATATTACCCAAAAAAATAACAAAAGAAAATTGGTATATATAAGAAAATGGGAAGCTTATGCTCGTCTCCATATAAAATAATAAAAAGATATAAAAACCAAAAGGAGTATTAGATTAGATAATAATAGGAATATTAAAAAAATAAAACATAACCCTTTAATACTTTAATCTCTGACTTTTTATACAAATATTTTTTTTTTGTTTCTCCAGATTTTTTAATTGGTTTTAAATTTATATTTTATAAATTCATTAAAATAAAATAAAACAAAAAAAAAATAGAAGAAAATTATTTACTTAATTATTTTATTTAAAGCAAAAGGCAAAGTATTCATTTTCACTGTAGATAGATATACATAACAAGAAAAATTAGATTGGAAAATGTGGTGCTCATTTTTCCTCAGCCAATAAAAATTAATGGGCTCTTTTTTAATTTTTTATGTGAATATACCGCATACCAGACAATTTTAGCTTCAGGTTCAGCTGATTTTAAATAAAATAATGGTTGTTTAATTTTCACAAAGTCAGTCAAGATGTACATTTTTCTGTTTTGCTAATTAATTTAGAAATTTATTGAGTCCATTTTTCACTGAATGTTGTTTACATAGTTTCTGTTCGAAATTAAATATAGCCAGAATGGGACATCGCATGCTGTAGGTAAAATATATAAAATTATTTTTAACCCAACATAACAGTATTGCTGCTGAGCTTTGACTGTTTAGTTACGAACCCAGAAGGTTATTATTGCCTTGGTTCACATCAAATCAATAAACAGCCTTATTCTGCTAGTTGGGTACCTGGTGCAGCTCCCTATTGCTATTCCAACCAGTTGACTCAAGTGAAAATATTGTCCTTTGGTGATGCTTCGTATTTTGTAGTGACAAGAAACAACATAAAATGCAAGTAATAGTCGAACGAGATGGCCATGAAAACAAAAAATATGAAATTTTTGTTTGGAGTCGACTAGAGTTTAATAAGAATTGATAAATCTGAACAAAGTTTTCAGCTGAACTAACTGTCAATTTAGTTAGTCGGACATTCAGACTCATGATCTGATCACAATCGCATAATCATGGTCAGGTACTCAGTAAAAAAACTGTGAACTAAAACTGTTCTCATTCCGAGATAAACAAAAGCATAGACAGTTGTGATCGGCGTTTTTGATGTTTTCCTTATTGTTTTTCAATATGAGGCTAAAGTTCTAGTTTTTGCAAGTCGTTAAGTGTTTGAATTTTTCTACGGTCCAACGTTAATAAATTAGTTAATCTAATTAGTTCGTATATTAACTGAAACAATTTAAATTTACAAGTGGAAAATGACGTTCTTGGTCCGATGTTAATTCCAAATTTTGGGTCATTGCGTTTACCCCTTGAAGATTTGAGAAGTCGTTGGCACGACTTGTAAAACTGGGATAATAAACGGTGACGAATTATGATTTGAGCTATTTCGAACAGTTCGAACATAAATTTAAATAAATTTATGGGGGAATTGTTTATGGTTTTTCATATTTTGAATAAATTGTTATTTTACGGTTAGCATTAGAAAACACGAATTTTCCGGACGAATATTACGAAACACGAATATTACTGGGTGTAATATTCAAAAGCTGTTTAGCTGAACTCGCATTCAAAGTTTTTTTGTTAAAGAAATCTATTCTGTAGTTTACATGTATGATTTCAGGTAATTTAATTTAAAACAAAAATATTGAGAAAATAAAAAACTTTAAAACACAAAAATATAAATCAAATTTTGATTTAACAATAAAAAATTTTAAAAATAATTCTTCAGGATATTTTTGAAGTTGTCCTTTGATAAATTAAAGTCAAATAGGTCGTTGACGAAGTTGAATGATTTAGACAACCTATTAATGGAGTTATTTTCTCCATATTTTGTGGGATGGTGTTTTAGTGCTGAATTGATATGTTTTCCAAAATGTAAGCTGAATCAATGTGACCAAGCAAAACGTTACCAATAAAAGCCGCGCCTCGCTTACCGCAATACAGATTTTGGAGCTACAGGTTTTAATAGATATAAAGTTCGACATGTTGCTTCCAACTCAGTCAACTCCTCAATCAACAATAATTCCAAGGTACTTGAAACGCTCAACAGTTTCAATGGAAATGCACAAGCCGAAACGAATTAACGGCATTACAAAAATGGTACGTTAACGGTGGAATGATACTTTAACCGTGAATGTAAAATACCGCTACCCAAACTAAAATGCAAAATCTTAGTTTTTTAAACCATTTCCTTAAAACTAAGAGGTCGGCTGCAATTTTATGGCAAACATCAGAATGTGAGGACTCACGATAACATAAGCTCATATCGTCTGTAAAAGCAACCATAGTGCCTGGCCAATTTGTATTAAATATTGAGTTTATGTATAACAAAAATAAAAGGGACCCCAAAGCGGAACCTTGAGGAACACCAATGTTTTAAACATAAGGACTGCCCGTAGTTTCATTCATCTTAACAACATGATTAATGTTTCGTCTGAAACCAATTTTAGAAAGTTTATGTAATAGAAGGTTATGATCAACCACGTCAAAGGCTTTTTTATGTCAACAAAAAGCCCAGCGCGAGAGTCAGAATTATTTAGCGATGTGTGCACGCCAACACTGGTTGTAGAGCAAATAGCCCAGTAATTATTTATGTGGCATCTGGAACCATTTTTATGAAGAGGTAATTACTACAACTGAACATATCGTAAGAGTTGCTTGATTTTAAAGAAGCTATGGCTTTAGAAACTTTAAGATCCTCAATTGGATGGATACAACTTCAAGCTCCACAGAATTCCTATTATTAAATATAAAACTAGACTTCAAATTTGAGGCAATATTTCCAAAACAATTTCTGAACTCATTGGCAATATCAGAGGCATTAGTTAATAGATCATTATTGGAAGAGCTAATAGAATCAATGGGCTTAATATTTGACGAATTATTTCTTAATATGTCATTGATGGATTAACGTTGATTGTTTCTAACATGTTTTGCCTTTCTCAATAACCATGTTTTACGTTTAATCATATGTGCCTCAGAGATCCATAGTTTTACTAGTTTATGATTAGTGAAAATAACACATTTATAATGTTTAAAAAAAAACAAATGGTAAGAAAATAACATATACCAAAATGTCTATGTCAATACATTTATAATGTTTTAAAAATTTATCAATAAAAAAATTTAGAAATGGAAATTTAAGAATGCCTGATGCGAATAAAAAATTGTCAAAAATGTTAATGTTGACAAATTAAAAATAAATTTAGTGATTAAAACTAATAAAAATAAAATTAAATAATAACCCAAAACTGTTTAACAATATCTAATTTAATTACAGTAACAAAAAAGTTAAGTATAGAGTGAATAACAATTAAAAATAAATAAAACTTAATTACACAGAAAAAACTTTTACTTGTGTTTATTAGTTTACCAACTACATCTATGGAAATATCAGGCAATGGGTGTTGACGCTGGAGATGCTGTGGGTGCTGGTCAGCGTTGTGCCGTATTGTCTCCATCGCAAAGATAATTAATATTCTGCACGTGATCCAATCCGGTTGTTTCTGGCGTGGTTAGTAAATTCAATTGATCCACCTCGTTCGCTTTATTTTTGACCACAGCACTGAATTCCCGTAGGTTGTTAGCCCTATGCATTAAATGAGTTGCACGCTGAGCAAATTTATTAATATTGTGTTAGCTGTTCCTACAGCAATTATTTGAACGTCAGAGTCTCTGAGCACGCAGCCGGATTCGATTTCCACTATACCGGAACCTACGATGGTGTAAGATTGGATTCTAGACCCACATATGACATCGATTGTGATTTCGTTGGGATTATATCCACCGGTTGGCAGCGTGAAGTTTGATCCAATGATTACTAGCTTTTGTTGACCTAGTGCCGCATACGGTGTCCAATTCGTTCTTTCGTTGTAATATCGCTACCTCACATGACGTTTGATTTGAAGAATTGTTGATAATTTGTGGTACTTCGCATACGAGATGTACAGGCTTAAATACCTGATATTTATGTACGTCTTCTCTGGTTAATAATACGAAGTGTTCACGCCGATTGTTCATTGCTATATAGTCAGTGGAGCTAATGATTTGTGACTGAGTGCCTCCATTGATGATGTTGGGAGTTGGGACTATATATATTAGTGTATAGTCCCACACAAGCGACAGTGGTAAAGTGATTTCAATTATTACATTTTTTGAGTTACTTGGTTGCGGTATTTGCATGCTTTCATACACATGGTGGAGGTCGTGAATATCGTGTCCTGGTAGAGTAAAGGTCACCGGCACGTGTTGTCGAACGAACTTTAGCTCTTCTTCCAACTGACTTGGGGTAAGTATGGATGGATGCAGGATGTCTTGATGAGCATGATAAATCACGTCGAGTAATCCTTGTTGCGTGTCCTGGAGGCTCTTTAGAACTAGCATCATTTCAAAAATGGTCATTAGCGTTGATCGCACTCTGTCTTCATACACGTTCTATATTCTTTTAACTGCAACATTTCCTGCCGCAAACGATGTTGGTCTTTAATTAAGTTGTTTATAGATGCCGTGGTGAGGTTTGTATTATGTTTTACCAAATTGATGGTGCTATCCACAATAGTTGTTTGATTTTTGATGAGATTCAAGAGATAATTTTCGTCACTGTTAATTTGTTCAAAATAGGATTCATACTTGTCAGATTCTCGCTGGGTGAGCACTCCAAATAGGTCCCCCAGTACAAAGCCCACTGAGTCACCGAGGCCTCGCTTCATTCGTTTACGATCCTTCTTACTTTCAAATAATAGCTCGTTGTCTTCTATCAAATAATTATATTGAAATAAGAGTTGCTGAAGAATGATGTTGCATTTTAAACTGGACAGGTCCTTGCAAACTAAGTGTAACCCTGTGTGGGCTCTTTTAAAGTTGACAATTTCCTCCCAGTAGGAAGATAAATTGTATTGAACAACTAATGTTCATTTTATCGCCACAATCTCTAACTTGCCCAATTCCTCGAAATGTATTCCAATGGAATGACTGAACGGCCTTATTTCGATGTTGGTGCTCACGAAACCAATTAGGCAGCACACTGAATGGATGGCTAGTGCCATGTGGTTTATTTTTTCTGTCGTTTTGGTTCGACGGTGAGGTTGTTGCCTGGATACCGGCTTGTTGTTTTGAGTTGTAATTGCACTGGCCTCCCCGGTAGTTGTTTCCTTGAGCGATGCAATGGCCTTCGTAGGTAATATCTCACTTGGATCGTCGCTAATAGGGAGTTTGCACAGCTTTGTTATTGGTCGCTTGTAGGTTGCGTCCTTACACTTTACTGTTACTATTCGTACCAAGTCGTCTTTTTCGGCGAGAGTGTCTGTGACCCGTCCCAATTTCCATCGGGTTGGGGGTAGTTGATCATCCTTCACCAATACTAGATCGTTTATTGCCAAATTTGGCTGGGAGGTTTTCCACTTGTTCCGTTGTTAAAGTTGGTGAATGTATTCAGAAGACCATCGCTTCCAAAAGTCTTGCGCCATTTTTTCGACCATGTGTCATCTCGTTCTTAATCCTATGTTGCAGGCTTCCGGCATCGCCTTAAGACCATTTCTAATGAGAAAGTGTCCTGGTGTTAGCGCTGTTGAGTGGTGAATTCTTCGAATGTTAGAGTTGAATCTCCTATTACTCTCTTAAGATGAAATTTTACGGATTTTATTCCTGCTTCCCATATTCCGGCAAAATGTGGGGTATGAGGTGGTATGAAGTGCCATGCCGTTTCATCACTGCCTAACATAGCTGAACTGTGTACGTCTTCATTACGGAATTTGCATCCACAAAATAGGTTCCGTTGTCAGAGGCTATATCAGTACAAAGCCCTCGTCTAGAAACGAATCTTTTGGCAATGTATCCTTTATAGGATTTGTTACCCCGACCCTTGGTGGTTCTTCCCGGGCTCACTCTTGCTGATGGTAGACTACCCATTAGTTGTTCCATGTTGTTTGTTTGTAGCGAAAGCAGGTTATGTATTTTTGTATCACTTGTTTTACAGCTTATCTCCCATCGATGATCCAATATTTCTGTCTCAGCATTGCAAGCTGTGTGCCACCATGTAATGTGTTTTGGTGGATTTCCTCAATTATCCGTTGAGTAATTATGTTGTTTTTGCTTAGAATTACAGGCTGTTTGCTGGCGGTTGTCAGATTGGAGTTTTGGAGACGTCCCATCACACGGAGTAAGCCTTCGCCGTCTAAGAAGGGGTTTAATGAACCTAGCTTACTGTCCTTTTCTAGCCTTCTGTCCTTGTTCATGCGGGCGATTTCTGGTCCGAAATCTTGCTATTGTGTTATTTTTATAATTGTTGTTTCTGCTGCCTTAAGTTCATTACCGGTTATCCAACCCTTGTTACGATTTTCTTGTTTGCAGTTATTTATGAATCGTAGACAGTATGCGACCGCGCGCTTGTTGTTGCTGTATGTAGACAGTCTGCTAAATAAATCTGCAAATATGTGCGGCCTTTTTATTACCGTCGCCAGCACTCTCTTTTCTTCCAGCTCTGCTTGTAAATCTGATGGTGGATCCGGAACGGGTTCTTCAGTATTCCACTGCGGTGGCATATTTGTTAGGAAGCTTAGTCCATGCCACCATAAGTTGTTGTCAATGAAATGCTTGGGTGTTATGCCACATGAGGCGGCGTCCGCGGGATTTTCCTGAGACTTCACGTGATGCCAAGTTGCTGTTGGTAATGTCTTCTTAATCGTCGAGATTCTATTTGCCACAAACGTTATGAAGCGGCTTGGGTCTCCTTTAATCCACCAAAGTGTTATTGTTGAATCTGACCAAGCGTATGTATTAACGTTTTCAAGCTTCATGGTATCTTGAACGTGTTTCATTAATTTTCGCAATAATAAGGCAGCAATTAACTCGAGGCGAGGGATTGATAGTTTCATTTAGATTGGTGCAACACCACTGCCGCATAGGCGTGCTTTGACGCATCAGCAAAACCGTGTAGTTCCGTTTTGCATCTAGACGTTGTACTGAGTCATCTTGGAATTTTTAATCTTGATATCTCATTCAGGTCATCTTGGTAGTTCTGCCATTTGGCACTTATCCTTTCTAGTAGTTGTTCATCCCAGCTTATTCCCATTTTCCAAACATCCTGCATCATGATCTTGGCCATGATTGTTGTCGGCGACACTCACCTAAGTACAGATCCGGCTGGAAGGACCATGTAAAAATCTGGCCTCTGCCTAGATTTCTGTACTTAGGTGAGTATTTCGTTTGCCACTGGTGAGCTCCAAATATTCACTAAGAATTAAACCAACTGTTGTTATGCGTTTATAATCCAATTCTATATTATTACCTCGATAAACCTGGCTTTTTATACATGAAAATTGATTACGCTTAAAATTAACAGTATTTATATACAATAGAAACACACAATATAATATAGAAACAATTAAAACCTGTTGAATTTGCTACAATATATAAAATTCCACCCGTGTCGATACTGTGTCATCGACCGCTTGGAATATTGTATTATTGCGCATGTTGCCATTGATTCAACATTAATAATACTTTATTTAGCCATTGTACATTTACAGTGAATGCTCAAACTGTCTGCCAGCGACTCTGATACACGCCCGACAACTCCGAATAAAAGCTCTTTTGAGAAGTCGCGCGTAACGCCGTTGAGTAATTTTTAAAGCGACTTCCTGGACGCGGCTACGTAACTCTTCTAAGCTCCTGATCAGGTTAAAGTAGACCTATTCTTTTAGGCAGCCCCAGTTAAAAAAAATCCAGCGGATTTAGGTCCGGGGAACGTGGAGGCCACAAAATGGGCCCCAGACGGCCAATCCGCATCTATCTGGATATGTGGAATTCAAATACGCCCGAACGTTTACTGCATAGTGCGCAGGACACCCATCATTTTGAAGCCAATGGGATTTTCTCACCTCCTCGGACACCTCTTCCAATAAATTTGGCAAATCATTTTGAAGAAAGTCCAAATAGCTTTGGCCAGATAAGTTCCCGGGCAGTTCAAATGGGCCAATTATCTTTCCGTTCAATATGCCGGTCCAATAATTTATTTTGAATTTGTATCGGGATCTGTTTTCTCACATTAGATGAAGATTCGAAAGTTGCGAGCTGTGCTGATTGTGCATGTTAAAGCATCCATCTCTATTCAGTGCTAATCCATCGCTCCATAGAATATTATTAAAGAATTGCGGATCTTGTTCTATTTTCTCAAGCATCTGTCGGTAAAAACGCAATCTTGCGTAATAGTCTCTTGGTTCCAGAGTTTGCACGCGTCTAATATGGTAGGGGTGGATTTTTTTTTTTTTTTTCAATACACGGTGCACGTTCGATTTTGCGATTCCAGTGCGTCGTGCTATAGCTTTGGAAGAGGTAGACGGATCTCTTTTAATTTCCTCAAGCACCGTTTCTTCAGTGTCAATATTAGCGACTTTTCCAGTGCTAGTACCACCAACACCGCTGCCAGGTAATCTTCCTTCCGAGTAACAACCGTGGACTCTGATAAATACGTAATAACCCGGGTGACGCACGTTTGGGTATCTTTCCCTATAAAGGGCTGCAGCTGCATTTGCGCTACTTCTGCATTCACCATAAATAACGGGTGTTTTTTTAGGAGGTTTGTTTTTCCGATAGATGTCGTTTTATTTTATGACAGTTGTTTTGACAGCTCAAAGTGGCATTTCTACTCAGTATTGTTTGGCAAATCATTATGAATAGGTTAACTCCAGAACAACGTTTTCAAATCGTGGAAATTTATTTTCAAAATCAGTGTTCAATTAAAAATGTTTATAGAGCACTTAGTGAATTTTATGGTGCACATAATCGTCCGTCAGAGACCACCATAAAGAACGTAATTACCAAATTTCGGTCTACATTCACTCTTTTGGATGCCAAGCCACCGACAAGAATGAGAAGAGTTCGTACAGAAGAAAATATTGCTGTCGTTGAGGCCAGTGTCGAAGAAAACGACAATTTATCGATTCGTCGTCGTGCTCAGCAAATTGGACTTTGTCCATCGACTTTATGGAAAATTTTACGTAAAGATTTGGGTTTGGTGCCATACAAAATTCAATTGGTGCAAGAATTAAAGCCACACGACCATCGTTTGCGCCGTGAATTCAGTGATTGGTCGTTAAATCAATTGAACGAAGATCCATTTTTTTACCGTAAAATTCTCTTCAGTGATGAGGCGCATTTTTGGTTAAATGGATACGTCAACAAACAAAATTGTCGCATTTGGAGCAAAGATAATCCACACGCCGTTCTAGAATTACCAATGCATCCTGATAAATGTACTGTTTGGTGCGGTCTATGGGCTGGTGGGATCATCGGTCCATATTTCTTTAAAAATGAGGAAGGACGACGCGTTACCGTGAATGGAAATCGATACAGAACCATGTTAAATGAGTTTTTGTTGTCAAATCTTGAAGATATGGATATGAATGAAATGTGGTTTCAACAAGATGGTGCCACTTGCCATACAGCACGTGAAACAATCGACTTATTGAAAGAAACTTTCAACGACAACATTATTTCGAGAAATGGTCCGGTGAATTGGCCTCCGCGTTCGTGCGATTTGACGCCACTCGATTACTTTTTGTGGGGATACGTGAAGTCATTGGTTTATGTGGATAAACCTCAATCGATTGACGCTTTGGAAACCAATATTCAACGTGTCATTGCTGACATACGCCCTCAAATGCTTGAAAAAGTGCTGAAAAATTGGACCTCCAGAATGACATTTGTGAAAAATAGTCGTGGTAGCCATATGCCAGAAATTGTGTTTAAATGTTAAATGCCAAAAAATTATCTACCAAATAAAAAAAAATTTTGGTCATTTCATAATTTTATATGTGTTTTATTCAAAAAAAAAATCGGCAACCTCTTAAAAAAACACCCTTTATAATGCATGTTTGCGTATTCTTGTGACGTATACTGATTACGTGGCATTTTGTTACACAAAATTCCGCCCATATATAAGCCAGAAAAACGGAATAAACACATGCGATGTCGAACAAGTCGAGTGACGCATTAAATTAATGTTTAATAATGTTAATGTTTAATTATTTACCGTTCAATACATTTTATGAACAAAAGATGGATAGCGCAGAGCACGCTTAGGTATAGCAAATATCAAGTTTATAAATCCCTTATCATCAGGTACAGTTTAAGACAAAAAATAATGCAATTTTTAAAATTTTGTTATTTAATCGAATTTATTCCTTCTGCATACTAATAGCAATAACCTCGTATCTACACTAGATAAAAGGATGTATTATACCATTTTAGAATCTGCATTAAACACGCATGTTAAAATAGTTGGCCACTTAGGTTCTCATATATTTTTTTTTCACCAAAGACGCTCAAACTTTTATAAAAAAAAATATTTACCACATTTCATGCTGAAAATTGAAGTTAAGATTTTTTTTTCAAAAACGTGCATATCTATTAGTATGGACTAGTATGGACTACTAAGAATATTATAACACCAAAAAAACCGATGGATTAATTTATTTCGCACACCGCATGCAATAAAACGATAACTACCACTTATCGTCTTATTGCACGATTACATTTTCTAATGCTTCAAAACTAGGAGATTCTGCCTGTTTTACCAGTTTTTCAAGAATATTCCTCCTGCGGATGCTGTGTTACTTTCCAATAATATGATAAATCAATTTTTATGTTTTATTCCCGTTAAGAAAACGATAACTTGACTTATAGTTTTTATGGTTGTAACAAATTCTATTCTCAATATCGTATTTTCAATTATCGTTTTCATAAAAGGCATACAATTTGTATCGGCTAATGTACATATGTGTTAGTTATCGCCATTTATGATCTAATATATTTTACATTTCGATAACTATAAGTACTATTTACTGTATTTTTCAGCTGAGAAAAATTGTTCAGTAGGCGTCGTATGACATTTTTCTTACTTGGATTAAACAAAAGATTCAGTTTTTCAAGAGTCAGTTGTTAACTAAAAAATTGCAAATCAGGCTCATAGTTTTTTACAATTTTAGATCCAAAAAATTTAATTATAAATGGACGAATCTTTTTGCAAACTTTTAGACGAGAATGGTCCTGATAAGTACCGGTTTCAATAAAAAAGGATTTCACTGGACATTAATCGAATTTTATAACGTGAATAAAGTACAAACTAGAAAGAAGAAAAGAAACACCGATGCTTGGAAAAGGGTTAAGTCTAAACGTCAGAAAAATTTGGGCGAGGCATATCAAAATGCAGCGGGATATGAAATTCCAGCAAAATCATTGAGAAATGGGTGCTCATTGAAATGTCGATTAAAATGCCGTGACAGAGTATCAGAAAAAATCAGAAAAAACATAATGGCGTTTTACTATAAAATCGGCAACAAAGAGCGTCAATGGAATTTTATTGCGAACTCCGTTCAGGTGATTGACAAAAAGGTAACCAACATTTTAAATAGAGTGAGTCGAAGAAAATCTTCGCGGTTGTATCACCTGAATCTTCCACACGAGAACAACCAAACTCGAGTGTGTTTAAAAATATTTGTAGACACACTTGTAATTTCTAACCAAACGGTAGATACAGCCCTTTCAAAAACTGTAAATGCTGGAAACGATAATCGAGGTAAGGAAGGGGAAATTTAAATCTTAATAAATTGACTTAATTAATTTTTTCGTCAAAAATTACTTAGAGGTCAATATTTGTACTGATCTAACTTGCAAAATATTTCCATTCTAGTGGAATCATGACATTAAAATCATAGAACTAATAAAATTGATATTTGAAATTTATTTGGATAAAAATTATCTATATTTCAATTTTTTGTTAGGAAAATATGTTCGGGAAGTTAATGAACTCAAGGAAATGACAAAGAAACATGTTATACGGCATATCTCGTCATTTCCCACTGTCGAATCACACTATTTACGCGCTCAAACCGCAAAATTATATCTCGATAGTGATCTTAACATAGCAAAAATGCATAGATTATATCTGCAATGGATTAATGAAAATAATATTAGTACACAGCCCGTTACAGAACGGCAGTATAGAGATATTTTTAATTTTAATTTTAATTGGAGTTTTTTTACACCAAAAAAGATCAATGCAACGACTGTACGAGCTATGCTAATATGTCTGCGGCAGACCAAGGAAAGTTTAAAGAATCGTTTAACAAGAATATTGACAAACCAGCCGCTATAGTTCATACAAATATTGTAACCTGTTGTTTTGATTTTCAGAAGATCTTACAGTGCCCTTTTGGCGAAACTAGCATTTTTTTCTACAAAAGAAAACTTAATTTACATAACTTTATAGTATATAATTTGGCTAGTCATCAGGGACATTGCTATTTGTGAGACGAAAAGATTGCTGGCCAAGGTGCTTCTTCGGAAGTAGCTAGCAGTTTATATAAATTTATGTTGGAAGAAAAAATAAAAAAGATATTCACAAATTCAACTTTTGGACCGATAATTGCCCTGGACAAAATAAAAATAAAATTCTATTTTCATTTTATTCGTGGGCGTGCAATCAACTTAAAGTTGATATAAGTCATAAGTTTTTGGAAAAAAGGCACACTCAAAACGAGGGAGATTTAATGCACTCGACCATCGAGAAAACCCGTAAAAAGAAAACGATTTATGTTCCAGCTCAGTACTACAGCCTTATCAGAAATGCAAAAGTAAGTGAATCATCTTATGTCGTGCATGTAATAGAACAAATCGATATTTTAAATTTCAAGACATTATCAACCGCAAACTTCTTTGCCAAAAATACGGAAAACGAGATAATTCAAATAAATAAAATCCGGGAAATATTTGTATCAAAAGAACAACCAAATAAATTATTATACAAATATGAGTTTGATGAACAATTTAAAGAAATAATTCTATATTTTGATTCAGCATCGACTTCCAAACGCCCCGGGAGGAAACGAAAACCAGTTAACCGTGCCACTGTTGATAAATTATACAACGAAAAGTTACCGATTAATGAGCACAAGTATGGGGATTTAATGTACTTATGCAAAAATAATTTTATACTCGGTTTATATAAACTATTTTATGAGAATTTACCACACAGTATTCATGAAATTGAAAATTCAGATGAATAGTTTTCCGATCATTTCTTGGGCGATAATCGCTGAGTATCTGTTATATTGTACTAATAATGTTATTCAGAATGCGAATAAAAATAATTATTTATAACTATTCGAACGTTGAATTACTAACATACGTGTTTTATTTTTCATAGAATTCAGCTCTATTGCAAAATTGCGTTAAGTAAACTTACAATGGTATAGAATTTTAACATATTTCACAATAATACTATAACTCTAATTAAAACATAAGAACATAAAAAATTGTCCCGTCAATAAAACTATAAGTGGTACTTACGATGTTGCTACGAAAAAATGATGCCAGACGAATCGCGCGTTTACCGATTTATACTAAATTTATTAGATTTTGTGAATTAGATCTGAAGTTGTGTGTAGAAATGAAGCATGTGTCGTAAAGAAAATATTTAATTAAACATGTGTCGAAGAAATTGTAGGTGGAAAACGTAAAAAGCTTTTTCCTGAAAAACGATGTTTTTGACTTATCGTTTTATTGCATGCGGTGTGCGATTTGTAGCCGTCGTGTTCGGAAACGTAATGTGAAAAAATGGACTTTTTTTTCAAGAATGATATATCTTAGGTACTATTGGGATATATTTTTTTTGTATTTTATTTTGAGCGCTCAATAGCTCTACGATAAGGTGTTTCAGGCTTAGCCATTCATTCTGGGACACCTTGTATACTCATAACACAGATCTTAATATTTATTACCTTTGTTCTATACTAAACATTAATAAATTAACTAATTAAAAGTTCAGAAACTAAATATATTTTCCTTAATACACAAAAATTGCAAATTTTTAACGTTTATCAATTAATAATTTTCATGAGAAACAAATCACTTCCTTTCTTATTCAACTCCAGAAGAGAAATTCCGAAAAAAAATTCATTTATTTTAAAAATTTTGTTATTTCTAGGCAGCTAGATTACAAGATAAATATTCATCACTAACTTAATTTAATACAAAATTTTGAAAACGCACAGTAAATTTAAATAACAACTTCTAACTGATTTTGTATTTAATTAGTGTTGTCAAAAATTTAACAAATTCGCACAGCACATTTACTCACCATGTCAAAAATATTTCACCTCCATAATTTCTTTTCACCAAAATTTTAACAAAATTATTTTTAATACATTCACACACGTACTAAGAAACAGTCAAAAATGTATACATAGCCCGCAACCCGTTATAAATAAATCATAACGTGATTCATATATTGGACAGCCATCAATTATAATGAAATTATAAATGGAATGAAAACTCATATTCAGAGTATGCAATTATGTATGCCGAGCGCTATACGTACCCGTAATAGTTATTAAGCAATACGTGAAATTCCCATAGGAAATTTTTGCACAGAATGTGAACAAAAATCTCTCATCCACATGGCTTATTTTTTAAATTGTTACGTAGAAATACAAAAAAATAAAATTACAATGCACGGTACTCACATTGTTTTATTAAAACATGTAAATATTTTTAACAATAAATTGATGATGTACCTCCTTCAATTATTGTATATAACTACACATACGAGTAATAATATATGTTTTAACTAAATTAGCTAGTTCGGTTGTTTTAAATTTTCGTGCCATAATAAATTCATAATATTCATATCAATGTACTATAAATATATAACATTACATCAATATCTAACATTCTGTGAATTTTCTATAGGCCGTACATGCCACAATAAAAATTGTTGACATTTTATTTATTATTAATTTCCAATGAATTATTTGTCATCGTATCAATTTGGGATGTACTCACACGAGTTATTACAAAATTATTCTGAGCAATGGTTTAAGCGGTGGAGGATTTCAAAATATTAATTATATCAAATATTTATTCCAATTATGGTATGTGTTCACCACGTTGTGAACATTAAATTATTTTATTGTTGGATGTGGATTTTCTCGGTTAAACTAATTATAAAATACGCGATATATACATACGCAATATATACATTCAATTTTTTTTTTATTAAGTTTCAACTATTATATAAGTTATAAACAACAATTTTTGTGTTTGACACCAACGACAACTGACCAAAAACAGTGCAGTACAACAAACTATATACCCGCAACAGCCGTGTTTTTAGAATTGAAATTTATGTTGGTAATCTTGTTTTGAATCGAAATAATTTTAGTAGACAAGTTGATTACAGTAGCTACACTATTGTTGGTAAGTTCTTAAGTTTAATTGCTTATGTTTTCTAACAGGTTTTACTTTTATTAGAAGATTTTTTTATAAATATTTAAATTGTACGATTCATTAAATAGAATATTTTCATTTTAGGAACAACGATTAGAATGACGATCAATTCTCGTCTAACATACTCCCCGAGTTAAGAGAAATATGAACATACATAATTATCTTAACAATTAGCAGTAAATTTAATCAATCGTACATAACATACATAATAACTACCCTTACTTCGTAAAATTTTAATTGGAATTATACAATTACAGATATTAATTCGAATCTTTTCCTATTGGTAACTTAATTAATTTTACTACTGGTCTTATTAACTCTGTTTGTTTTGTTTTGATTTTTACAACTCGCACGATTTCGTCTTTGCCTGGAAACACAGCTATTATTCGGCCCAACATCCATCTGGCTGGTGGTAAATTTTCATCTTTCAGAAGTACTACATCATCTATGTTAAATGTCGGACCCTCTTTGCACCATTTCATTCGTTGTGTAAGTGTGCTTAAATAATCCCTGTGCCAGGTCTTCCAAAATCCTCGGACTCTTTTTTGAATGTTTTGCCATATGTTTGCCTTGTTATCTGGAATTTGGTCAAAATTTGGTTCTGGGATACTCATCATTGGTTCTCCAATTAAGAAATGTCCCGGCGTTAATATCTGAAGATCATCTGGACTGTCATGCAATCGACACAGTGGTCATGAATTTAATATAGCTTCAATTTGAGTTATCATAGTGGTTAACTCCTCGAATGTAAAATTAGAATCCTTTGCAACTCTTCGTAAATGAAATTTCACGGATTTCACTGTGGCCTGCCATAATCCTCCGAAATGTGGAGCGCTAGGTGGGTTGAAACGAAATTCTATGTTTTTCTGTGAACAAAAATCAATAACATTATTAGAATATTGTTGTTGTGTCAATTGCTTATTAAGTAATTTAAGCTCAGAGTTAGCGGATACAAAATTTGACCCATTATCGCAACAAATAAGAGCGGGTAGCCCGCGTCGGGCTATAAACCTACGAAGTGCAGCAATGAACGATTCAGTATCTAAGCTACTGACTACTTCCAAATGAATAGCTTTTATTGCCAAACAAACAAAAACCGCAATGTATGCTTTAGTCATCGGAGCCTTACGAAGTTTACTCGTCTTGATATATATAGGGCCCGCATAGTCGACACCACTGTTTCGGAAAACTCGAGTTTCTGTAACCCTCTCGGCTGGTAAGTCACCCATTCTTGGGCATCCAGATTCTGCACGAAATCGTATACAAACAACACAGTTTTTGATGAACTGTTTTATATTATTTCGGGCGTTAATCATCCAAAATTTTAACCGAAGTGTATTTAACACTAGCGTTAAACCCCCATGTAACAATGAGTGGTGTAATTCCTTAATTATTAAATCATTTACCGGATGGCTTTTCGGTAATATGATCGGATGTTTTGATGAGTAGTTAAGGTTATAATTTTTTAATCGCCCACCTACTCTGAGTATTCCGTTTTCGTCCATGAAAATATCGAAGGCTTTTAATTTCGATTTCGACTTGATCGCTTCTCCTTTACGTATACATGTTAATTCTTCGTTGAAATTCTGAGCTTGAATAAAGCGAACGATATGATTTTCAGCTTGAACTAATTCCTTGATTTGTATAGGTCCGCTCATTTTGACCTTTTCTCCAGTTGAAACTCGACAGAATCTCATTACAAATACTAAACAACGCTTAACCTTTAAGTAAGATGAACATGAATTAAATAAGTTGTTGATTATACTCGTGGATACATTTTGATTTACACAGAATAGTGTGTTTGCTCTTTGTTCTAGAATGGTAGGATTTAAATTTGTCATTGGAATATATTTAACTGGCCAAGTTGATGAATGTTGTATGAGCCATGGAGGACCTTTCCACCATAGCTTCATTTGACATAATCGATCTGGTGATACACCTCTAGAGAGTAAATCGGCTGGATTTTCCTTGCCATTTATATGGCGCCAGTGTTGTGTTGGAATGACGTCCAAAATGTGTGACGTCCGATTTGCGATAAATGTTTTCCAGCGTCTGGGTATATCAGCTAACCAATGTAACACAATTGATGAGTCACACCAAGCATACACCTCGGTGGGAACTTCTTTAAATATGCAACTCTTAAGATGTTTTATTAGTTTACTCAAGATGTACGCACCACATAGCTCTAACCTGGGCAAGCAAATTTGCCTTATAGGCGCCACTTTCGTTTTTGCACATATTATTTCAGTACTAATGATGCCATCAATTCCTGTCGCACGTAAATATAGCACCGCGCCGTAAGCCTTTTCAGAGGCATCAGAAAATGCATGAATTTGTACATCCTTTAATTTTGATTGATTGAATTTGTGATAGGAACGCTGAATGGTAATGTTATTTAGGTAAGTAAGTCCTTTATATATGACTTGAAATTCGTCGTTTAACTCTAATGAGACTGGAGAGTCCCAATCCAGTTGGCTAACCCATAATTTTTGTATTATCATTTTGAACAATATGACTGTTGGTTGGTGCCAGCCATCCAAACGGATCATATAATTTTGATACTTCTGACAAAATTTTACGCTTCGTCCATTCGTCAATTTCCACTAGTTTGGTTTGAAATGAGAATGTATCCGTATTTGCGCCCCATCTTAATCCGAGCGTTTTCACAATTTGATCTTCTTCAAGTAACTTCTGTTCCATTGTAGACTCAATATCTGAAAATGACTTAATGATCTGTTGGGAATTGGATCTCCATTTCCGTAGATGAAATCCGTGTTTATCAAGTAATGAGACTATCTCATCTTTCAATTTCAAAGCAGCTTCTTCGGAGTCAGCTCCCGACAAGAGATCGTCTACATAAAAATCGTGTAATATGGCCTTACATGCGTTTGGATGTTGAATCGCGTTGTCAAGGGCTATTTGTTGAAGTGTTCGGACTGCTAAAAATGGGGAGCAGTTCATTCCATAAGTAACCGTTCGCAATTTATAGATATCGATCTCCTTTGATTTATCATCGCGCCATAACACTAACTGATAATTGCAGTCATTGTCACTTACTAAAATTTGTCGGTACATCTTTTCTATATCACCAACAAAGACAATTTGGTGCATCCGGAATCGTAGTAATATTTTTTTAACAAATCTGACTGAATTTTTGGACCAACATGCATGATATCATTTAGGGATACTGAATTTGACGTCTTAGCCGACGCGTCGAATACTACTCGAAGCTTAGTGGTGCTGCTACTCTCCTTATACACTCCATGATGTGGTATAAAATATCGTTTATCATCTTCTTTTGGGATTTGTGTCCAGTCCACTCGTTCCATATGATTCAACTGGCAATACTCTTTCATAAAAAATTTGTATTGCTCGTAGAATTCTTTGTTTCTCATAAATTTCCTCTCCATTGCTAACAGGCGACTTTTTGCAATAAAGTATGAGCTTCCTAAGGTCAATCTAGGTGAAACAAATGGTAGTCTCACTTCAAAACGGTTGTTCTTGGTTTTCACAGTTTCTGTGGAATATAGCTGTTCGCAATAGTCAAGGTTAGATTTTGATTCTGACTGTATTGAAGGTTCTTCAACCTCCCAAAATCTCTTCAACAATTCGTTTAAATCTTCGTTTTCTACTTTCAATGACTTTGCCATAAGTGATATGTTACAATCTACATGCTTTTCTGAATTCATACTACCTGCTACCAACCATCCAAGCTGCGAGTTATATATAGGTGGTAATCCAGGAATATGTAATCTTTGGTTCCCAATGATATCGAAAAAGTGTTCTGCTCCAATCAATATATCAACGGGACCAGCTTCATTAAACTTCGGATCGGCGAGTTCGAGTTGCTTCAATTGAAACTAGTCTCAGGTAAATTAGACGATATCGATTTCATGATCTGAGACGTAATAATGATGGTGTAATTTTGATTCCATTTTGATTGTATAACTAGTGTCGCTCTACCTCTTGTTGAGCCGACAGCTGAGGCTGCTAGGCCGATTATTTTTAAGTTTGACTTACTGCGGATTAGGCCTAGGCGTTTTATCAATGATTCGGTTGCAAATGAGCATTGAGAACCCGAATCAAGGAGTACACGAGCTTGTACAAACTCACCACTGCGTGATTTCACTTTGACAATAGCAGTGGGTAATAGAATGCTTGTAGAAGATTGTAGATAATTGTTACTCGACAGTAAACAATTTTGTGTTGGTGTGTTTTCTGTTGTTAGTTGAATGGCAGGAATGGGTTTTGCTAGTAATGTTGAATGTTGCTCTTGTGTTGCGTGTGAATGTTGAGTGATTGGTAATGTTGATGGTTGACTAATTGTTGATGGATGATTTAATTTTGGTTGTTCGATAAATACTGAATGTCCATTCGATGGTGTTTGTTGGCTTGAATCATTGTTGGACCTTTGGTGTAAAAGTGAATGATGTTTTCGTTTACAAATCAAACAAGAAGTTTTTGAATAACATTTAAGAGCGATATGTCCTTTTCTTAAGCAATTACGACATAACCCATATTCATTCACCAATTGTATACGATCTTCTAGACTGCTATTTCGGAATGATGGACACTTAAATAAGAAATGATCACCTTTACACGCACAACATGTATCTCTTGGAGTTGCTTCACCTGTTTGTTCTACAAGAAATGACTTTGATGATGATGGAGTAACATAATTCTTCCTGTCTTGAATAACACATGACTCAAGCGTATCACATCGTTGAGGAATTCTAAAAACTCTGAAAATTTAGGATGCATGTTATTCACTGATTCTCGTGCCCATAATTGTTTGGTATCGTTATCAACCTTCTGCAACAACAAATGTATAAGCCATGGATCCCGTGACTCTTCTGCGTTCCCAAGACTTCGTAACGCACGAATGATTTCGTCGGATTGATCATATAGACGGCGTAAATCTTTATAGTTTGTGGTTTTACAAGGTTTTTGCTCTAGAAAAGTTTGAATGAGTGTAGACGCAATCGGCTTTGGCTTATTATAACGCACTTCAAGTTTTTGCCACGCTTCCTCATAATTCTGGTCTGTGGTTGTAATGTGACGAATAAGTCCCGCTGCTTCACCTCGCAATAAACTCTTTAATTGTTGCAGCTTTTGAGATCCTTTCAGGTTTGGATGGTTGTGTACTGCGTTCACATAAAGATCTCTGAACGATGTCCACATTTTATATTCGCCGCTAAATGGTTCAATAGTTATTTTAGGAAGCTTCGCAGTCGAGGTGGTATTCAATGCCTCATAGAACGTTCGCTGTTGCGTTACGAATGTGTCCAATGTTTCATTTAACTCATCAGCCACTTTATACTTCCTCGTATTTGCACCCGTTCGTTTGAATAAAGCGTCTTCTAAAAGGGCTCGAGCTTCATAGTAGGTCAAATCCACCTTTGTTGTGATTGGTTGGTATCCTTCGAATTCTGCTAGTGATATCTCCGTATCATTGAAGTCGTCATGTAATTTTACTAAGTCATCTATGCGAGGTCGAATAGCATTCTCCGTTATGACATCATCAATGTTTTTAGCGAACGTTAGTATTGCATCTATCTGACTGGTTATGCGATTCCGAATTCGAATGTGACGTTCCATTGTTGATTATTATCAAGCAACTATTGAAGAAATTTAAATTGGTACAACACAAATGCACACCAGTATTTGTTAGAACCGTAATATACAAATTAAAATAAATTGGATCACTTATATTTGATTTTAACAGTTAGCTATGTTATGTCCTTGAGTTCACTTTGAGTTTATGTTTTCTTGAAATTAACTCTAACACTAATAATTATACTCAACGTTGGATAATTATCCACACATCTATAAACAGTCGTGGTTTTATCAGTAGAAGCTTAAATCAATCGAACGGAATATAATAAAATTGATTCAGATGACGAAGTGAATAATTTCCGACAAATATTTCGCACACACACTAGTATTCAACGACTTATGAATTATCTCGTCAATTTTAATCGTATTATTTTGACTTTAATCGTCTCGAACACACTGTTTCAAATTACACATTTTTCCATATAAACTTGGTTAATTGATTTGGTTACGTTTTTTAAGAAACACACATCACAATATAAACTTTATGTTTGAAATTCACAGAACCGATTGTATTTGTTTAAACAACACTTTGTTATTCCCGTAATCACTGTTATTTACACGCGAATGTATGTACTGATCGTTCATAAATTTTGATAAAATTCCCGGGTTTCGGCACCAAAAATTATGTTCACCACGTTGTGAACATTAAATTATTTTATTGTTGGATGTGGATTTTCTCGGTTAAACTAATTATAAAATACGCGATATATACATACGCAATATATACATTCAATTTTTTTTTTATTAAGTTTCAACTATTATATAAGTTATAAACAACAATTTTTGTGTTTGACACCAACGACAACTGACCAAAAACAGTGCAGTACAACAATCTATATACCCGCAACAGCCGTGTTTTTAGAATTGAAATTTATGTTGGTAATCTTGTTTTGAATCGAAATAATTTTAGTAGACAAGTTGATTACAGTAGCTACACTATTGTTGGTAAGTTCTTAAGTTTAATTGCTTATGTTTTCTAACAGGTTTTACTTTTATTAGAAGATTTTTTTATAAATATTTAAATTGTACGATTCATTAAATAGAATATTTTCATTTTAGGAACAACGATTAGAATGACGATCAATTCTCGTCTAACAGTATGGGGCATGCAAAGTAGCTTAAAATATAACCTGAACAATTTAATATTTAAACCAGGTATTATAAAAATTCACTTTACACTTGACACGTAAAACAATTTTAATTTAAGCATTATTAAGAATTTATAACTTTTGCAAATATTCATTTCTCTTATGTATTTGCATAAGCAATGATCGATTCGCCTGTATATGCATTACATAGTACGCATAGCTACAATACTCAACATCACCATGAACCAAAATACGTAAATGTATTTATGTAGTTAGTAGGACAACAGAAAAAATATTTAAATATTTTTCTAAATAAATCAAAATCAAACCAACCACATCTAAAATATTTCAATTTAAAATAGATTTATCAACCTATCCATCAGAAATTCTTCCAACTTCTAATACGAGTACGAGTATTGTAACTAACAACTCTATATACTCGTACCGAATTTCTGTGTTTTTCTAACTGTATATAGTGGCGTAATAAATTAAATAGGTTATAGTATCATCCTGAAATAGCATTTTCAATTTCCTATATTTATGTTTTTCTATTTCAGATGTGATATAATATATTTTTGGACAGTTACATGGTATACACAGCACACAAAATTTGACCAACATAAATACGTACATAAGTGATGGATAATATTTATTATTATAATAGGAGGGAGTGGTTTCTACATATTTTTTGTGTATTGTTTCTTTCGAAATAATTTCACGACCAGATTAAACCATTATTTAAGCCATTATGGTATGACACCCAGAAAACGTGTAGCCACAATGTGGGCAAGAACTATTTTGTAAGGTTATTTATTACAGTTACTGTACATTGGTTGCTCTTAATTATATTAAAACTAGCTGAACGTGGAGTAAGTTGAGCGCTGCGCTCTCAATCGACTACTCGGTGCCTTTATAAATATTTTAATGGTTGTTTTTAATAATTCGGCTAATTTCAAATGGATTACTTTGTACAGTTTTTGAAAATAATGATTTTTGTAAGAATAGAAAAGAATCTGGTGTGTCACAGGAGCTGAAAATAGCGAGCCCTATTTCATTTACCTGATTAAGCTATATTTCTATATTTTCTTTTGATTTGTTTTAAAATAAGTAACTGAAACTTTTTTTTTGAGCTGGGTACCCAGAGAGCACCCTAATTCAAATATGCTGAATTCAATAAAGCTAGTCCCATTTCAAAGTTAGTCGCCATTTTTGAGATATCGCTTTCAACATGTTTTGGCTCTGAGTGAAAAATTTGTCAAAATATACACTCATCACATTGATAGCTCTTGAACCATTAAGATTTTCGTTTTGCTTTCTTCAGCAAAGTTGTTGCGCAATCTAAGACAAACAACTTTGCCGAGCATATCAAGACCGAATAACCACATCTACATTCACATTTTTGTGTTATTGTTCTTTTTTCTTTTCATTTTCACGAAAAACACTTTTTTATAATTTTTTATCTTTTTATTGAATTTAAATCGGTCAGCATATTTTCAATATATTTGCGCCAATCATCGAATCGATTAATTCCGAGAACATTCTTATTAACTTCTTTTACACATTTCTATGCCACAAACTTTCGTTTACTGAGAGCATTTTCAAATGCATCATCGATCATCAAACGACGAATATCTGGTCCATTAAGTATTCCTGTAATAAAAAACAAGATGCGAAATGAAATTTCATTTGATCAAAAACTTAGATTCGAATAGATTCAAACACCTACCTTCTTTTATTTTCATTCCACTTAACCGTGGAAAAATGCTACGCAATTCGATGAAAGCATCTTCATCTGGATTCAGCGCTTTTATAAATTTTTAACTACTCCAAGCTTCATATGAAGTGGTGGTAGCAATATTTTTTCAATTGGTACAAGTGAAGCCATTTTCGCTCGTTGTATTGGTCGCTTTTAAAACGAGTATTCCATAAGCACATAAAACACAAGTTTTTAGTAACCCAATTGCTTGCCTCTTAAAAGACCTATCCAGACCTATTTTAAATCTGCACAAACTTTCCATTCAAATCAATGATTTTTTCACTGATGCATACGATTCCATTGTGATTGTGTTGATTGCAATTGGAATGTAATTTTTATGAGTTGCGAAAGTGAAGGAAAACTGCCTTCAAACTGCTTTTGGTGGAATCAATAAACAATCGCCAATCTTCGGGATTATATGCATTGTGCATTGTAGATACCAAACCACGGATATTAGTGCAAAAAGCGAGTGAATTATTCTCAATTGATTTGATAAAATTCGTAAAATGACGATGACGATTTATTACTCCATATACCCGAACAGTTGGAGCCAAAACGTTCACTTGTTTTAAATCCTTTGACAAAAAAATAGCTTGTCGCTGCGATAGTTTCAGGCGTCATACCATACTATCCAAACGATTTTGCGAGATTTCAATGTAATTGCATGGCACAGTGACATGTGATGGTTGATATATTGACGCAGATGGTTCTCCGGTTTCATCAGATTAAAATATTTGTGGTAAATATGATCTTTCCGGAAGAAATACCGATTTCGAGAATAATCTCTTCTTCGGTTTATTTCTTACTACTATAACAAAATTTATTATGAAGCTGTTTATATACTGTTGCTATGCGCTGCTGTTTGGCACCTCCTTTGTTTTTAAGTTATGGATAATAAGTCGTAAATTTTATTGGTTTTTGTGTTTACTTTGTCGCTAAGTAAATTGTTGGTGTTTTTGTTTTTGTATATTTTCAGGGTGTGCATTTTGGCCGCAATTTGTCTCATGATTCATGCGAAATTTGTATAAGTATACAGTATACAAATGGCTGAGTCATGCATGAATCGAATTGTGTCCAAAATGTATATTAAAATTTTCTAACCTGTCTAATTTCGGTCCTTTTTTGATTCTGTGAAAACTGGTTAAATTTTTATTGAATTTAGTGTACCTATGGATTTCAGTTTTTATGTGTTGTGCGAAACTTGATTTTACGAACTTTTTTTTTAAATTTGGTTATGTCATTGATGTGTTCTTTGTATCTTATTTGAAATGAGCGTCCTGTTTGGACTAAGTATGGCGACCTCCAGTTGTATTTATCTTCACCTGTGTCTTTGGATCTCTGCACTGGTGGACCCATGTTTCTCTAGACGGCAAGGTAGGAGCCGGAGTCTTGTGCGAGAAGCTTTTGCCAAAACTGACAAGCCCTCGCCTTTTTGGGGAACATGCGAGAAGGCTGGGTCTACAGACGACTGATTTTGTAGAAGTTGCATGGACGAAGAGGAGGAAGAGACTTAAGATAACTTCCTATGCTCGTGTCCTGCACTGCCATACAGAAGGCATAGGTATTTGGCCGTGTACAGTATGGCCAGCCTTTTAAATCTCGCGGACTGTGGAGTGCGCGATATTTTGCGCTACGTACATAGCTCCTAATGGTTTCTAACTGGGGTAAAGGGGAAATAGGATCCTGTGGTATCACAACGGGGCACTTCTGGTCTAAATGTGCGGAAGCAGCCAAAGTCGTCAAAATTGTTTATCTTGACTCGCGCAACAACTTTGCTGAAGAAACCATAACGAAAATTTTAATGTTTCAAATAATGTTTCAAATAATGTTGTTAGTGTTTGTCCATTTTCTTTATTCGCAATACTCCCTGGTTGGAAAAATAATTCTGTTCAGCTTGTTCGCGAACGAATATTTTTTTGAGTTTATAATTATACAAGTTTATAAAATAATTATTTCTGCTATCTCGAGTGAGGTGAAGAACAAAATATTTATATAAAGATTCCACCGAAACAACAAAACCCCTTTGGTTTTTGCAATTGTAATGGTGTTATTGTGATTGTTCTGTATATTGGTATATTTCAGCACTCTCGAATTAAATTCACGAATCGTAGGAAATTCTTCCATTTAGCGTCACTATCTGTGTGACAAACGAATATGATAATCGACACTTACTTATACACAATCAACTTCCCAACCACCCCATACTTGCTTTCCTTTTAACGCCGGATCGCGGATAAATTTGAATTTTTGACTTATAGATGGCTAATGTGTAAGAATCACAACAATCAGTTTCGAACAAATGAGACTATTGATTTGAAAAAATCAGTCTTCTCATCAGGTCGCGACGACTGATGTTGTATTACTACATTGGAATATTGTCTATATATACAGAACATTCCATGTAGTTGTACTACTAGCGAATTACTGCATAGCGTACGAAATTTTTGATTCTTTCATATTTCCATCTATATTCAATTTTAACAATTAAGTTTTTTCGCATTTACGAATTTTATTATATATTTTACCTTTGGTTTTTGCAATTGTAATGGTGTTATTGTGATTGTTCTGTATATTGGTATATTTCAGCACTCTCGAATTAAATTCACGAATCGTAGGAAATTCTTCCATTTAGCGTCACTATCTGTGTGACAAACGAATATGATAATCGACACTTACTTATACACAATCAACTTCCCAACCACCCCATACTTCAAATTTATTCAAATTTATCCGCGATCCGGCGTTAAAAGGAAAGCAAGTATGGGGTGGTTGGGAAGTTGATTGTGTATAAGTAAGTGTCGATTATCATATTCGTTTGTCACACAGATAGTGACGCTAAATGGAAGAATTTCCTACGATTCGTGAATTTAATTCGAGAGTGCTGAAATATACCAATATACAGAACAATCACAATAACACCATTACAATTGCAAAAACCAAAGGTAAAATATATAATAAAATTCGTAAATGCGAAAAAACTTAATTGTTAAAATTGAATATAGATGGAAATATGAAAGAATCAAAAATTTCGTACGCTATGCAGTAATTCGCTAGTAGTACAACTACATGGAATGTTCTGTATATATAGACAATATTCCAATGTAGTAATACAACATCAGTCGTCGCGACCTGATGAGAAGACTGATTTTTTCAAATCAATAGTCTCATTTGTTCGAAACTGATTGTTGTGATTCTTACACATTAGCCATCTATAAGTCAAAAAAAAAAAAAAAAAAAAAAAAAAAAAAAAAAAAAAAAAAAAAAAAATTCAAAACAAAACCCCGTTTCATCATGAGAAGATAATTACGACAAGAATGCTGGCACATCAGCATCACGGACAACGACCAAGATTTACAAGATGCCACCCAAAATACCACCCTTCTGGAACGAACAACCGGCGGCATGGTTCGTCCTCGTCGAACATGAATTCGGAATCCACCGAATTGTTAACGACGATGATCGTTTCGCGTACACACTCGGCGCAATACCACAGGAAACGGTTCAATTTATAACGGACATTTTCAGAAACCCGCACGAGTTGCTCTCTGGTTTCCAACGAATGGGAGACCCTAGGCCGTCCCACTTGTATCGCCTGCTTGAACAAAAAGCAGGTGATTCGAAATTAGTCAATAACGATTTACTTAAAAATCTCTAGCTAAATCGTTTACCAGACGACTTACGAGCGATAATGGCGCGGGATATCAAAAGCGGCATCGAGGAAATCCTACCGGTCGCCGACAATATATGGATTTACGCTTAATCCAGAGCACCAAAACCAATTGCTGAACCAACGAACTCTGGCCAATATGAACATTGGTGCACGTGGAAGATCGCCAAACAATAGACAGAATTTCAATTACCGACACAGGTCGAGGTCGAGATCGTCATCCCGATCCGGACTCTACTTCTACCATCGTAGTTTCGGCTCACGCGCATGTAACTGTAATAAGCCGTGCAGTTTCCGACCGGTAGCTCATGGGGAAGCTACTTTCAAACATTTCAAGTCTTCGGAAAACCGCTAAATCCTGCTGTCTCTACGCCAAACAGTGGGATTTGTTCGTCTCACAACCTTTTCATCCAAGATTACGAAAACAACTTGCAATTTCTGATCGATTCGGGGGCTGAAGTATCTGCGATACCCATAAACAAGTTTGCATTCTTACCGCAGCAAACGGATTCCCAATTTCCACTTACGGTACAAAACTTTTGAAGGTAAATCTCGGTTTCAGGTGTTCGTTCACACATCCCTTCATCGTCGCGGTAGTAGACAGGCCTATTATATGTGCTGACTTTCTGTCCAAGTATGGTCTCGTGATCGATTTAAAGAACAGAAGACTCTCGGATTCATTTACTACCCTCACTGTGAACGCAATCATCACCCAAGTTGATACGATCAACAACGATTACGGCGCTCTTTTGAAGAAATACCTCTGAGGCTCCGAATTACAATCTCCTAGTGAAGCATAACGTAGTCTACTACGTTGTCACGCAAGGTAGGTTACCTTGTGCTAAACCGCGCCAACTCGACACAACGATGACAGATATCGGAATTTGCCGCCCCTCATCATCACCCGTCTCCTCTCCATTACATATGGTACAAAAGAAAGACAAGTACTGGCGCCCTTGTGGAGACTATCGACAGTTAAACACTGTCACTGTCCCAGATAGATATCCTATCCCCCACATACACAGTTCCTGAATTGAAACTCTCGAGGATATTCACAAAACAGCGATAATTTTTCTTTTGGGGCTTTTTGAGTTTCACCCGAATGCCATATGGCATTCCTAACTCAGCCCAGATATTCCAGCGATTCCTTAATGAAGTGTTTAAAGGGCTGGACTTCATCTACTCTTATATCGACGATATCCTCGTTGCGAGCAGGTCCGAGATGGAACACAGTGAACATCTCGAGTCAGTATTTAAACGTCTTTCCGCATATGGAATTAATATTAAAGCTTCGCAATGTATTTTCGGCCGGAAGTCACTCAATTTCTTGAGCCACAAAATTTTGAAAGATGGCATCCTCCCGTCGAAATACAGAGTTGATGTCATTTCAAATTTTCCAGAGTACGTTCGTCGGTATGGTGAGCTATTACTACCGCTTTATACCTCGGTTAGCTGAACTGTTATTGCCTAAGAAAGGCAAAAACTGAAGAAACTTCTCTTGGCTCGAAGATTTCACAGAAGCTTTCGAAATGGTCATGTGTTCTCTTGTCGTTGTCACTCTTTTGGCGCACCCGTTGAACGACGTGCAGTTCAACATAACTACCGATACTTCCAATGTAGCAGTTGGAGCTGTCTTACAACAACGCATTAAAGATGTTGGCAACCATTAGCGTTATTTTCAAAGTAGCGGAAACTAAATAATCTACTTTCTTTCGATAGAAAACTTCTTGTTTCTTCAAAGGACGACATTTCTCTATATTTACCTGACCATAAACCACTTACAACAGCAATTGCGTCAAATCATCTCTGGTTTAAAAGTCCAATCGTCTCTGGTTTATCGGCGTAGGGACTTAACATATCCCCAAAGAAAATAATCTAAAGGCTCACACGATCTCGGTGGCCAATTATCGCATGGCTCTGTATCGTTCATTTCGCCGGGCCATAAAACGCACCAAACAGTGATTTTCTCTGGATGTAATGGTGTTTCGGCAAAGGCATTTGAATTATCTTCACTTCAAATCCGACAATTCTGTTTATTAACGTGCCCATTCAACCAAAAGTGAACTTCATCGCTGAACAAAATTTTGTTTGGAAAATCAACATCAATTAGTGCTTCAGCCCATTGGCCGAATTGGCAGCGTGTGCGGTGGTCGGATGGCTTTAATTCCTGTATAAGTTGAATTCTTTAAGCACTTAAACCAAGATCCTTAGATAAATTTTCGATAAAGTGGATAGACACATCTCCAGTTGTTGAGAACGACAACGAATTGATTGATGCTACGCTGTACAGCGTCTATCGCTTGTTCGGTACGCACTGTTTGACGTCTTACTGGATGCGTATTATCATTTAGAGTATACGCGTCTTCTGATGGACGATTATGACGACCGTAAAATAGACGTAATACACGGTGAGTGTGGCGAACAGACCCATTACTTTGATAAAAAAATTCAACAATTTGCATGCGTTACTCTGGCGTGAGTCTATTCATTATGAAATGGCAAATCAAACTAATGACAAAGCAAATGTCCGCTGTCGAATCGGTCAAACACCCTTTATTATCAAGTGTGGCGGAGAGATTAAAAATTAATATTTAATCATTCTTCGTTTATTGAATATTCGTGCCGGCTATCGTGACATTTTTATAGTGTAGCGACAGTTTCATTTTTGGGCCGACTGCATAAATATGGCGGGTTTCAGCGCTGACACTAACTTATATAGGGTGGGACATCTATTGGTTTGTTTTTAAATCATAGGCAATGGCAATACTGTATTGAACGATTTGTTTGAAATCCGCGGCACGAAACGATCATGTTTTCGCTTGAGGAGCTATTCGAAATAGTTAGCACAATTATTTTCAAAATCGTGAAAGTTTGCAAAATGAAACCGAACAGAATGTGCGGCTGTGGTCGATAGTCTAGGGCAGAATCCAACGGCCTCAACTCAACCTCGGATTATTCGTCTACAAGGTCCAGATGACTCAGCAGATGACCATCCGCTTTGATATCATTTCTCTGCATGGGTAGGTCGAATAATCATCTTTTCAAGCAGAACTCCCGGATTTCGGAACAGCCACACGTAATCGTAGTGACTGTTTCATGTGGATTTTGTAGTGGTGGCTCATTTTTCTTCGATAACGCTGCTGGAAACGCCGATTACAGAGACATGCTGACCAACTGTTTATGATCTCAAATCGACACTATGTATGAATAACCTAACCGGCAACCACTTACTGTAAGGCCAGCAGAGCGAGCCACATCGAATACAAAAATCATCATTTTTCCAACAAACAATTATAAACCATAAAAGCATTTTATCGTTTGTATCGGACGCGGTTGACAGAGGCGAGGTGATTTTAGAAAATTAGTTAAGAAATTATCTTCAAATCGTGAAAAATGTGCGTATTAGTAACAGATAGAACGGCAGTGTCCAATAAAATAATCAGTGGCAATTTTTAATTTTAATTTTTCATATAATCTGATAAACAAAAAACTTTTAAACGGCTTTAAATTATAACGAGGAACCATCTACTTGTTGAAAACAAAATATCATGTAATTAAGCTAATTGAGTTGATTTGTTTTGGGCTGTTTACTACATTATACTCGTTGGGTCTAGCAAAGCATTTTCCTTTATTTTGTGTAATATAATTACTTAAAAAAATATGGCTTTCCTCAAACAACAAAGAATAAATAGTCTATGAAAATTTATAACGGAATAAAAGGAACAGTAGAATGGTAATTTAATTCCAGAGCGGTACCGTAAATAATTAATATCCTCTTTTCAGGATTTTTATTTTCTTTTTATTTATTTATTTATTCGTTATGCTTTTTCATTTCGGTTCGGTAAAATTAAATTGTATGTTTACGTTAACTTTATAAAATTTTATATACTTTAAAAAAATAATTCTAGATATTCGATTTCATCAATAAATTTTATCTTTATCTTAGCTAAATTTCATTCAAGTCATGACGATCCACGAAGCACCAGGATTATCCTCACCAAATGTAATATTTAGTAGAATCAATTCACAACCACTTGAGCTGTTCGATAGTGTACCGCATGTCATAGTTTCTATTTCAAGACACACACACACAGTAATTTAAATATTTTTCACCAGTGGCTAATGGTAGGCTACACTTACTTTTAATGAAAGCTCGAATCTATGGAAATGTAAACAAAATGGCATTAAAGGCATTTGCTGGGGAAAAGAGTGCCACAAATTCGGAATGCAATCATGGCACTCCAACCTTGTTACATTCCAGTTTATATAATTTGTGAAACATCGTTCAACGATAAAATCTTGAGTTCGGAATTCTTCCCTAGTCAATATGTGGTTTATAGATGTGACCGCTCACCTCAAACAAGCATAAAAAAATCCGGTGGCGGAGTACTCATAGCCGTCGATACATCACTACCTAATAAATTGGTAGATTTAACAAATCCATCGATCGAGCGATTCTGTGTTAAAATTGCCATCAATAATAAGTCAGTACGAGTTTGCGTGGCGTACATTCCACCTGCTTCGCCTGCATCATCGAATACCAAGTGCTGCGACACAATTATGAAAATTACCAATGCAGACATAATTTTAATAACTGTCAATCTCTCAAAATTTCAATCTCTCAAATATTAATTGGACTTATGATGAAGAAACCAACGAGATTATGCCTGTAAACGCGAACTCGAATAATGAGTACCTATTCGTTGACACCATATTTGACTCAAATCTGCGAATTTAAAAATGGACGAGCCGAACCTTGAACCTTATGTTTACTAATGAACCAGTTCTACTAAAAACAGAATAATCATCAACACCTTTCGTAATTAATGATATTCACCACCAAGCAATAGAAATAATATGGGAAACCAACGTGAATAACAGGTTCCAAAATTAGCAAAACCGGAAACCATATTACCACTTCAGAAGGTCAATTTGAATAACTGATAATAATATGTTGAGCAAATAAATTGGAATGCCGATTTTAACAGCAATGACACCTTATTAAAGTTAGCCGAAAGTTTCCAGCCGAAAGGTAATGCAGATAGTGTATTTGCTATCCCAGCCGAAAGGTAATGACTATAGTGTATTCACTAGCCCAGCCGAAAAATGATAATGCAGATATTGATTTTGCTATCCAAGCAATGCATCCATTGCCACCCAGTTTGCATTAATTTAGCATCCATTTTATTGAGAAATTTGAGAAGGGGATTCAGGGGTGTAATTTTGCTAAAATTCTCGATTTCAATATAACAAAAATTCATTGAATGGCCTGTCGTTCAAGATTATCGCGCTTTGTCATTGATGCCACTATGGTTATTTGATAGGCCATAATGTTGGTCAACTTCGGCCTAATTGTGGAGAAATTGCTGATCCCCTTCAGAATTTCTCAACAAAATGGATGCTAAATGGATGCAAATTGGATAGCAATGGATGCATTGCTTGGATATGAAAATCAATATCTGCATTATCATTTTTCGGCTGGGATAGCGAAGACACTATCTGCATTATCTTCCACATTAAATGTAGAAAAAATTTACACACATCTATTTAAAAGAATTGATTTACGGGAATGAATCCGTGTCTATGAGCACACCGAACAAATATCCTCCATAGTATGACGATCAACTTACCAATCTGAAAAACAATCTAAGCAAGGCTTATAAAGCAAACCTGAAATTATGTTCCCAGGATAAACGGAAATTTACTGCATATAACCGAAATTTTGAATCTTATTTTGAACTGAGATACAGAAGCTATTTTCGCAATCTAAAATATAAAGTAAAAGGCGATCCCAGACACTTTTGGAATTTTTTAAAAACCAAACGCGAAACTGATGGTTACACAGCCTGGATGGAATTTAATGATCACAAGTCTTGTGATCCACAGATCATAACCAACATGTTTGCTGAGTTCTTCCAATCTGTTTATAAAGCAGATGATAATGATGATTCATATTTACCCCACACATCGAGCCAGAAGACATCCAGCGAGGATTGCTAGGATTCGGAGAAGGGTGTGGTCCTAATGGGATTCCGGTTATATTTTTGAAAAATTCTAAAGATTTGGCAATTCCTCTAAGCAGTTTGTTCAATCAATTATTAAAATTGGCAACTTTTCCACGAAAGTGGAAAATAACTAGAGTGACGCCTATTTTCAAAACTCTTATTACATCTGTATCCGCTATACTTAAATTATTTGAACTAGTAATATGCAACTCATTCAAACTAGTGCTTCGACGGTATTTATCACAATATCAACATGGTTTTATGCCTAAAAGATCAGATCTACAAATCTCATAGAATTTACCAGCTAGAACAGACATGTTGACGTAATATACACCGTCTTTGCAAACGATTTCGACTCCATCAGCCATTGTAAAACTTTGGAACACATTTTCAAGTTCGGATTTTCCAGCCAGTTTGTAGCCTGGTTCAAATTTTATTTGAGTAATCGAATTCAATATATTCAAATAGGAGGTAAACCGTCTAATAGAATACAAGCAACCTCTGGTCTACCACAACGCTCTCACGTTGGCCCATGGATTTTCACAATGGTATATTGAAGCAATAAAGCATTCCAATATCATGATGTTTGCAGATGACCTCAAAATCTACAAAGCTAGTCGACGATGCCACTAAACTACAGGAAGATATTGATAATTGATATTTAATTCTCTGAGTTTCGATATTCGAAAGTGCAAATCTCTATCATCTCACCGAAAAGCCAACCCTGTTACACAAGGCTACAAGATAATTGGTGTACTCCTTCAGGTAGTTGAAAGTATAGACCTAGGGGTTACTTTCGTTGAAAGCATGAGCTTTACTAAGCACATTGAGCTGTTATCATCGCTATAGAGCGATCGCCATGCTCGGTTTTGTTAAACGTTGGACGGGTGACTTTTTTGATGTGTGAACAATTAAGATCATGTATTTACGTTCGATCCCAGCTAGAATATGCTGTAAATGTGTGGTATCCGTTCTACGAAGATCATATCCAAAGTATTGAGAAAACTCAAAAGAAGTTTATACGCTACTTGACTTGGAACACACAGCGACAACCATCACATTTAACCGGGTGGAAGACATACAACATGACAACTCTAGAAAATAAACTCGAATTGCTAAAAAGTACATTTATTGGTAATCTCCCTGGTGTAGAGAATGTATGTAGACAATTTAAACAGTTACTCCGACAATGTAGAGAATGTAGGCAATGTCGAAAATTATTGTTTCTGTTAGAAACCGGCAAAATTCTATGATTTCTTTGTTGTTGGTTCCATTTCGCCTCGATGGAGATTTATTTTTACCTCACATTTGAAGAAATGTAACCCAAGTTTTGGCAATGACCTACTCATACGAAATGATAAGAAAAAATGAATATTTCTTGGATATACCTTAGCTGTGTTACGAGTCGAACAATTTTAAAATACATCGAGATGAGTTTACCAAGCCGTTGAAAGTTTCGTTTCAAACTAATGAAACATTGGATTTTTTTAATTAAAATATTTGGTCGTCCCATTATACTGCAATAGCCAAAATATCGAATGAACTGAGAACCCATTCGTATGACGCTGTATTTGCATGCTAACATTTTGCATAGAAATAAATGCTGAACTTGGATAATGAAAGTAGATACACTATTCGTTTCGAAGATGTGTATAACAGATGACATTGCACGGCGATTTTCATTCATAGCCGCAAATTTAGCATCGTATCGTATTTTATTTGATCTTGTTATAATAGATATTGGAACTCGATTCCGACTTGATTTAAAATTTTTAGTTTTTTAATGTAGCCCTGGATGCAGAAAACTTCTTTGAAGTTGCTAATATTTTCCGGTTTCCTTGACTAGACTCGAAGTGGATTACATAGACGATTGTGTAGTATTGATAATACAAATACAAATAATACAAATACGGATGTTACCGCGAACAGTTTCGCCGCGGACAATACCACGCTGCTATTACCTCTGGCTCATTACCCATAGTCTTTACGCCCGGATATTTACATCCTGTATATTAGCCTACCCTCCTCCTTCCCAAAGCCATTTCACCCTCGACATTACTCTCCTTGCCATTACTCCCCTTGCCATTACTCCCCGGTCATTTTCCGTTTTTCATTCGCCCCGATTATTAGATGACTAAGGGTCTGATGCCATTTCTTCAGTGAACAAAAATTTTGTTTTGATATCAAATCCTACTAAAAACACTATAGTGAAGTTTCCGACAAACTAAAAACGACAAAAAACTTTACAACAGCCCACAAAGTGTAAACCTACCCTTTCAAAAATAAGATGTTTTGTAAATCGAAATAAAATGCTAATAAAAATAAATTCACAATAGCAAGCTAATTTAGCCATAGCAATAAGCCAAAACCTTTCAATTATAGTTTCTAAAAACCAACATATTTATGAGGTGGGCAGCTCTATATTATTTTAATATTAAAATTTTGCTATAGTAAAAAGTGTAGTGGCGATTCGGAGGTCAATGGCACGGCATCGTAGAGATGTCTACGCTTAACGGTATATGGGATCATGTTATTTAGGCAATTCATAATGTTTTCTAGAAGCCAGCATATTTATGCGATGGAGCAGTCATAGACTTTTTCATTTTAAAATGTTTCTATAGTAAGAAGTGTAGTGGCGGTTCGAAGGTCAATGACAAGGCATCGTAGAGATGTCTACGCTTAACGGTATATGGGATCATGTTAGTTAGGCAATTCTTAATGTTTTATAGAAGCCAACATATTTATGCGATGGGGCAGTCATAGATTTTTTTCATTTTTAAAATTGTTCTATAGTATGAAGTGTAGTGGAGGTTCGAAGGTCTATGACGAGGCATCATAGAGATGCCTACATTATCATGGTTATTATGATGGTTATATCTGCATATTATCCGACGGATAACTGGAATCCCACGAAGAGCCAGATAGTATAACTAATAAGGAACATTGGTACAAGCAAACTAGGTTATATGATTCCCATAAACGCATGGGGAAACGGATGTTGGCTAGATATTTGGAGAAACCACTAGAAAAATAAAATGTCAAGAAAGAAAATCTCGAAAAAGAATTGGACTTTGAATATGACCATATATTGCAAAATGGTTACTCGTTTAATTTTCAAGGTCACCAAATTACGGTCACAAACATATGCGGCTTCGATTCTTTAGCACATATAATAAGAATCATAGCGATTGACAATAATCATGTATTCGATCGAATAAAGACAATATAAATGAATTTTTCGACTTTATGTCCTATTTTATAGTAAATGGAGCAATTCATTCTACGGAGCAACTCATTCTACAGAAGAAGATCTCATTTACTATTAAAATGTTTTAATTAAAAGGAAATTACTGCCGACATTGAATTGAATGCAGAGTGCAATACAAGCAAAATAATTGAATTTTTTGTCCAACGTTCAATTGCTATAATGTATGCATGTCCAAACTGTTCTCACCCACAAACAAGAGATCAATTTTATGTACCGATTGACTACAGTAACTTTAGTGAAAGAAGTTTCAGAAACATTAAGATGCAGTCATATTTTCTGGAGCTACATGCACGAATTGCTTTCAATGGTTTGAAAATCCAAGTAACTTAAATTTTGTTACATACAATGGCTTTGCAATTTTTGATGTTCAACCAATCGATTGTACCAAGTACTACAACATAAAAAAATAAATTGATTGATTGATTGATTGAGTTTGAATGTACGACTAAGTTCTTAGGCTTGAGTTCCCGGCTGACGCCGGGTCCACCGTACACTCTTTTTTACACATAACAAAACCGAAGGATTGGATAGGTTAGTTAAGTGGGACAGAATCGGCCCGGTTACAGACACCTAGGTATAGCCGATAGTTAGTAACACAAAGACAACACAATTCTAATCTACTAGATGAAGGATAAAGGCTTAATAGGTTAATGGATAACGATGGTATTGGTCTTCAACAATTGCTTCTTTAAAACGGCAACCTAAGAAAAAATATTATTATTTCACATGCATCTGGAATTTTCCTGAAATTTAATTCTATTAATACTTTTCGGCTTCCTAACCAAAATTGGTTGACTCGACCCGTTACAGACACCTATGTAAAGCCGTTAGTAATAAAATGACAACACAATTCTAAACTACACAATCAGCAATTACAATGAAGCATTAATTCATAAGCATCTGTAAATTTCCTGAAATTTAATTCTAAATTCATATTTTCCGGCTTCCTAAATAATTGAAACATTTATTAATTTAATCATTCTGCAACTCCGCAACTTACAGTAGAATTTCCTGAAACCAAAGTTATTTGAACTAGTATTTAACCGTTGAATTGGGCGAACACGAAATAGCAAAAAAAAAAAAACAGAAAAACAGATTAACTAGATTAACTACCGGATTGCATTCAAATATCCCTCAAAATATCCATCCATTAAAATATCCTAAATAATTTAGAATTCGCAAAAATTTCGTATGTTTAATAAATATTTTTAAAAAACTGATGAATTTTTCCCGACGCCCATCCTTTTTCACAAGGAAACAAATACTTTTATCACTACTTTTGCACTAGTTCTGGAACTTCTTCTACGTTTGCTGGGGATATATCACATACAATTAATCTCAGACATGGCACATGCGACTCGTCTATGACTTGTCACCTCGTATTAGACTTGTCATAAACGATTCATCTCAGACTGGTAACAAACGTAAATTAGTAATTAGTGTGTCGTCAATGGCTTTCCTGCTGGAAGGTAATATTTAAGTAAAGGCAACTAGATAAAATTTGAAAAAATTATTCTAAAATGAATTATAAATAAGTTTATTTTATAATTTTTATAATTAAATATAAATCGTACCAGTATCTTAAAAGAGGGATAATATGTACTCGTATATTAAATATATTTGAATGAGATTTCCTGAGAACCGAATAATTTTAATATAATAGCTCGGCACTGTACATGTAGATTAATATTTAGGGTTGATTTGAAATTGGGAATTAATAATTATAATTCTTGTACTAAAACAGTTAAGATTGGCAACGTTGCATTTTATGACAAACATCCAGTCGTTGGTGTATTGAAGTATACAAACCTTCTCTTTCTTTTGAATAATTATATTAATTATATCAAATATTTCTAGCTTTTCAGTTACATAGATATAACGAAGTTGCCGATAAACAATTCTTTATGTTAAGATTGTTAAAATCCCAAATCCAATGCAAATAATATTTCTTTTTATAAAGCAAAAATATTGCTAATAAGCTGTGAGAAAATACTAGTAACCCACTGAGTGTCACAAAAAGGCAATTTTGCGGTAAATAATAGGATTCGTTACCAACTCCAACATAGTTGCAATTAATCTTGCACAAATGATGGATTATGAAGGAAATACAATATAGAAAACAGCTAATCATAAATTACCTACACTATATTCTCAATGCACAGAAGAAATACGGAAACGGAAAAATCTATCGCTAATCAAACCAAAATAAAAATATAACAATTTATTACACAAACGCTGAATAATAGGATGAAGGAACGTCACCAAAATAGCTCTCTCCGAAAATCTCCGAAATCAAAGCGTGGAAGAAACCACCTCTACAAACAATCGTAGTAAAATGTACTACGATTCTTAATGGATTCAAAACGATTCAAAATACTAAATTTTTTACGAAAAAATACTAAAGTCAAAATTCAAATAGCCAATCGTCTTCAATCATTCAATGATTTGATTTTTATTATTGTTGTTTTCAATTTCGACAATTAGATATTACGAAATATTAAACTACAAAATACTAACATTAGAAAATGTAAAAACGAAAAATATCCAATGTATGGAATTATTTTAAACGTGAAAAGGAAACAAAATTAGCTAAATGTTCCAAGTGCAACAAGATCACTTTAAAATAATTCATCCTGTCTAAATACGGATGATACTACAGGTGCAAGTATGACTGGTTCTAATTCGGGAATTGAAAATTCTATTGTACCTTATTTTAAACGGCAATGTGTTTATGAGAACGAAAGTAATCGAAAAAAAGTAATTGATAGGGCATTACTTGGTATGGTAACCTTAGATTTTTAGCCGTTTTCTTTAGTGCAAGTCGAAGGATTTCGAAAGTTTGTCCTTACATTGGATTCAAAACATGAACTTCCGAGTAAAACAAAATTGCGCGATAAACTCTAAGGATTACTACGCAGAATGCAAATTTAAATTTTGGACAACACTCGAGAAAAAAGAGGTACTTGCTCTAAATTTAACTTGTGGTGTATGGTCGTCTCGGGCTAATGAGAGCTGTTTAACAGTCACTTGTCATTATAAAATTAGATGTGCCGTGTAATCATCAAATACGTTGAACACAAACCAGACAACTGATTTCATTGATGAAAAATCACTGATAATGCTTCAACGATGATTAAAGTCATTTCAAGACTAATCTTGATAATCATTTATTAATCTCTCGATTTTATGTTTCTTAATACCTTGATGCAGATTTTTTTTTGCTGTTTAGAGCGAAAATATTGAAAAAATTGATTTGTGCATTTCAAAAAACCGATAAATTTTGAAACCTAACCATAGACAAACTAAACATTTTATTTGGATAGTCATGTATTAATCGCTCAATTATACATCTAAGTTCATACTAAAGAAATAATTAGGTCAATAGATAAGGCAAAAACTGATTTTTTACTAAACATCGTTTTTGACAATTTGAGTACCATACAGCCTTAACAAACACTTTTTAAACAATTGTATTTAAATTATTTAAGGCGATAAACTGACAAATTCATTGACAAATTTCATAAATAAACAACAACAAAAATATATAAGCACAATTATTGCTCACATTTCTGCTTATTTTTCTTGTTATATTGGTACGACCAAGATTATTTGCTCAAAAGATGGAAATAATTCAACTAAACCTGTAAAGAATTGGGCGCGACTTAGTTGAATATAAAGATTTGATTGGCTAAAGAGTTGGATTAAAAATAATCCCGCTTCGTAAAGACACCATCAAGGCTAATAAACTATCGACAACTAGAAACTAAAGTATAAATTTATGTGTATACCGAGAAACAATACAGCTAAAACCGTTTCAAAAGATCCATGTTACGTTGATCAAAGTAAAATTTTTATGCTGAAAACAGATGTGCATAATTTATGCGTGCATTGCTGCGTGCGAATCTGCGGGTAATTCCTCCATTTTTTTAAATCTTTTGTGTTTCTTTCGGAAAATACACAAACCAATAAACACTAAACCGTGAAGTTAGAACTGATTTTGATTTTTCTGGCTTTTTTTGTGGTCAACATTGCTGATGCGCATCAATTTTAGAAATAAAGACAACTTGCGTAATTATGCATCTCATGCAGAATACATGTAATTCATTTCATATATAAAGTATATTCTAATTTGGATGCATGCATAATTATGTACATCTGTTTTCAGCATACGCAATATAAAATATTTTCCAATCCACGAACAACGCAGAAAACTATTTTCGTAATTTTTAAAGATAAAATAGAAACCTTAGGACGGCTTTGAATATACTTTCATGCTATATGTTTGTTAATTCGGGTGCGAAAGAAGGGGAAGGAATTTTTGGCGGCGTCTTCAGATACAGCACGTCATTAACTGCGACTTAGTTGATTGATTGATTGATTTTGAACTACAACATAAAAAAATAAATGATATTAAATCGGAATTTCAATTCGGGTCAAAACAGTTTTCATTGCAAGAAATTGTACACTTTCAACGACCAGCAAAATCGTCTTATCCGGGGCATTACATTTCGTATATAAAAAGAAGTAATCAAACTTGGGGAAATATACGATAATCTTCTAAGCATTCAATTAAACACCAGCGTAAATATAATATAATTAACATCTCTACGATGCCTTGTCATTGACCTTCGAACCGCCACTACACTTCTTACTATAGAAACATTTTAAAAATGAAAAAGTCTATGACTGCTCCATCGCATAAATATGTTGGCGTCTATAAAACATTAAGATTGTCTAACTAACATGATTTCATATACCGTTAAGAATAGACATCTTTACGATGCCTTGTCATTGACCTCCGAACCGCCACTACACTTTTTACTATAGAAAAATTTGAAAAATTAAAAAAATCTATGACTGCCCCATCGCATAAATATGCTGGCTTCTAGAAAACATAATGAATTGCCTAATTTACATAATCCCACATACCGGTAAGCGTAGACATCTCTACGATGCCTTGTCATTGACCTCCGAACCGCCACTACACTTTTTACAATAGAAAAATTTGAAAAATTAAAAAAATCTATGACTGCCCCATCGCATAAATATGCTGGCTTCTAGAAAACATAATGAATTGCCTAATTAACATAATCCCACATACCGTTAAGCGTATACATCTCTACGATGCCTAGTCATTAACTTTTGATCCTTACTAGACATGATTAGTGTAGGTAACATTTATTCAGAATATTTGTGTATATACACTTTTAAGCTTTTGTAAGGTTTTTTGTCAATTTGTCAGAAACTTCACGCTACCCTAGAAACATGATGGTTGACAAAAAAACCGAAACTATTTTCAAAACATGAAAACGTTTGCAAAAATTAGCTGATTATGGAACAATATACCATTTCGTCAGGAGTTTTTGAGTTTTTTTATTATAACGGATTCAAATTCATCTTGAAAAGCTCAATCTAGAATTATAACATACTGTATGTCACAAAATATTGTAACGCCTCGGTTCGATCTCCCATTTTCTAAAAATCAGTGTAAATTTCAGGAAATGTATTGCACATGCATTGTATTGTATCTCCTCTATCTAGAACAGTAAGCCTTATCATGATATTTTAACTAGGAGCTGAGATTATGGTTTTTCTCGTCAATCGATGCTCCAAAATCGAAAAGTACTCTTCAACAATATATCTTCCCATACAAATGACCATTATCGAAAAATGCTCCAATCGTAATGGAAATTCACATGGCTATTCTCTATGCCATGCTGAGCAATTTCGTAGAAATTTTAAATTACGTCATTTTAAATTACCCAAATCTAGACCATCAGTTAGGGCATTTTTGTTATTATGAAAATTTTCTGAGAATACCATGTAGATTTTCATGGCGATTAGAACATTTTAAGAGAGTTCTTTGTATGGGAAAATATTTTGTTCAAGAGTACTTTTCGATTTTGGAGTATCGCTTGGAGATAAACCATATGGGAAAGTGATTTGGGTATTAACCGAGTAGGTAATGGTGGGTAGGTAATGTTCGGGGAAATATCCGGAGGGTAAAGGCTGGGGATAATGGGCCGAGGGTACCCCCGATTGGCTTTGAGGTAAAGGCGGGGGTATTGTCCTTGGAGTTAATATCCGGGGAATAAAGTCCTATACCTAAGGAAGGTACAGGTGCACGCGAGAAATAATTATCGAGCTAAATCCAACAAATATGCATAAACTAACATTTACACGTCGGTTAATCAAAGTATCGGTCAAGACGGTAGACAGGGCTTGACAATTGATTTAGGTTGTTTACTACTGCATTGGCCATTAAACGTAAATTTGAACATAGCTAAATTCCGTAAATTCACGGATAAACTTGGGCAATACACATATGATTTAAGCAACTACTTCATATAATTTTAAGCAAATCAACGGTGATCATTTGAGCTTGTTGAAGGTGCATTTCAATCGCTTGATATCGATAGTAAATGATTCCTGAAAGTGGTGTTACATGTAATAGAATGCGTAATAGGCACCATAATAATTGATAAATTAGGTGAATAAGAAAATTTTCGGCAGATCTAAGTCGAACAGCCTATTAAATAAATTTTACTGCAAACATTTGAAACGAACGTTTTAACTTGACCTACTGCAAATAAAACTGGTAGTTTTTGATCTGCCAGTATTTCTGTATTTTTGCAGGTGGCGTTGGCAATTTCATAATAAACTTTTAAAAAGTTTAGTTTAGTTCTATTATTTTTTCGAAAACCCAAATGGAACAATTATAAAATTGTAAACAATTAAATTTCTCTGGTAATAGCAAAAAAATGCCCATTTGCGCAGTCATGCAATATAATATGTGGCGCTCGAGTACCAATCTGCCATATTTGTTTTGTAAAAATTTAATTATAACTTTCACAGTATTGGAAATTCGCAATTGAACTGTAAAACTGTCAGTTCCAGTTAACAACCTCGTACTGAAAAACAATAAGAAAACAACAAAATAAGTAATAATCTACATTGTCTACGAATACTCTACTCTAATTTTCGACATTGTCTACGCCAAAAGTAATTGTCTATACTATTTCCGATACCAACATGGAATTGTCGACATCCAAATTACGCTTAGACGCACAACACTGATTAAAATAAAGTTTCAGGGAAGATGATGTGTAAGAGTTTCAATACTCGTAGAATTAACTATCTATTTACCGACCAAATGGCACAGTGGTTAAATCTTCGGCGTTTGGATCGGGAGGTACCGGATTTGAATCCCGATGAGGGCAGGATGCAAAAGGGAATTTTCATCAACAGATGGCGTGCATGGAGCTATGACATGGAGCTATGCAATGCGCAGATGGTAACTTAAATCGGACCTATAGCCGTGCGTCTTCGATTTGGCATAACTGCGTAAGGTAAAACGGTAAAAACAAAACCGCGAAGGAGTTGGGAGTGCTTCGGCCCCATAACAGATTGCATGGATTAAAAAAAACTATTTGATAGATGGTTGTTGTTGATCTGCATGGTTGTGTTTTAATTTGTTAATTTATATAAATTGTTAAGCTCAATATATATATTTTGAGACATTCTTGTGTTTTAATTTGTTAATTTTATATTAATTTATTTTGAACATTCTTGTGGTGATAAACTGTTAAGTCAATCTATATTTATTTTGAGTGTATCTGTCATTGGACTATTTATTGTGATAAACTGTGTATTCTAAAATAACTATGTGGTGTTAAACGTTTTTGTGATTACAAATGGAAAAACGATGCCATGATTGCGGTTCTACTGCTAAAGATTATTATTTTTGTTGTGTTGCGTGTGATAAATCAATCGATGTTAAATGTCTTGGCATTAAAAGCAGGACAACATTTGAGTTGATTGCCCAACTAAAAAATCTGCGCTACATTTGTGATGATTGTGATGACCTATTGAAGTCTCAAATTGGACTATTGTCAAATGTATCTAAGTCTGTCGATCTGATTCAAAACACCATGATTAATCTACAGGAAGATTTCAAGGTTATATCTTCGAATTTACATAAAATTAATAATCGTCATTTTATTGATCAATCAGTGGTACCGGTAACAAATACAATAACTCCGGTGATGACGAATGACGATCGAAGTTATAACTTAATCGATAACAGTACCAATAAAACTCATAAAACTCATCATAATATTAGTAAATTTTCAAATACAAACAATAATAACATTAATTGTGAAGATAATTATGATAATAATAAGAATAAAATTAATGACAACGTTAATGCCGTTATTTCTGATCAAAACGAACAAGTACCTACACACAAAAATAAACATAAACGTAAATGCAACAAAAAGAATGCTGATAATACACGTACACACCAAAGCAATAATGACGAAGGCGCTACTTTGCAAAACAAACCCATAACGTTTACAAATAAGGCTTTCCAAAATAATGGAAAGATGCAAGTTGGGAAACATGTTATAATTGGTACAGCTACCGAGGGCATTGGTTCTATTGGAGCCATTACACCGCGAAAATGGATCTTCGTGTCCCGTTTACAGCCAACCGTTACTGACATTGAATTTAAAAATTTCGTAAAAAATAATCTTCGTATTGTGGATGCAAATTGCACACGTTTTGAAAAGAACGCTGGATATGTTTCATATAAGGTTGGTGTTCCTGTTGAGTGCTTTGAAGCTATAATGAAGGCCGAGGCATGGCCCGAACATCTCCTCATTAAGGAATATAACTTCAATCAGAAGACAAATTTTCGCGGAGTTCGCCAGCAGCCTCGAATGCGTATATAACCTTATCTGATAGTAATGTCGGTGTTGATATTAACTCAAATTTCATCTATTTCCAAAACGTTCGTGGCATTGCTTCAAAATCTTCTGAGGTTTATCGTTTTGTTTGTGCATCTAGGTATCCGGTGTATATACTGGTCGAAACTAATTTGAATGCTGATATTTACAATGCGGAGTACTTTCCTGCGGAATACATTGTCTATAGACGGGATCGATCTGAATTAAATAGTTCTAAATCAAAAGGTGGTGGGATACTCATAGCTGTCCACTCTACTATCGTAAGTGATACAGTTGATTGCGACCCAACTATAGAACTATTATGTGTAAAGCTGAACATCTGTAAGAAATCAATAAATGTCATTGGTTTATATATTCCACCGAATTCGGAAACTGAGGTGTATACTAAATATACACAGTGTTTATTTAAAATTTCATCTTCAACCAACATAGACGACAACGTGCTAATTCTGGGAGACTTTAATTTACCTAATGTCAAATGGGTATATTATGTGGATGTAAATTATATCATACCTTGTAACGTGACATCGACTGTTCAAACTTCATGTATTGACTCCATCTTATCTTATGGTTTTATCCAGATTAATGATGTTCCTAACTACATTGGTAGGTTTTTGGATTTATTCTTTACGAATTCGATTAATTTATATACGGTAATCGAAGCACCCGTTCCATATATTGTTAATGATATTAACCATAAGTCGATGGAGGTCAATCTGAACCAATCAGAACTTTTATTGTCTAACTCAATTAAGAATAATTTTATATCTACATTTTATGATTTTAAACGTGCAGATTTTGATAGCCTGATTTCATTTTTCTCATCAATTGACTGGAATGCGCGCTTCTCATTTAATGACTTAGATCATGATGTGCAACTATTTTATAATATTTTGTTTAGTGGTATCGACAGATTCGTTCCAATTTCTGTTTTTAAGAATAATTGAAATAATCCTCCGTGGTTTAATAAATGCTTGATTAATTTAGGTAATCGCAAGAAGAAATTATATCGGAAATGGAAAAGATCCAACAATGCTTCTGTTAAATTGGCCTTTTCTTCTGTATCTAATGAATTTGATTCCATGCATAAAATAGCTTATAGAAACTATATCAACAAGGTTCAAAATGATTTGATAATAAATCCGAAATCGTTTTGGAATTTCGTTCAGTCTAGAAGGAAAATATGCGGTTTTCCGTCGACAATGTCTTACAATAATGTTTCGGGCAATAACTCTATAGACGTAGCCAACTTATTTGGTTCTTTCTTCCAAAATACTTATAGACTAGATAATGTTAATAAGGGAACACTTGCGGATACAACACATAATAGTACAAACACCACCTTGTATATACCTCGTATCACCCCGGAGGATATTATCAAATCACTCACTCAGTTTAAAGATGACTGTGGCCCAGATGGTGTTCCTTCAAGTTTCCTAAAAAAACTTGGTCATGAGCTAGCATTTCCTCTATCAATATTATTCAATGGATCACTTTCGTCGGGAATTTTTCCAGTTGTTTGGAAATCCTCACATATTGTTCCAATCTTCAAATCCGGTAATAGGAATGATGTCTCTAATTATAGGGGCATTTCTATACTATCAGCGATCCCTAAATTGTTCGAATCAATTGTTTGTGACCACATGTATTTCGGTCTGAAGTCATTTATAGTTGACGAACAACATGGGTTTGTCCGTGGAAGATCTACCGTGTCGAATTTAATGGAATTTTCAAAACGTGCCTTGGAGGTGATTGAGGCTAAGGCGCAACTTGACGTCATTTATACTGACTTTAGTAAGGCGTTTGACTCAATCAACCATGTTATTGTATTGGAAAAATTAAAATCTTTTGGCATTTCTAATAATTTGTTAAAATGGATTGAATCATACCTTACTGAACGCATACAGTTTGTAAAAATAAATGACAGATTTTCTAATCCGATAAAAGTGCATTCGGGAGTTCCACAGGGTTCCCATCTTGGACCCCTTATCTTCATTTTATTCTTGAACGATATCACCAAATGTGTCAAATTCGCTCGTTGTCTAATTTATGCTGATGATCTAAAAATATTTTCCCCTATAAATAATACTCATTTAATCTGCAGAAGGACATTGATGCAATTAGCCATTGGTGTGAAAATAATTTATTATTTTTGAATACCAAGAAATGTAAAATTATGTCATTTACCCGCTCATCGTCATATGTAATACATGATTACTGTATTAATAATGATAACTTATCAAGAATAACTGAAGTAAGAGATCTTGGGGTTATGTTTACACAAACCTTATCAGTGAATCGGCATATTGATTTGATAATTGCAAAGGCTTGTTCTATGTTAGGATTTCTTAAACGAATTATGAAAGAGTTTAATAACCCGAAAGCTTTGATCTCGCTATATCAATCTCTTGTCCTTTCACAACTTGAATATGCGTCATGTGTTCGGTGTCCAAGTTACAGTAATCATGTCAAGAGAATTGAGGCGGTTCAGAAATCATTCTTAATTTTCTATGCCTGGAAAACTATTGGGTTTGATAATCGTAGAATGTGCTGGGAGAATGTTTTAGGCCTCCCTCCATATACCGAGCGATGTAAATCTCTAAAACTCGAGCCACTTGATATTCGACGGCAGCATGCTGGGGCTATTTTCATTTCCAATTTACTAAATGGCGAAATTGTAAGCCCGTATTTATTATTTAACCTTAACTTGTATGCCCCTGTGAGGAATCTACGTACTCGAACCCTTCTGAAATTAGATTTTCATAAAACTAATTATGGATGTGACGAACCTTTGAATTTAATGTCGAAGTTTTATAATCAATTAAGTATGTTTTGTGATTTTAATATGACGAAATCTGGAATCAGACTATCTTTAAAGGAAAACTATTTTAAATAATTTATTATAATAACCAGAATTATGTATTTCATTTGATATATTTTTTATTGCTAAAATTGTACTGTAATTTATATTACGAATTAATTCACTAAAAAAAAATAAAAAAATAAAATAAAATTTGATTTTTGTTTAACTGCAGATAATTTTAAAAGTAGATTAAGGCAATTTTATACCGCTCAGTGTTTTTTTCTTGTTTTCAAAACCAACGTGGGTGTATTGTATGTTGTATTTTTTCAAGACAAATTTGTAGATTTATTTCAATAAAAATAAACCAAAATAAAATAATTTAGTGTAACAAGGATATAACGTATAATTGAATTGTGGAACGATCAAACGATATAGAAATTGTTCACACGCGTTAATGTCCCCCTAAACCGTTTACTACGTATAGTGATTTTCCCATTTAATCCTCATTTAACTGCATAACGATTGTTTTAAATATTTAATTTTTAAACTTTACATTTATGATAATCACAACTGATAATATTATATTCTGTCCTATTTTACAATAAAATTGAAATAATAGAACTAATTTAACTACTTTGCGTGACAATCCATCGTTTAGAAGTTATTGTAAGGGAAAATAATGGGCCAGTGTAACAAATATGTTATGGTTTATTCAGAATTTGTCCGTATATGTGGCAAAAGTGTTCAAAAATTTCCCATCTACCAATTTCCCTCACAAACCATCAATATTCAAGTACAACTTTATTAATTATACAGAATAATTTAAATAAATAAAACTGCATGAAAATGTCTTCTTGGTGTTCTTTCTCTTGTTTTATAGTTTGCATAAATTTAATTAATTAGCCAACAAAGGAAAATTATTTACACTCATTGCATGCGAACTGGAATTGGCAACATTTAGGGGCGGAATATGATTGATGTAAATTTCAATTTACGGACATAATTCAAGTACAGAAAAGTTTTTACTATACAGGGTGTGCCAGCTTTTGCAAACGGTGCAGGATAGGAGAAAATTTCTTAAATTGAAAATTGTTCAAGGTCGATGAGGACGTTTAGGAGTGATCGTGAAGGACATTGAAAATAAATAATTAAAATTTTTCGTTCATACACAATTTTTCGTAAAATATATGGTATTTTCTGGGTTCTCTTCTCATTATCCGTGAGGTAGGGTTCAATGCGTTTTTTGTAGTTGTTTTAAAAATAAATCGGGCCTAACCCTCGGATAGGTTAAAATACGTAATTTGTGAATTTATTTAAATTTGCATGCTCCCTTTGTGTTCGTCCTAATTTTCAATTGATTCACTGGCATCTGATTCAGGATTTGGATATACGTCGTCGGTTGCTTTTCGTGGTTCAGTGCGGAAAGGTAGCAGTGATTCCCATTCATCATTTCAGGTAAGGCAGAGTTATCTACATTTTTTCGTGCTAGCATGGGGGGCCTTGACGATGAATGGGTCCCCAATAATTAATTATACTAACTTTGACCGTCTTAGTTTTAGTCTCGCTCTCGCCTTCTAATATGCCTTTAATTTTCCGAGTAAGTGGTTAATTGGTAATGAATTTAAGAATTTGATTTAGTAAAAAAAATCGTACTGTCTTAGGCGTTGGTGATTGGCAAGAGTAAGCTCAGCAGTTTTTAGGTAACTAGTAAGATTAGTACATTAATAGATCTGTTCTAAATAGTAGTGATGCTTTTTTATAAAGGCTTACATTCGATTAGTGGTCTCAATAGCCTAATAACGACGGTTGTGAATGGTGTTTAGTCAATTTAACATGGAAATCAAGTAGATACCTAAATATCTCATCATGTTGACACGAGTGAACGTTACCCATGCCAGCGCTTTGGTATAGGAGGTAGTTAGAGTAAGGGATCCGAATCTTGTATGATTGTGGCAAATATTTGTGGATTTATCTCTAAACCATCTCTAATTGGTTCCAATATTGTTGACCTCGCGTCGCGAGTGTATTAGCATTAGTTCTAGTTTCGAAAACTGGTCAACTACTGTTAGTAAAACTTCATTTAGAATAAAGTTAAATATTCTGGAGGAGACTGGACGTCTTTCCTTTGTTTATTTTTATTCTTTCTGTACATTCGTTAACCATTTAATTGATGTTTACTCCCAAAAGCAGCCCTTTTAGATTATACATTTAAGGCTAAACATAAATTGTGGTATTTATTGTTGCAGGCAGATAGATATGGCGTTCAGGTCTACTCTGAATTCGATTACTAGTCTTGTGTAGATCTGTTGGCCAAAAATTAAGCTTGCTATGAGCGACGAGAATCAAGTAAGTTCGTTCTTATCGAACGAGTAATAATTAAGACTAAATTTTATATCGTACTTTACACAAAGCTATTCTCCAGTAATCATTTATATCCTTATGTTATCGATCCTTATATTCTCACAGAACGATTGGAAATTTTCTAGTATATTATACGGAGCATAATTATACAACTCGATAGGAATTCCATCGATTCCAGGTGCAGGTCCTGAACTTATAAATTTGATCGTTGGTCTGATCTGGTCTTTGGTGGGTAGAAATCCTATAGTGGGAAAATAATCAGTCTTCATCTTTCATGAGGTCGAGCCACTCTCCTTCGATTTTTTGTAATTCGCGGGGCCAGGAGGAAATGGAAATATATTGGCTGTTTTTTGAATGGCTATCTCCTTTATGCTGTCGGATGGTTTATATTTTTTTTGGTTGGAGAAAAATTCTAATTGTAGCTAAATATTGTTTGGCGGTTTTTAAGTGTACTAGAGAATTTGGGGCTTGTGGATGGGTTTTATGATAGGATCGGACGCCCATGAATTTGCAAAAGGCGCCTTTTCCTTTTGGTGTTTTTTGAGAAGGATTATTTGCGAAGAGATTTAGCAATCATTAATTCACTCCTAGGTATTGATTTTTCTATTCTCAGTGACTTGTTCATGGATTGATGAAGCAATTAGTTCTTATTTTTTCAGGTAAAATGGGAAGAAGTGCTCATTAATTCACAATGTACGTAAATTTGTCAAAATTCCGAACTTCCTTTATGGCTTTTCCCTCTTTCCGGAATCCTCAATGATATTTTTCCAAATATTTCGGTTCACAAGCATGGGAAGTCAGACACGATGCCCTATTGATTTTATGTTCCATTCAACATCATTCATCTACCGTGTAGGAAGTCTACCATGAATTTCATACCTCATGATTCATTTGCAATATGTAAGACAAGAAAATTTTGAATTTTGCCCCGTTGTTATCTCCCTTGTGATATTTAAACTCTTTTATTTCTTATTTTCCATGTCTCCCTAAATTTTCCGCTTATATGCAACCTTGCGGCAACTTTCTATTTTGTTTTCGTTTCGTTCATGTGAAGTCCAATTTCATCAGCAGCTGTTGATTATCATGGCAGAATGACACCTTTCAATGAAACTACGTTGCGGCCTACAATGCATTTGTTAATGGCTTACATTAAGAAGATAAAAATCGAAGATGAAGATCAGTTAGGAAGATAAAGATCAAGATAAAAATCAGTTGAAGATAAAGTTCAGTTAAGAAGTAATTGAGCGATAGGATCGCTTGTCGTAATTCTGTTGTTATTTCAAAGGGCTCCAAACCATAAATTTGAAGGACGTTTTTGACGAATTCTGCAGCTATCTTCTCTCTCTTGCGTTATCTATTTCTTCATTCATTGTTCGGCGCTCGCTGATTGCATCTTTTACGTTTTTTCGTCGGCAAAGCCGTCTGCAGTATAGCGACTTTCCTCTCATTCAGCTTTTCATTTTCTCTTCTGTCTTTTTCAATGTCTTTTTTCTGCATCAAACAGTTTCTCTTGCATGTTTCTCATAATCTGTATGGAACTCAGTGTTACTGCAGGCACATGTGATGCTTCATTTTAACTAGTAAGAGGGCTTTCCACAACTTCTTCAGCTCCTCGTTTTCTTTCTTTAACTAAACGATTTCATTGCTACGTTGTGGTCGGTTCGTTTTTTAGTATGCCTTTAGGGTATTTTCGAAATAGGTTCGTTGGAAGCGATGTTTTATGTTAGTCGATGGTTAGCTCTGTGTATTGTGTTGATATATTGGTTTTGATTAACCGTGTTCTCGTCGAATTATTTCTATGTACCTTTATAAATGCGTTTCTATGCGAAGTATGCGGTGGTCCAACTCCCATTGGTGTTTTAAATAAGTTGTAGGGACGATTGTGCATCCAAAATTATTTTATCATCAGGTTAAGGGATTTTGTTCAGAACATTTTCAAGATGGTCGTAAAAAAATAGTTGGTTTATTCAGGCGTGTCCTCAGTACGTCGTATGAGCGACATGTTAAAATGACGCCCGTGAATCTCGAGTAAGCAGAAAATCAACTCCAAATTCGTGTTTCCTAATATTTTTGTTTGACTAGGCGTGCATCCTGGCAATTATAATGAACGGTGCGAGATTTTTGTTGAGATTTTACGAGGTTTTGTTGAGATTTCATAATTTGTTTTTCTCAGGTTGGGTTGTTAGCCCAGCGCAAATTCCTAAATGAGCATTGAACATTAGTTCAAACTTCTTTACAGAGTAATTACTAGCCATTAATCATGTAACGATGTTTAGACCTCAAATTACTAGTTTAATGGATTAGCGTGCCAAATAACTTCGTCGGGTCTCTGAAATAATTTCCATTTTCTAAAAGTAGGAATTGATTTGATTTAAAGCGCTAGAGTTAACGCTTTAAATAGCATAGGCCAAGCTATCACAGAAAACTTAGAGGTGTATATGTACTAAAATATTTCAATTTAGTTCTCATCTGTGCTAGCTAGAACATTTCATAAGAAGATCTGATGCTGTACAACATTCTTGAACATAAATAGAAACATCAAATCATCATAAAATGATAAGTAGTAATAAGCTCGGGACAGCCGAAACGACATTTCGAATAAGTGTAAGATGACTAGCTACCATAATAATCATCATATCAAAAATCCCATAAATCGGTTTAAAGTTTGTAGAATATATGTTGCTTGTATAGGTTGCTTGCAAAATTGTGCATGTCAAAAATGGCTAATTTGGTTCTCCTTCATATTTGGCCAGAATCAGTCAATTTAATTGCAATAAAAATTTTTTTTTGATTTAGTTTTCCAATGTCAAAAAATCTCTCAGTGTTTGAGTAAACTTTTTGAGCTAAATGCATAACCTGTTGAGACTCAAATTCATCATTGCACATACTGCTCATCGGACAAGACCAACCGTTGGGAACGTTATGGTAGAATTAGGTTTTTTTTTTGTTAAACCATGCAATTCTTTTTGGGGCCGAAGCCTGCTCTTTCGCGGTTCATTTTTCCCGTCTTACTTTACACAATTTCTGCCAACTCGAAGACGCACGGCTATAGGACCGATTTTAACTTACCATCTGCGCATTACATAGCTCCAAGCCAGCCTATAGTACTGGACATGGAAGATGGGTCGGCCCATGAGCTTTGCATACCAATAGGGGTCGTAGTTGTGTTCCTTTTAATCACAAATCGTAATCTCTTGATCAAAATTTCGGTTTACAACCTGCCCCTATCGGAATTCGAACCCGGCCCCTCCCGATCCAAATGCCAAAGCTTTAACCACTGTGCCATTCATTAGGGTTGTAAAAAAATTCTATCACTGATTCTGGCCTATGGGCTGTATGTAGCATCAAGATGATATGTAATGTTACTGGACAATTTGGAGATTTTGTAACATTGAGAAACCACATCAAACATAATGGCATGCAGAATTAATTTTTTTTAAATAAGAAAACCTTGGAACTTTAAAATGGGTTTTGCAGTGTGATTTTGTACTTATTTGTGTAGGTAAGCGAATTCATGTTTTCATTCTTTGAATAGATTATAAAAAAGTATGCAAATGAAAATATGTACCCCATTAAGTGTCCTTAAAAATCTAGGTTATACTTAATCGCATTAACAGTCTAATTATTATTATTTCTATAATAACAACAATCGCGATAGCGGCATCCGCGGTAAAATACACACGATATGATCGTCGTGATATTTTTTACTATCGTGATAGTACTCTCATCCATACACACCCAAACGATTAGTTATACAAACACATTCACAAAAAGCTCCACGAAAATAAAATCCCAACCACAATCACAAGTCACTATACTATACAGATTACAGAATAACGGGATAGATACAGAAATATAAAAATTAATTTTTTCGTTTAGTCGAAATTAAATTTCAAGAGAAGTGCGTTACTTTTAAATCGCTAAAAAAAATTTAAATTAAGATTTTTAATTAATTGCGCGGTGAACAATCGGGTCGTGTTAAAGTAGTTTAGTGTGTGTTTGTGCATAATGAATGGTTTTACCTGAGATATATTCAATGGGGTTCTGGCGTGCCTTGCAAGAAAAAACTTAAACCCGTTAAATTTTTTACTCTGGTTGGAAAGCTTTTAATTTAGTGTTTTGTGCATATTTTGTGAATTTTATAAGGTAAACGTTTTTTTATGTAATTTTGTTGTTGCGATTATTCATTTTTCATGTTTAATCAGTTTCTCCCAAAATAAAACGGTGTGCCAGTGTTTTCACCCAATTAGAGTGAATCAATGTATCGTATATTGGTTTTTGGCTTCGATACTATTGCGGTATTTTATTACTGCGTTGTTTCGTAGTTTAATATTTGTATCAAAGGAATACAGTTATTCTGTTGAAGCGAGAAAAGTGATAAGTTATAACATCCCAGCACTCGACACGGTTTTCGTTCGCGACACTGGGGCACTTTGTCTATTTTCCCCATATTATGTAGTTTTTGAAAGTTTTCTGTAAACACGTGCGCATTTTGAAAATTTATTTGGTGTTCAGAAAGAGATGCATTATGTCTGATAATTGGTGTCACATCGATTTGATTAAGCTGCAATAATTTTCGAAATTAATTAAATGGCCATCCTGTTCACGTCTGCGTGATAACGATGATTTATGATGTTGTACAAATATAGTTTCGCAGCTCAAACTTTTAATTATACTCTCTTAGGAAATCGAGAATATAGACTTAAAAAAAATAGTCTTTGCCATCAATGTACTTATTTAGCCCGGTTACATGAACAAAATGACAATGTCCATGTTTCAAGTATTAAACTATCGGAATTAGATTTGCTTTGCTGTATAAGGCAACACAAATTTGCAAGCGAAAATTAAGTGATTGCGCTACTTGCCACAAAACATTACCCGGAGCAATCGAAGGGATTAAATTTCTATGTTAGTCGGCTTAGTCCAAATTTATCCAAATTATACGAATCCTAGGTTGGGAATCGCACTAGTCGCACTTGCAAGTTACATTCAATTTACAAATAATGTATACAAGTAAGATACCAAATTAAGTCTATATTTATGAAATCTCAAGTGATTAAATTTCTAACTTTTATTTACCAAAAAAAATGACTAAAAATATTTAATAAGATAATAATTGCCAACACTTTAGAAACCACTAAAAAACGCTCGGCAGGACTCGCCTCACAGAATTTCCATTCTCGGACCGCGTTATAATTATGATAAAATGAACGGGCTAAGTAAGGTGAGGGCAACCATAATTTTCACAAACATATTTTTTTATTTTTTGTAAGCACTTTTTGTAATTTTTCCAGAGCAATATTTTATTTTTTATTATCATAATGATCTTAAAATTAACTTTGCATAAAATGAATAAAAACAAAGAAACGATACAATGTGGCCGATTTTCTGGATCCGCATTTATAATTATGATAAATGGAACGGGCTAATGTGGGGCACTCTGACGATCCACATAGATATATGGAGTATTTTCTCTAAATTGGGCTGCTTTTATTGTACTGTGAAGGGGGCTATATGCCAAAATATACAGAAACGGTTACCTCCACAGAATTTCCATTTTCAATTTTGTACGTTATAATTATGATATTAAACCATCTAGCAGACTTTGTTAAATGCCTTCGCTATGTCCTGAAATATGGGTGAACAAATCTTCTTTTTCTGTACGGATTTTTTTTATTAGATCTGTAATGAGTGTTTCTCTCTAAACCCAAATTGATGGGAAGGAACAGCCCCAGCTTTTAAAATTTCAGGTTTAATTCGTTTTAATGATATTCGCTCAAACAGTTTTGACATAATTGGAAGAAGTGGTATTGGCCGATACGAGGTTATTTCACTTGGCGGCTCACCTTGTTTAGGTTTAATTATTACTTGCGAAAATTTCCATGACATTATGTCCCTCTATCATCTGTAGGAAGTATAACAGAATGTATGATCGTCGTGATATTTTTTACTATCGTGATAGTACTCTCGTCCATACACACCCAAACGATTAGTTATACAAACACATTCACAAAAAGCTCTACGAAAATAAAATCCCAGCCACAATCACAAGTCACTATATATACTATACAGATTACAGAGTAACGGGATAGATACAGAAATATAAAAATTAATTTTTACGTTTAGTCGAAATTAAATTTCAAGAGAAGTGCGTTATTTTTAAATCGCTAAAAAAATTTAAATTAAGATTTTTAATTAATTGCGCAGTGAACAATCGGGTAGTGTTAAAGTAGTTTAGTGTATGTTTGTGCGTAATGAATGGTTTTAGCTGAGATATATTCAATGGGTTTCTGGCGTGCCTTGCAAGAAAAATCTTAAACCCGTTAGATTTTTTACTCTGGTCGGCAAGCTTTTAATAATTATTGTTCTAGAAACATAACGGGGAATATTGCGTTTCCTCGTGTTTCATATCGCGTCTGTAACGTTGAGTATGTCTCGGAATAAAACAGTTTAGTGGTTTGTGCATATTTTGTGAATTTTATAAGGTAAGCGTCTTTCTTATGTAATTTTGTTGTTGCGATTATTCATTTTTCATGTTTAATCAGTTTCTCCCAAAATATAACTGTGAGCCAGTGTTTTCACTCAATTAGAGTGAATCAATGTATCGTATATTGGTTTTTGGCTTCGATACTATTGCGGTGTTTTTATTACTGCGTTGTTTCGTAGTATAATATTTGTATCAAAGGAATACAGTTATTCTGTTGAAGCCAGAAAAGTGATGAGTTATAACATCCCAGCACTCGACACATTTTTCGTTCGCGACTCGGCCACAGTCGTATTTTGGATTATAACTATTTACTAGCAAATGTTGGCCATATTATGTAGTTTTTGAAACTTTGCTGTAAATACGTGTGCATTTTGAAAATTTAGTTGGTGTTCAGAAAGAGATGCATTATGTCTGATAATTTATGCCGTACTTGACGAATGCGGAAGATTTATTGTCTTACATTTCGATTAAGCTGCAATAATTTGCATATTTATATATATTTATATATATATAT